>JAODLK010000032.1:12727019-12771365 GCA_027563805.1 Buceros bicornis | reverse complement strand
GGCACCGCGCTGCTCGCAGCGCCGAGGGATGCTCCGCGCTGCCCAGGCACCAGGAACGGCTGCGAAACCCCGCGGCGGGACGAATAACCCGAGGCGCGGGGGCTGCTGCCTGCGGAGGGTCCCGCAGGCTGAGCCGTGTTTTGCTTGGACACATCCTTGGTGTTTCCTCCAGACAGAGACGATTTCAGTTCCATCTGAACACCTCGTTGCTTTCAGCATGGCAGCAACTTGCACAACAAGGTGCTTACGGGATGTGTCCCCTGCGGGTTCCTCCTCACCATCCGTGACTCCCAAACCGCTCCCGCTGAGCTCAGTGAGCCACCGAGCAGCTTCGCTGCAGCTTATAAAGCCTAGATGCAGCAAATGTCCAGGGCAGGTTGGTTACGTGCCGGAACTTAAGAGACTTGCCTCCTGCAGCAAGAGCTCTGCTGTTGCTGCAGCACTTTATCTCGCTTCCCAAACCTGCCTTTGCTAGAGAGAGTCCGGTATGATTCACAGACAGGTTTAAAGAGGAAAACCCAGGAACTGCCCATTTAAAATCTCTTGCACCTGAGCCCAGACTCATGGCTTGGAAGACTCTTCCACCACGGCTTTCCTTACAGAACCCGAAATCCAGCAAAGTCCGCAGGGAGAGCTGTACGGCGGACGCAAAGCCAGCAACGCGGGGTGTCTCTGGCAGGTCCGAGCCGTTTCCCACCCGTTTCCTCGGGCCTCGGTCACCCAGGACATGTCCTTTCAAGTGGCCGCATCATCTGGTGGCTCCAGAGAGAGCCGGGATGTGCAGGCAGGAAGGAGCCGTGAGGCTCGCCAGCCCTTTCTGCTGCTAGTTCTGTTAGCCCTAAGTGTATTCGCTTTGAAAATCAGCCTCCCGCTCCGAGCAGCACCCTCCCCACCACCACAGCAGGGAGGTCGGGGCTTTGCCTCACTCAGGCTGGTCGTCTCCAAGGCTGGAGAACTTCCACCCCAGCAGCGGCAGTGCCAATGCAGAAACCATTAGAGCAAGACCCAAAGCTCAGCTTGCTCATCCATGGGAGCACCCTCACCTCCGGGAGGAGGGAGCCACGTTGTCTCACACCCAGTAAATGTGGTATTAGGGAGAGCAGACCTGCTTCAACAAGAGGGACCGAGAGCGGCTTGTTCCAACAATCCCTCAGCCGAGCGGTTGGAAAGACTCAGGGCAAGCGGTTCAAATCCTTGTTGCTAGAAGCCAAAGTTGACCCTGAGTGCCCCCCGCCCTGGGTGAGGGACCAAGTCACCAAACTGCTGAGAAAAGGAGCAGCAAAGGCGCTGGCAGCAGGCCCTAACCCGGGGAGAGCTTTGCACACCCTGCTGCAGATAGACACTTCTGCGTAGCCCCGAGTAAATCTCCTAAATTGCATAGAATTGCAGGCTTAGGACTTAAGACACACCTTTCTCCTGCACGTTTCGCAGGGGCTCACTCTGCTGGCGGGGCTCTCCCATCTCCCCGCTGCAGGAGCTTGTCCACGGGCCCTCCTGAGGGTATTGGGGCTGGGCCGGGGCAGTTCCCGCTGCAACTGGACCTGACGGGGCGAGGAGAGGATGAGCTGAGGGCAGGACAGCGGGAGCATCCCCACGCAGAGCTCGCGGGGTCTGGCACCTCACAGAAAGCAAATGAGCCAAATTCAGAGTGAAGGAGGTGGTGCTCAGGGCTTCAAATCCCGCCCAAGGGCACAGCGATGCCCCCCGAGCTTTCCCCACGGACCCCGGGGGGAACAGCCTGCGATGGGGCGGGTTGGCCGCAGCTCCTCTGCAAGAGGACAGCTGCGTTTCCAGGAAATCCAGCGCGCGGGGGATTCTCTGACCACCGAATCACACTTCTCTTTTCCAAGGAAGAAATCACTTCAGATGCAGAGCAAAGCCCTGCCTCGTCCCACGGCAAGGCGAGCCCGAGGAGCCGCCACCACTGCAGCACCCGGCAGCAGCCGAGGTCGGTGGATGCAGACACAGCGGGATAAACACGGGTGGGCAGCGGCTGTGTTTCTGCTGAGCTATTTGGCTCGCTCTTACGATACCAGAACAGAATATGGGAAGTTACCCACCAAGCGTGCGTGCGCGCACACGGTTACCAGCTTCTCCCGTTACAACCCTATTCAAAAATACCCCGCGCACACAGAGCAAAGCCCACCTCCCGCAGCACAAAGACCCCACCGAGAGCTTCCTCCATCCAGGTGGCCAGAGCTCGGGCTGAACTGAACCAGCCGGCGGCCGTGGAGCGTGGGGTCAAGCGAGATCATTTAGCCACGATTATTTTGGAAGCACAGGCAGTATTTTTAGCCTGGAAAGCAAAGGCACCGCTTCCCTTTCTTGCCTCTCTCCTCCCCTCCAGACCAGTGCCAGCAAGGCTGGGGCTCTGCTGCGGCCGGGTGGGGGGACATATGCGGAACCTGCTGCCAGTTGTGAAAGAAACGTGCTATTTTGGTCAGCAGAGACGAATGTGCTTCACCACCCGCCCCGTGTTGTGCAACCCTCAGACTGCTGGTGAAGGAAATGAAGACGCTCAAGGCTGCCTGGGCTCGTCCGGGCTCCCCAGCCGCCAGCTCACGGCAGGCAGGGAGCCTTCCCGCAGCATCCCTGCGTGGGCTCAGCCCCCGTGCTCGCGGTGGGGCAGCAGAAGGCGGCCTTGGTCTGCCTGGGAGCTCGAAAGAAGGGTGGGCAGCAGTGGTGGTTTCCCACTGACGCCTTTGCTCAGTGGATGGATGTGCTTTTCGAGTTCCCACCCATCACACAAACGTTCCCAAGTCATGCAGCAAGCCAGAGAGCTGGGAAGCGCAGGGATGAGGCTGGGAACACCTCCAGGGCTGGGGGTACCCTCCTGGCCCCCCAAATGGCAGGAGCCACAAGGCTGGGGACATGCCCTGGGAAGACCCATGCATGGGGGGCATGGGCAGCAGCTCTCCCAGCCTCCGTCCCCCAGCCAGGGGCATCTCGGAGACCCCGCAGCCAGCACCTGCTGCCCACCCGAGCTCAGGACCGCTGCGCTGCCACTCGCACGCCTCTGCCCACAGCCTCCCTGCCCGCCGTAGGCGGGAGCATCTGGAACAGCAAGAGGCCACGTAGGAGGTGGCTGCGGCAGGTGAGGAGTGACTGCGGTTTCGATCAGACGAGAGCGATGTTCCTCGGAGGAAAGCGTCCTCTGACGCGCGCTCAGCTTCCCAGCCCGCCCCAGTTTATGGAGCTGCGCTGGGAACCTGGGCTGCAGCCAGCTTTCTCCTGGCATGGGGCTGTCCTAACCGGAGCCCTGGGAACAGAAAGCCGCCCGGGATCCCCACGGTGGGGTGCAGCAGCAAGCGGGCAAACCCCTGGCTGGTGCCAGCATCGGAGGGTCTGTGGTCAAGTGTGGAGATCCTGCTGATCACAGGGAAGGACCTGGTGGAATTAGGGACAGAGCATCCAGGATTCCCAGAAGCAGCAGGGAGCCAGCCTGGGACTAAAACATCCCTCCCAATCCCCACTTTTCTACCACAGATTTTCTCCTTTCTCCTCCCCAGTTCCTCTCTGCTGGGGGTTGAATCTGGGGTGCTCGGGAGGGTTCGAGGTGAACCCGTTGAGCCTGCCCGCAGCAGCGGGAGCGGCTGACCCAGCAAGCAGGTGGGCGAGTTGCTGACTTGGGCACAGGAGTCCTTGATGCCTTTTTTATTTGCTGACGTACGATCCGAGAGCAGAAACTCACGCCCTGCGTTGGGCAACGCGTGGCTGGGCTGGGACGGAGGCACCGAGCGGGGCTTTGGGGAAACAGGCGCCGAGAGGGGGGCGAGCGATCGGGCACGGAAGGGGTTGTGTTTCATAGCTCGGGGTCTCAGCAGTACGAGCAAAGGAAGCAGGGGCTGAGCAGGGCCTGAGCGGGTCCTGGCCGCGCTGGGCAAGTGTTAGCCCACCCCCGGCGCAGTTTTGGCCCCGGATGCGTCCTACCTGGAAATGCCGTGCACGGCGGAGGCGGCTCAGCAGAGCGGCTGCTCAGCATTTCAACTTCTCGACTTTCATTCAGTGGATGTAAAACTGTGTGTAGTTAAATGCCAAACGCTGGCAGCATGCAGACGCTGCACACAGGAACTTGGGTAATAAAGAGTTTTTCTCCTCCACCAGCGCCGCCTCTGCGTTCGCTGCGGTGGGGCCGCTCTCCGTGCGGGTTCAGCCGGGACTCGGGCTCCGAGGACCCTCAGAGCACCCGTCAGGCAGCCGAGGTGGCAGAAGCCCTCAAGGGGCTGCCACCAGCCAGCCCATCTTCCCGTCCCCCGCACCAGCACAGGCTGGTAACTGAACAATGGCATTTGCTTGGCAGCCCGGCAGTTTGTTTTAAATAGCCACTCCTTGAATAAGCCCTACAAAAATACATCCACCGTCCTGCTGCTGAGCATGAAACCACAGCACAGCAAAGAGGAACCATCGGCTTACAAAAATAAATTAAAAAATAAAAAGTAATCACACTTCTGCCTGCCAGTTTCACCCTCCCGCTGTTGCTTGTGCCGCCGCAAAGGGAAGGGCCGTGGCGGGGAAGGGGCGATGCCGGTGGGTGGGTTTGCTCCAGCGCTGCAGCCCCCCGGCACGGCACAGCCCTGCAGCCGCCTTCCCCCGCAGCTCTTCTGGGGCTTTCGTCCAGCCCCAGGGGAGAGAAAAACATTTGTTTTAAAAACAGGAAAATGTGATTGTAAAACCACAACAATGGGCTGGGGAAGGAGCTGGAGCAGCTCTCGGTTTAGCTTTCGAAACAGCCTTTGGGTTGACTCAACGTTTCTGGAGCAAACGCGGTCTGCGCCGCACGCCCTCTCCCGACACCGCCGGCGAGCGCAAGAACTGGGCACCTCGTCATGCTCCAGCCTCTCCGGAGGGATTGGCAAGCACGGAGACAAGCCGATGGGTTCCTCGCTGTGTGTCCTCTGCAGAGCGAGGCGCAGCCCCACGTACTCAGGGGTTTCCGCAGGTTTCTGCCTTTTTAATACAGCCCGAAAACAACTGTGGCGCGGCAGACACACCGCAAGGGTCCACCGAGCGCTACCTGCTCTTCCTGGCTGTTTTCATTAGAGAAGCTCAGGCCAAACAGTTTCTCAGAAAGAGGCCGTTTGAGTTTACGGCAGTTTGCAAATGTCACCACCAGAGTGGCTGGAAATAGTTTATTTCCCTTTAAAATGCCCAGAGGGTTTGTATCCAGATAAAGAAATAATTGCCGGCAAAACTGTGATTTCCTCAACACCAGGAGAATGAACAAAAGCCTCTGGCACGCTCTGGGCACTGCTCTGAGCTGCTGGGCACGTTGGCATCAGAGGCTGTACCCCCCCGCTATGGCACGAGCTCCTTGGCCACTGCTCCAGGGTCCACCCTGGGTCCCCGCTGCCAGCCTGTCCTGCACCTACAGCAAAAATCTGGCTCTGCTGCTACCCTCAGGGTGGACGCGGAGACCCCCCCGAGCACCCTGAGCTATAGGGGTTAAAGCATGGGCTTGCTCAGGGTTTAAAGCTGCCTGGGAAGGGTTTGGGGAACCCCCGCTGCAGGTCCTGCCCTTCCCACCTCCCCTGGCCCCCTGCAAAAGGCTGGGTGGAGCTGGAGGGTTCCCCAGCAGAGAGGGGCTTCGGGTAGCAGCGGTGCCCTGCGGGTGCCTTTTCCTCGCCAAACCCCTCAGGTGTATGAAGCAGATCCCCCACTACCAGGGTGCAGAAACAGGCGGTTGTGCCTCGTCTCACAGCTCCTCAGCGGCAGCCTGGGCACAGGAAGCGCCCGAGCTCTCCTCAGCTTGGCAGCAGCTGCTGAAGAGAAGCAGCAGCTTCTCAACCTGACCCCGGCAGTTGTGATTTTCTCATCAAGCCGGTCAGGAAAAGGAAGTACGGACCTGAAGCCAAGAGATTGGCTGATAGAAAACCCGACCAAACTGACCCCAGAGGGCAATGTCCCTGGGCACCGCATCAGCCTCCCCGGCGAAGAACCACCCCTGAAGCCCCTGGGCGGAGCAGGTTCCGTTCGTCTCCAACAGAGCCCAGAGGACTCACGCCCTGAACAGCTGTTCCCCCTGTCGACTCTGAAGTGATGCTTGGGTGAAGGCACCTAAAGGCAGGTGAGATGGATTCTCTCCTTCAGGAAAGTCCCACCGGCAAATCTATGTGCTTGGCCCCCCCCAAAGCCTAACACACCTCTGAAGGCACAAGGACAGACCCTGGCTCTGGCAGCTGCCCTTGCCGAGGGGTGGAAGAACGTCACCGCAGGTCGGTAGAGACTCAGAGTCCGTACATCCTGCCCTGAAACGAGAGGCTGAAGAGTGCTGTGCACATCCAGGGGCAGGTTTGGGGCTGGATAA
Organism: Buceros bicornis; assembly: GCA_027563805.1. NCBI lineage: Eukaryota > Metazoa > Chordata > Aves > Bucerotiformes > Bucerotidae > Buceros > Buceros bicornis. Next base: position 12,765,061 of record JAODLK010000032.1, on the reverse strand, counting down.
ACCGCGACCAGAGGGATCCGCCGGGGTGCGGAAGGATCCTTGTGGTCCAGCACCACAGCACGATCCAAATGGAGATAAACAGATTTCAGTGAGAAATAGGGAGCATTTAGGGGATAGTACGATCCATCCGGGGGCAAGATACTTCCTCCATCAGTTCAACAGCCCGAATCAATACCTGTCTCTTATTAATAAGAATGTGGAGCTCACCCAAGTGCTCCAGTCCTGGGATAGGAAACACCTGGATTGGGCTAGAGAGGGAAGACCAACATGTTTCAAAGCTTTGAGACAGCCACTGCACTGTCCCCTCCCTGGACAGTGTCCCCTGAACGGCCAGAGAACTGTCTCCAGGCCGAGCAAAGCAGCCGTGCCACCAGACTAGGCGGGTCTGCAGAGGAAGGTGAATTCCTGCCTTTCAAAAAGGCTCAGAAAACACATCAGGAACGACCGCACTAGTAAATCTTTCCACCAGCAAGCTATGACCTCAGCTCCCAGTCTGCCTGGGAGGCTGGAGGCACGCTCAGCTCCTCGGTGCCAATTCACCAGCGAGCACCTTGGCAGCGCAGACGGGTGATGTGGAACGGGTTGTGTCACGCTCGGACCTTGCCGAGCTAGAGAAAGCCAGGAGCTGGAGCCCCTGATGGTCAAGGAGCTGGTCAAGGGAGGAGAACATGCTCCCTGCCACCGGCAGATGGGTTGAGATGCGAGAGCATAAGCTCAGAGCTCCTGCTATGGCCAGAAGAGTTGTGGAGTTGTCACAGATCAGAGTAGGTTGCTTGGGGCTTTGGTCTTGAGAGACTCGGAGCATCCCTGCAGGGCAGTTCTGCACGCAGGTACCCAGAGCATCACCGCTGCGACTGCAGCGGGTCACCCCCTGCAGCAGAACCTGAACAGGCTCTGAAAGCATCTTCCAGAGGCGGGTCAGGCCTCACCAACACCCATGGTCAGAGTGACCCATGTGTGGTGGAAGCTCTAATGACCGGCCTGTTTCTTTCAGGTATTTGCAGTCATAGTGGAAGGCAAAGCCTGCTCAGAAGTGCCTTATCAATGGCCTGTTTGCATTTTCACAGCCCCACTCTTGGAGTTGTCACTTTTTCCTCTTTTTTCTCATCTTGGGCTGTTACAGGCCACTCACCCGGTGGCGTTGCCTCCATTCCCCACGAAAGCCCCAGACCCGCTCAAGAGCTTTACTGCTTGAACCAAGACACCTCCCCAGGGGTGTTTTCCACAAGGTCTTATCTCTGGTCCCCGTTACGGTCCGGCCATGAACTAAGAGTTCACAAGCGCTCCAGAACTTCCCGTTGGACTCCGCACAATCCCAGCTGCTGTAAACGCCACCTGGGAGTCTCTTCCGTTGAGTTCTGACCTTCAAAAGTTCTGGTGCTTCTAGGACTGCACTGTTACCCAGGGCTTTGCCGCAGCCTCAAGTGCAGCCTCTTAAAAAACCGTGTGACCTCTAACAGGCAAGGGCTCTTCGGCAGCCACCCTCTGCTCGCTTTGTCCCCTGCAGCTTTCCTTAAGCCTTCGATTACCCTGGAGCATCCTCAGGGGCTCGGTGCACGTCAGCACTTGCCTTACAAGCCTCTCAAGCTGCTCTTCTCGCTCAGCTCCTTCCCTCTCCCCTCCAAAGAAGCGTTCGGCCTCACTGCTGTAGGCGGGGAACAAAGACAACCCCAAACCAAAGCTCATAACTGATGATGCTTTAATACAAGAGGAAAGGAGCAGAGGAAAGAGTGGGTGAGAGAGGAGGGGGTCTGCCGCCTCGCTCTCCTGCTCTCTGCTAACCGCCGCTGGCTGATCCCATCTGCACTAACTGTTGACCATGGTTCTGTCTCCAGGTGCAGGGAACAGCCCTGAAGGTGCTTGCTTGGCCTGGAGGCTGTCATAGGAACCCTGGGATTGAAAACTTCCTGCTGCATGAGGTCTGTGAAGTTCCTCCACTTCCTTCCCCACTTCTCAACAGCATCCCATCATGTGCAGAGCTCAGTGTTCCTTGGTGCCTTGTCCCTTCCCTCTCTTTCTCACTATCCCCTCAAAGTCAGGAGGTGAGGTGCTTGGAACACAGTTGTGCTGCCAAGGTCAACCACCCAAAAGTCATGTTGGGTGCCTGAGACTTAGCTTTAAGGGTCCCGGTGCTTTCAAAGTGCCGGCTCTTCCGGTTCACATCCTGGTTTCTGAAACATCTGGGGCACCCTGAGCGTGTGCTCAGCTTCCTCTGCAGCCCGGAGAATCAAAACCACTTGGTTTTAGCTGGAAATTCCCAGGCTGGCGTGTGGGAGTGCTAAACACCAGTTTCAGCATTTTTGAGGTAGGACAAACCTCAACAAGTTCTTCCATCACAGCTTCCCTCCTCCTAACCGTGGCGTCATGACCTGCACATTTCTGTCTTGATGAAGCTTCCCACCCTACTCACAACAAGAGAGCAAGGAAGCACCAGGTGGGCAAGAGAGAAGAGCTGTGATACCTGTCCTGGGAGGAAGGAGGTGGAGAGGTGCTCCCTGTGCCCTGGCTCCAGTCGCTTGGTTCAGGCTGGGGCTCTGCAAGGGGACTACTGGTGTGTGGAGAAAAAGTCGTTCGTGAAATGTGAGCAAACGCTGCAGCCCTGGTATGTCACCGTGGTTTAGCACCACAGAGCTGGAGTCTTGGGTCAGCTCATGTCCAGTAAAGCCATCCGTGCTGGGGGTCGCACGGGAACACAGTGTCCACAGGATGCTGTGGAGGGCACACAGGAGGGGCTTGAGGAGCATCAGTGAGAACTTCAGGCTTTGAAGGTGCAAAGCTGTACCTGAGCGTCTGGCCTGGAGGTTGGAGAGCTCTGGTGTCCCTCAAGGGCCAGTGCTGCTTCCTGCCGTGCTGAGGCCGTGCCGTTCTCACCCAGAAGAGGGGATGGTGAGGAACTGATGGTGAACACGAGCAAGACCTCTCTGCCCCATTAGCCATTCCCTTCCCGGCCAATGCCCACCAGCAGATCCTCTGTGTTCAGCCCTCTACTACAGCCCACCCATCAAAGCATCTCCCAGCTGGTACAAACACAGGCGGCTGCAGCAGCTGAGGGGATGGAGACACCAACCATGGGGATCAGGGCACGAGCAGCCAGGAACAACACACCCGGACTAAACTGCCTAACTCCCTGCCTGCTCCTGGGCAGGGTCTGCTCTCACCAGAGCTCCCACCACAGCACCCACCGACCGGGTTTCCTCAGAAACGCTCCCCAGGCTCCTGAGCAGGCTGGCAGCTTGCTCGCCACTAAACAAGATGCAAAGCGACGCTTTAACAGCCAATTGGAGCCGCCTCTTCTCCGTACCTCAGCATTCTCTCCCCGCCAGCTCCTCATGTCCTCGTCCTCCTGAGCAGCTCAGGCCAGGGGATGCTCAGAACCACCCATGCAGCGATGGTGGCAACCACGGCGCACAGCAGAGGTGGTTGGCAAAGAGGAGAGGACAAAGAACGCCCAGAGACGCTTGGAAACACAAAGGAGGGGTTGGATGAGAGTAGCCCGGAGAGGACGAGCGTACCTTTGCTGTCAGTGCTCATCTGCCCGTCAGAGCTCCTGCCGCCCTCCAGGTCTCTGTCTCTCTGCCCCAGTGCATGTGACAGTCCCCAGGCAGAGCAGCTCTTTAGTGTGGTCTGCAGTGTGTGTGGCGAGGAGCCCGAGCCCTGCTCTCTAGCTTTCTTCTCGAAGCAGTTTCCATGCTCGGTTTCAGAATGACGACCTCTGATGCTGCGCTGCCTGGGGCAGCGGCTCACTCTCTCGCACAAGTGGGTTTATCTCGCATCCTTTCATTTTACTCTCACACCCAGCTGGGGGCCAACTGGTTTCAAAATAAAATGAAGCTGCCAGAAGCTCTTGGGACTCTACCAACCTTTTGCAAATGCTTTGAGCTGTCACAGAAAACGGCCTGTTTCCATGAATGCTCTTGCTGGCATAATTGGTCACTCGGGGATTCCCGGACAATGAGTATCCCAGGAGCAGATGCAGCAAGATGCCCAGTTTTGTATCTGGGTGGTGCTGGGAGACTAAAATTGGAGCAGCTTCAGAGCCACCCACTCTCACCCAGGAAGGGAAAAATCCCTCCCTTGGAGAAGTTAGGAGGAAAAGCTCAGACTTCCCAAAGGCAGCAGAGACCCGTGCCAACGAAGGGCCGGTCCCAGCGAAGGAGGCAGGCGAGAAGAGGAGACGCCGTCCCGCCAGGCTGCGCGGAGGGCGAGTGATGCCCGGGCGGGAAACGGACCGGCTCGAGGGCACTGGGCGAGTCTCTAACCAAAGCAGGGCTTGCCCCAACTCTCCGTTGGGCACCTCAGAGCACCAGGATCGTCCTGCCCACACAGCCGGTGCCCCCAGCGCAGAGTTTACCGGCTGCTCCACAGTCAGCCCTGCCGGGACTCTGCTGTTGCGCTGGTCGAGAGCAGATGGAGGACCCTCGTCCTCCACTGAGAAGATGATGAAGCTTTTGACACGGGCTGTCGACAGAAGGGCCTGGAGCTGTTGCTGCTGCCGTAGCAGCGGGATGACCTGTGGTGGAGCTCCAAGAAGGAGGCGAGAACAAGAGGGCGACTTCACAAACTCTCGTCATTTGACATAGCTGGAGGCAGAGAACCGGGACCGGTTCTTCTGCTGGGGAGGACACCATGGCTCAGGCGACACAGCAGCGTCTTCCTCCCACCATGCTGGTGGAAATTAGTTTTCTGCCTGTAATTGTCCTTCTGCTCACACACCGCTAATGTGCGCTTTTAGGCTAAATAACTTTTATTTTAGGTTAAAGGCAAATGGCAAATCAGGAGAGAGCCCAAGTGAGGTTTCCATGAGGCAGAAGATTTGCTCGTCTCCCCTGCCATGAAATGAATTGACTCCCACTAGCGACAGGAAGGACCATGGTGCTGGAAGTGCTCCCCAGGACCATTAAGTTCAGGGCCAACATCTACACGAACTAATTAACCTGGTGCAAAATGGTCCACCCCAGTCCACTCCCCCCATCCCCATCCCCGAGCATCCCCCACAGCTGCATTTGATTCTTAAGAGCAAAAGCCACCAACTATAACGCAACATGAAGAGAGCAGCAGACCTTGAGGGCACATGCAGCTGCTGTTCTTTTTTGGGGGGTGGGGGGTACAGCTGACAAGGAAAAGCAGCCAGTCCCTGGGTAAAGCTTGGGGAGACCCGAATGCAGCCCCACCACTGGCAGAGCTCCGGGGTTCACTCTCCTAAGATAACCTGAGCCGTACGATTTTCCTTCCCTTTACATCATCAAGGCATCAGGCATGCAAGAGGCGGGTGAAGAGATGTTCCCCAACAGAAAAAGCTGGTAAGAAATAGAGGGTCGAATTATCTTCTGATGCAACCCCCCTGCAACCTATAGAATCTAGAGCCGTAGGACATAAATCAACCACTAACCGCCCGGCGCAAAGAGAAACTTCCTCTCAGAGCAACCTGTTGCATAAGCGCCTTTTAACGGGAGATGGGACCGCTGGGATGAGCCGTTGGGTCCTTTCTGTGCCCGTTTGCTCTCGCCCATCTTGCTGTGTCTCCCCCTCAAGCTGGCGAGCGCTGGGGAGGAGGCGCACTGCTCCCTGCCACCACACATAGCTCAGCTCGAGCTGAGGCTGGTCCCACCACGGCGGCGGCCCCATTTCCTGAGCCTGGGGACTTCAGCACCTTCCCCTTCCCCAGCGCTGCGCCAGACCTGGAGAATTCACAGGGGAACAGCGAGTGCTGGCGGTTCTTTTTCAGGGATAACCTGTTTCGACCCGCCAGGTGGCTGGTGCCGTCCTGGAGACAGGCTGGAAACAGCTCTGGGGTCTGAGCTCACCCCAGGGATGTAAGCGGGACCCTGCTCAGAAACACACGGTGGTGTCACCGAGACCACCCTGCGGCTCCCACTGCTCCACCGTCCGTGGAGAGCTGAGCGGTGCCGCGGGGCTTGTCCCCCTGGCTGTGGCCAGTCACTGTCAAAGCCCCTGTGCCCCGAGCAGGGGGGTCCCACTGGGAGCCGTGTTCCCCAGACATCGGATGAGGAGCAGCAGCTCGCGAGGCTCCTCCGCACCCCCGTGCCCACCCAGCTCCAGGTCCAGAGCCAGCCAGCAATGTCCCCGTCTTCGCAGGGGCTGGTCCTGCCTCTCCTCCTGGCCTCCACAACCTCCCCCCACCCGTCAGCAGGCTGAGCTGATTTCCAGCAGCCATTTCTGGCTGAAACTTGTTTATTTATATTTCACCCCTTGCCTTACTCCCCGCCTACCACTAAATCAAAGAGGAACAAGGAGAAATCGCGGCAAGTGGCAGCCACCAGCCTTTGGAGCACCACGTTACGCCAGAGCCCCCACTCCGGGGCCAGGAAAGCCGCTGCTTTCGGTGTCCCTCTGCCCGCCGCTCCCCCAGAGCCACGGGGTAGGTGAGAGCTCGGTGCCGGGGCCGGTGCTAATGCGCTGTTTGTTTGGTGAGTGTTCTGCTCCAGTTATTTTTAGCTGGTGACGCCTGGGGTATTTCGCTTCAGGATGTCCGGTCTGAGCGTCTTTCTGGGAATCCCACGTCCTCTAATTGTAAACAGCCCCATTCAGTTGCTGTGCAAGTGCGAGAGGCCCCGGCTCCTGCAGCGGGACTCTCAGGTGTGAGTCAAACAGGAAGCCGCTGCTGCGCGGGCGACCGAGGCATCAGCCGTGAAAAAGTGCCCTCCATCAACTGGGGGGACCCGGCCCCGCAGCCCAGCCCGGCCAAGCCGGTTCACCTGGTGCTGGGGGTGCTGGGGCGCTCGGGATGCTGCCGCGGGATGCTGCCCGCGCTAGGCTTTGACACTGCACCTCCTCCGCCTCAGGGCTTACGTGGAGGCTCAGTGCCACCCCCTCTGAAAAATGAGGTGTGGGTAATTTTGAGGCCCCAGCCGCTGGTTTGAACGTGTTGTCACCATGGGAAAAGGGCTCCGGAGCATCGGAAACTGTCTTGTGCGCAGACACTTCACTTCAAGGACACAAAGATATCGGGGTCTGGGTGGTGCCAGGACTCTCTGGGTGCTTGGGGCAGGTGGGGGGCACGGAATGGGAAAGGCTGGAGCTGGGGGATTCTTTTGGTCCTGTCCTGCTCCCCATGAGGCTCAGAGAAGGCTGAGACAATCCCCCTGTGCTGAACGATTTGGTGGCCGCACGCTGCTGCCCCTGTGTATCACAACCAGCCTGGGGTGACTCAAGCTCAAGGGCCGCGTGTCTCAATGCCGGGGCAGAGGCTGCAGCTACGTCCTCATCACCCCAGGGGAAGATGGTACTGGGCCGAGGGCAACCCAGGCTCAGCCTGTAACCCCACGGGAACATGGGCTGGCGCCTTGGTGACTGTCAAGAGGCGGTGGAAAGGCGAGGGGGGGTGACGATGGCATCCTGTGTCTTTACGTTGAGGCATCGCTGGATGATGCACATCCGCAGGGTCCTCAAAGCGGCAGCGCTCAGCTTGGAGCACCCGGGCGAAGCAGCTCTCCTCCCTGGGTGGCCGATGTTAGGGACCCCCCGCTCTCTTTATCTCCGTTTGCCACCCTCTTACATTTAGGAACCCAAGACAGCCTTGCAACAGGAGTTTCGTTCATACGACCAGAGCGTCCAGTGCTGGGAACCCTCCAGCACTTCCAGACCACAGACTTTGCCACCTGCAGCCGCCCTGGCTGCCCAGGCGGCCAAACACTTGGGGACAGCGAAACCCTCACTTGTGCTTCTCTAAAACCCAGGGATTGTGGGGCCTAAGCTCGGCGACCAGACCAGAAGCAATTTTTCTGCACGTCTTAGAAAGGTTGGGGGGACCCTGCCCGTCCCCACGAGGTGCAGCTGCGTCCCGAGAGGCTGCGACGCCAGCACAGGCTGGTGCCACGCTGCCGTCCCAGCGCCCCGTACCCCTGGGCCTGAGCTGGAAGCACCGGCAGGAATGGAGCCAGGTGAGAAACGAGCCCTTTCCCGGCCAAGGCACGGCGGGTTGATGGCAACGAGCAACATTTCCTGAAGCGGCCGCGAGTGGGATGCTGTGAGGTAGCTAAACCTGGTGGGGACGAGTCGCGCTGAGCATCCCCAGGGACTGCTGCTTCCACGGCACCCAGCGGAAGGTACGCGGGATACGGAGCGGCGCCGCTGGCACCGGTGAAGTAGGTCATGTGCACGGCTGTGCCCGTCTCTTATCTGACTCATTTCAGTGTCTCAGGGGAAACCCTGGCACCGATAAACAGCTCCCTGCGCCCTGCCTCCGCGTTTACCAACCGAAATCTGGAGGCTATTTTTAACCCCGAAACCGCCCCCCGCGAGCAGGGGGAGCCTGCACGGTGCGGGCGGCTCTGGTGGGTCGGGACTGTGTGGCTGCCGCCCCGTTCCGGAGCCCGCGCTGGCTCGTGCTGGTGTTTACTGGGGTGATTTGACTGCGGCGTTGGCAAGTTATCAAGCGAAGTGAGACCAAAACAAGTCACGCAGGCACTTTCCATGCTGGCTGCCGGCACCGTGCCCCGGATGGGGTATGCAAAACCAAAAAGGCTCCAACTTTTTGTTTTCCAGCACATCCGCCGAATGAGTGTGTTGTTTAACCCGCTCAGTGCTGGACCGGGTCAAGGGGGGGCGAGCGAGCCGGGAAGAGCCCCCAGGTTCAGGAAGAGGCTGAGCATGGAAACCAGGCGGAAACTACCCGTGGAGGGTCATTTTTTCCTCGTTATTCACTTCCCTCGTGCTCAGGGCACACACCAAACACACGAACCAGGGCGAATGCGAGCGCGCAGAGCGGCACACGTGTGTGCAGACAAACGTCCGTGCAGACACATGTATGTGTGGACACACACATGCCTGCAGGGGCTGCCCAGCGCAGCGGCGCGATGCAGCAACATGGACCAGCGAGACCTCGAGGCTCTTTGAGTCCCAGACTGCCACGTTACAGCTCGTCCCCCGTCCCCACGCAGCCGCTGCCGGGAACAGCGAGCAGCAGCGCTCTCGTTTCCCAGCTGAAGCGCGAGCAGGAAGGGCAGGGGCACGACAAACGCCGTCAAAGCCCAGGGTGCTGTGGAGCCGCTGCAGGGAGGTGACGCACGTCCGAGCCCGGGTGACGACGTTACGCTGGCCCTGCTGCGAGCTCGGAAGGGAGGTTGAAGCCAGCGCTGGTGGTTCAGGTGTTCACCAGAGATTTTTGTGCTCCTCCTGTGCGGAAGGAGCGGGTCCAGCCCAGTGCTGCGGTCAGGGCAGGACACGTCCTGCTTCCTCTGGCCTGATTTTGGAGAATCCAGGAGTAAAGCTTCCAGCCCTCCGGGAAACACGTCTGCTCCCGAACATTGCAGGAGAGAAGAGTCTGGTTGTAATCCTGCCCAGACAAAGGCTGCTTTAACAGCGGCGTCCCGTCCCGTCCCGTTCTGCGACCCTTCCACAGCCCCTCCGCTGCCAGAGAGGTCCTTGGTGACCAGTGACTCTGGGACAGTTTTTTCTGGCTTTAGGAAGTTTTCTGCGGCTAAGGCTCCACACGCCTTCGCTCTTCTCCCCGCGCATCACAGCCCGCCGACAGCAGCAGCGAGCCAGCCTGCAGCGTGGGCGGGAGGCTCGTTTGATCGCCCCGACCGCTCTGCCCAGCCAGGAGCCCCTCGGACTGTTTTCTGCCTCTGCTTAGAGCCTCACGCAGACTTTCCACCTCCTCCCCAGGCACTGGCTTAAACACTTCAGGTGGCCTCTGCTCCGGAGCATTTCAGACCAAAGCTCAGCAGCCCAGAAATAACTCAGGAGGCATAAATCAGCTTTGCAGCCCTGAGAAATAGGTCCCCATTTCCCCATCAAGAGGCCACGGGGGAGTCGCAGCCTGGGAAGGGGGCGGGTTGTGTGCCTGTCCCTGGGCTGCGGTTCCTGCTCCGGCTGTTTCTGCTCCGTTGCCGAAATGGACCATAAAACCTTCATTTCCTGACCCGCAGGGGATGAGGCCGAGGGGTCGTGTTTTGGACAACCTGGCTTTGCCATGGCAACCGGCAATGATGTCACCGCCGTGCAATGATCGGAAGGGGCCTGGGGAATGGAAAGCTCTCCAGGAACGAGGCGGGAGAGGAGGCTGAGATGGTGGGGGACACGCTTGCAGAGGGCCGGGGCTGCCTGAGAACAGCCTGGGCAATGTTTTCCTTGGATGGCCCCAAGCATGAAGCACTCAGAGGCTGGAGCCTGGTGCAGCGGCTGTAGCAGAGACCATCCTGCCCTCTCCTTCCTCCTCCGCCAGCTGCCACCCCTCTGTGCATCCCCCCGGCATTTCACCCTGCTGCGGCCACACAGCCCCTGCAGCTGCTCTTGCACAACGCTGGCTAAAACCTCCGACCATCTTCTCTCCCATCCGTGGGCATTTGCAGGATTAATCCCTCTCCCTCTGCCTCGGGGCCGTGAGCTGCTCTGCTCCCCTTCCCCTACCACTTCTCCCCCCACTTTGTTCCTACAGCCGCTCTTCTTCCCATCACAAATTCCCTCCCTGCAGGGGAGCCCCTTTATGGCAGCAAAATAATTAAAAGCTCGGGCAGACAAGTATGTGCAGCGCTGACGGGCGGCATCTGTTGCCGTGGGGCAGATGGAAAGCTCTCATGTAGCGGTGTCCGTCTGTCTGTCCGGGCTTCCTGCAGCTGGAGCCATCTGATACCGCAGTGCTTCACCTCTGGGCATTGTGCTGCAGCGGAGCCGGCGCTGGGTTCGCTCCTAGATGCTACCAGGAAAAACACTGAGCAAAAACATCCCCCGGGCCTGGAGCTGCCAAGGAGCCACTGCTCTGCCTGGTTGGGAGCGGACAGGAAAGCCCCAGCAGCTCTTTTCCAGCCCACAAACACCGATGCAGGTGTGAAGCGTCGGCTCAGACCCCATCCCCGACTCCTCTTTGGTGCTTCACGGGACTGACCCGGGCATGCGGTTGTGACTGAGGCAGGAGTGAGCCCGGCAGGTTTGTGCAGAGGGGAGAACTGAGCTGCCTGCCCTCGCGCAGGAGCTGGGAAACACGGATTCAGCTGCGGCGGGCAGAGGCTGGGGACAGCGATAGATCACTGACCTAACTGGAAACTGCCCATAAAATCCTCACCTGCTGCATCCTCGGAGCATCCACCTGCCCCAAGGACCTTCTGGCACAGCTAGCAAGGAGCAGCTGAACCTGGCAGAGCTGATCCAGGTCTGGTTTAACCCCTTGCTCACATGCTCAGTCTTTATGTGATAAAAGTCATTTAAATGACCCTTCACAGACCTCGACAATAAATGAAATATTGTCCCATTAAAAAAAATTCACTCCCAGCCACACATCAACAGAGCAGCAGCCGGAGACTGGCCCAGAAAGCCGGCGCTGGTAGATGGGGGTCCACACTGAGTGGGGTCCCCGAGGGCACAGGGAAGATGCCCTTGTGCTGCCCAGGGGAACACACGGCTCTGCTCAGCACCTGCCCACACCGCAGGGGTTCGGGGGCAGGAGGTGTTCGGGGGCACCCCAGCCGGGGCATGGAGGCAGCACAGCCAGCCTCTTCCCTGCCTTTCAGACCTCCCCAAAAAGATTTCAGCCCAAATGGAAGCGTTTCCAGCAACCAGCATCCTCCAGCGCGCTGGGTGCGTTGCCTCAGGGCTGGCTCTACACATCCTTCCTACGGAGACCCAACAGCACCAGCACCACTTGCAGGGGGGGGAAAAACAAAGTAAAGCAAAACAACACCACGACAGAGCTTCCACAAACGCTGTCGGAAAAGTGAACACTCAGCAGAGCGAGGTTTCCTGCGCAGTGAGAGTTGGCCCCGAGCGCACAGGAAATCACTGCTTCCTGCCTGCAGAGGAAGCGCCCATCGAATGCCCCTGATCAAAAACAAACAGCACTTCAATTAAACAAACAAAGGACCTACAACTTCAACAGCTCGCAGCCGGGGCCAGCTCCAGCGGCGGGGAAACGCGTCCAAAAATAAGAAGCTTGTAACCTTGACAAAGGTCCTTCAGCCTCTTCCCCTCGCAGCGATGCTGCGTGGGCAGAAGGAGAAGGGGTTGGGCAACCGCCTGGTCCCTGGGTGGGTGCTGCCACCCCAGGAAGTGGGAAGAGGTGGCCTCCAGCGATGGCCCTGGCTCTCAGGTCTGGTGATGGAGCTACCGACAGCCGGAGCCGCGCCTGAGCTCAGCCCCACGCGTCCCCTGCGCCCGGTGCTGCAGGCGAGGCAGGAATCCAGCTCCATCGCAAGAGCTGCTGCACCCTCCCAGCTCTGAAGAGGGGTCTCAGGAGCCTTCCCCCAGGGGCAGCAGCAGCACAGCTGCCTCTCTGGCTTTGAGATGTTGGGGAACGTTTCCTTTCCGATCCGCCGAGAGATTGTGCTAATGCAGATTCGCTCCTCTCAGACGTGATGAACTCAGGAAATGGGAAGAGGGTCCTTTGTTTCAGCTGCGCAGAGCAGGATCGATGGGCCCCGGGAGGGATGTGCACAGCAGCAGGGTCCTGAGCCCCCCAGAGGTTCAGTGAAGGGGCCAGAGGGTGCCGAGGGCTGCGAAGTGCCCAGGAACCTCCCAGCAGGTATCAGGTCTGACGCGCCGGCACAAGGAGGCAGAGCAAAGAGTTCTGCTCCAAACCTGAAGACTCAGGATGTCTCCAGCCTCGGAGCCATCTCTGGAAAACCCGTGTTCCCTGCTCTCTCCTAAACCCCTCCAGCCCGCTGTCCGTCTGTCCATCCAGCCCGGGGTGCTGCAGGCTGAGCCCCGAAGCTCCGGCATTGCTCATGCCGCACATGTCCGGTGCTCTGGGCTTTCCCAAAGCCAGGCTGGCTGGAAAAACTGCTCTCCCAGCATGAAAGCGAGCGCAGAGAAAAAAGCGACACAAAGGCTGGGGCTGTCCTGGGACTTTGTCTTTGACAGGCAGCGCTTTTCTCCGTCTCGCTGAGCGCGCTTGACGGCGTGGGGAGAAATATGGTTCAAGAACAAAGGACGGCGAGCAGTTTCCAGGGAGGAGGAGGCTGGCGTGAAAAAAAAAGAGGCTAAAGCAGCCTGAACCTCAGTGTTACCTGTCTCCCAGCCGGCTGGGGACAAGGAGGAGTCACGGACTCGTAGCCCAGGGTTGCAGCAGCACCGGAGGGACCTGGTGACCTGGCTCCATCTCCTCCTATCCCACCCTCCATTCCCGGGGCACGAGCTGCAGCTCCTTGAGTCCTGACACACTCAGCTCGTCCATCAAGACACCAAGAAGCTGCATCAAGAGGGACAAGTGCCTCCAGAGCAGCACTGCTCTCCCCCAGCCCCTCCCAGCTTGGCCCAGTCTGCCCGTTTGCTGCTGGTGTGACACTGGGGCTGTCCGAGGGAACGGCGGGGGCAGGGTGCGATCCCTGTCCCCTGCCAACACATTCCAGCAGGGACCACTCTGCGGGGGGCCAGGCGCCAGGACGTGGTGTGAATGCCGAGCCCCTGCGCTGAGGAACGGCCGCGCTGGGCGTCTGAACGCTCTGTCTGAGCCTTTTCAAACAGCGTCTGGTCCTTCCCAGCGCAGGATCCCAGCCCTGGCCTGGCGGCTGAAGGGGCTGCTGATGCTGTTCCATCCCTTGCTGGAAAATACATGCAACATCCCTGGAAAGTTGATTGCTACGACGGAAACGCTGCCCAGTTTCCTCATTGTGAGAGTGCCAAGAGCAGAGATGAACTCCTGGAGGCTGCTGTGGAGGGGACTGGGGGCACGGAGCTGGGGGAGGCTTTAGTGGCAGTAAAGTTCTCGTCTCATCCTGAAAATCAAGGGAACATGGTTATGCCTCTGAAAAGCTCCAGTAAATCCAAAGGATTTGTCTCCGTGTGTATTGCCACACGTCCAGGCCCACTGGGAAAATGCCTGTCCCTGCAGCGGCACCAGAGTGCTGGAGGTTTCCTCCCGCCGCAGCCCTGGGCTCTGCTCAGCGCCCAGCCGGGGATGCTCATTTCACCGCCCTCTCTCTGCTACCTTAAAGCCCAATTTTATCCGACCCCTTCAGCTTCGTCAGTGGGATTTCCCCAGGGCTGAATCTCTGCTCCTCCCTGGAGCAGAGAATCCTGTTCAGCTCCATCCAGCCTAGTGCCCGTTCCCACGCCGCCGCTGCCCACAGCTCCCAGTCCACTCCAGAGCTCTGCCCGCAGCTGCTGGATTCCGCAGAGGTCTTGGGTGAAGAGCAAACGGCACCAACGCTGCTGCGCTGGGATGGAGGGAAAACATCTAGGCTAGAAATGCGATTGTGTGCACAAAAAGCTCCAAAACGTGTTGACCCTCCTCTGACTTTCCACACCAGGGAGCTCACGGGCTTCTCTGGGCAACTTCTCCACGAGCTGCAGGTTCTGCAGGTCTCCCAGGATACTCCCAGTGTTGTTCTGACCCGTTTATGGGCTGCAGGAGACAAGACAGCTCCTGCGTTGTTTATGGCATGAGGACATGCCATGCTTCACCAGCTCCCCGAGCTGATGTCGAGCCCCAGACAGTCCCGGCAGCGCCTTAGCCAGCAATAAAAGTGTTCTTCTCTGTCTCCTTGGGTCGTTCCCTCTTTATAAGGCTCAAGACCAAGTTGTTTTTTCAACTGCCGTATTACACCAGAAGGTTTCACACCTGACCTGCTCCCTCTGCTCTCAGCTGGGATCTCCCGGCGGTTTCTAACACAGAATCAGTGTTTGCACGCAGCCAGGGTCACCCCGTTAGCCGAATCTCCCTTTGGCCGCTGTCTTTCCTCTGTCTGTTCCTCCTGTCCGTGCCCTCTGTATGTCACCAGCTGCTTCTCCTGCAGCCCCGGCCAGGAGCATTCAGCTTGTCCAGACCAGAAGCCACGTCGAACACCTGCTTTCAGCAGAGACGAACAGTCCCCAGAGGAGCCTCCCCAAGGCTGAGCAGCTCAGCTGGGCTCCTGCACCTTCACGTGGATGAATTCCACCCTACAAGCCCACACACGGATGAGGGAGACCAGTAGAGCTGCTGGAAACCTTCCTCAGTGAGTGACCCCAGACCTTCTTTCCTGCTCTAGGGCAGGAGACGGACATTTAGGAGATTCACCTGTGATAACACTTCTCGGAGACTCTACCTGAGGGTCAGGCCTCCTAGAGGCTTGCTGTGGGCTCTCCTCTTTTCCACGCCCCGTCCCAAGGACCTCAGACAGCCGGTGGCGTTTCGAGACTCAGATCCTGTTTCCTGACTCCTGTTCCAGAGCAGCCGGCAGATGCTGGCGACAGACGGAGGTGACGAGGAGCAGCTCCCGGGGAGGTACCGAGAGCCGGGGTCCTTCGATGTCAGCACCTGGGCTGTGCTCCGTCCCACCTCGACTGCTCCCTGCCAGCAGCACCTCGCAGCTCACGGCCCCTCAGTGGCAGCTCCAGCACTTGTGATGCTTGTTAACCTGATCACTGGGCTAACACCAAGCCACCGAGGTTAAAACCAGCCCCTCGGGGTCCACTGGAACCACATCGTGGTCACGCAGGTTCGGTGGCAGGAGCATGGGGGCAGCTGAGAGGAGGGAAAGTGGCAGAACTGTTGGGGCCCCTTCGCTCCCCACAGCAGCTGCAGCAGCATCTCTCCCGTGTTCCCTCCTCTGCCACAGGCTCTGGTGGTACCAGCATAGGGACCACGCCAGGACGGCCGCGTCCCGCTGGAGCACGCAGCATTTCCCATGAGACAACACACATCTAGTACCACCATCCTGAGCCCCCACTGCACCGCCAGGTCCCGCACTGCACCGCTGGGTCCCACACTGCACCGCCGGGTCCTGCACTGCACCGCCGGGTCTCACACTGCACCGCCGGGTCCTGCACTGCACCGCCAGCCCGCACCCCTCGCCCACACCAGGCACCACCGCCAGTTTTCGCCCAGTTCCCCTAAGTAACAGAGAACACACTGCAGGTTCCTCAGTGAGTAGAGGGGCCAATACAAGTGAGAGAGGGGACTCTGTGTCCTCCAACGCCCTTCCACACCACAGGCCCTGCTCCTTTGTCCCCTCTGTCACTGCAGGAGTGTAAGTTTGGGTGAACAGTGGAGGCAAAGCGAGGGACGGCCACACTGTGGGGACAGCAGAGCTCAGGGAGCACAAATACCTCGAAAAGCGGATTTCACGAGCGTGTTTTAGCCGTTTGCCAAGGCGTGCCAGGACAAGCAGCAGGGCAGCGCCAGGAACACCGAGCTGTCCTGCTGCGCGTTGATCGGAGCAAGAGCCCTGGGACGCTGCTCCGGAGGAGGAGCTGGCGGGGTTGCGATGCGCGGGTTTGTGGCGTGCAGTCCCTTGGGAAGATCTTAAAGAGCTGTCTGGGACAGTGCTTCTCATCTGACAGGGTCTCCCATGCGAATCGCTTTCTGGGAGGGTCAGACTGGGACCCCACGCTGGAGGTCGCACATTAGGCAGCAGCTTCGTCACTTGCCCCGAGTTCCTGTAACACACCACGGCGCTGCCGAGGCGCCCCGCGGTTTGCCTCCTGCTTTTTGTGCACAGAACTATCTAAACTCGGGCAAAACTAGAGCTCAGAGAACGCTCTTTAGAACGACACCACACGCTGCGCCTCTGCCTGCTTTCTGCGCCCCCAGCACGGACCGCAGCGAGCCCCGCTGGCTGCTCCCTGCCCGGGACGCAGCGAGTCGCCTGTCCCCGGTGCCGAGCAGGTCCCCTGTGCTCCAGTTAGAGCAGACTGGAAAAGTGCTGCCGGGCTGGGGACGGCAGAAAGCAGCAGTGCCGCAGCCCCCCGCAGGAAGGTGGGCAGCATCCGCAGCGGCAGCCCGCGGGTGCTGGGATGCGGGAGGTGTCTCCCACCCGCTGCCTTTCCAAGCGCCTCTTCCCGCGTCGCCCCTGGACTCCACAGCCCCGAAGCTGCGGGGTCGACATCCCGCCCGCAGCCTTGCTCCGAGCCGCGCTTGATTGCATCCCGTTTGTTTTTCTTTGCCTCTGAGATCAGGATTCCTCCTCCCACCTTGCCGAGAGCCAGATTTTGCCCAGCCTCACGGGGAGGAGAGCCAGAGGGTGACCCAAACCCAGGCACAGAGCTGGGTGGCGAAGCGCGTCCGATGGGGACAGCGTCCGATGGGGACAGCGCTGGCTGGGTTTCGAGGGGTTTAACGTCTACGGCATCTGCTCTTGCGCCACACGGTGCCTCCGCAGCCTGCCAGCAGCGAGAGGACCCCGGGCTGCGGGGTCGGCCACGAGCAACCCCGGGGACCGGCCGCGGCCGCAGCTGCGGCGACCGGCGGAGTCGCTCGCAGGCTACTCACCCTGGCTTTGTCCTTGCATGCAGAGGAGTTAAAGCCCTTGGAGATGAGGTCGCATTGTTCAAGATGTGCTTAAGGGAGGCAGCTGCTTTCTTTATATCTCAAGATTCACTAAAGTTCAGGAAGAGAGAGAGAGAAAGAGAGGGGACGGCGAAAGGGGAGGGACCGAGCGAAGGGCCCAGAGGCCGTATAGAATGACAATGGAAGGAAATGCTTTATCAAACCTAGAAAGCCAACCCTGTCCTGGGAACGCGGAGGGAGAAAAAAAAGAAAACAACAAAACTTGCCGAAGAAAAGCGAGTTCAGCCGCCGCGGGTTCCTCCCTTGGCAGCGCGAGCCCAGACCCTCCTGCCCCAGCCCCTCTCCCAAAGACAGCAAGGGCCGGTGGACGCCGTCAGGCTCAAACACTTTTTTTTTCATTAAACAGAGAGAAGTTTCAGTTCTTTTTTTTTAAAAAAAAAAAAAAAAATTCCAACAACCAAAGCCTGCCCGGGAATGGGAATGTGATGCTCTTCCCCCTCCCCCGGCTCTGGCCGTCCAAGTTTCTATGAGTCAAACGATTGCAATGTGTTACCGAAATGTTACCAGGCGGGAACGCGGCATCCGAGAGGGCTCCGCTCATAAAACTTTGTTTGTTGGCTGGGAGAAAGTGTCACCGGCAGAGAACTCGGTTCCTCCGCATCTCCCTTTTGTTTTTCCCATCTGTGTGCTCCCCGCAGAGGGTTAACTGCTCATGCAGTGGTGATGCCCTGCGAGGGGGGCATCAGGGGACATCAACCCTGCCAGCAGGGCATCAACCTTGCCAGGGGGGCATCAACTCTACGAGGGGGGCATCAACCCCACCAGGAGGCATCAACCCTGTGCTCCCAGTCCACAGTGGAACAGGAGATCGCACAGTTAAGCGAGAGATGGGGGAGGCTGTCGATCTGACAGAGCCCCAGAGCCCCTAACCCGTACGGACGCCGCGGGCCAGCCTTCCGTCCTCCTCAGACAGGGGCTGTGGGGCCTGAGGAGCACCATTTCCCCACCCGACAGCCCTCAGGTTTGCCCCAGGATGGGACCTTCCACCCCAGAGCACCACTTATGGGGCCCAGCACCAAGAGCGTTTCCCAGCTTGATGCACCCATCAAGCTCCTCAAGTTTTTCCTCTGTAATTTAACAGCTGAACTCAGAACACGGGGTTCAACAGCGTCCGGTCACCGCCAAAACCAGCATCTTTTCTCTTGTGCGACTGCACCTGGCTTTAGCTCCTGGAATCGATTGTTGTTACGATTTTATCAGTTCAAATCGAGCCAAATCCAGCATTTTCCCGTGCCACCGGACACACGGATGAACGATGGGCCCTGGGTCTGGTGCACCGCTCAGAGCAGGTTCCCGCAGCGGCTCGATGCAGGTCATGCTCCCTCCGGCGCTGCCCTGCCTTGGCCACCCTCCCCAGCCAGGGTCTGTCCAGGGAAAACACGAGCAGTGCCCAAATTCAGCCACATTCCATCAAAACGGTCCAGTCTGAGGATTTTATTCTCAATTCGTGCAGAAGAGAGAAGCCAGCGGCACTCGGAGGTGCCGAACACCGTTGTAACGCTGGGGGAGGTGTCAGCAGCCCAGAACTCCTTTGGGTGCCCGGATCTCGTTTTCACTGAAGTTTGTGACACTTGAAAAGTTGTGGGAGCTGGAGGGAGGTTTCCTGGGGTCACTCGGGAGCAGGGCTCCAGGGTGAGACTTCGTTCTGTGCCTGTTCTTGGCTCCCTTCCCTCTGCTTCCCCCCTGCTCCTCGAGGACCTTGGCCACAGCATCGCCTGCCCCTCGCTCCCCGCTTCTCTCCCCTGAGGAGGAGCCAGCGGGGTTTGTGCGGAGCCCAGTGGGGCCTCCTCCGTGCTGGGGGATCAGCACCTTCCAGGAGATCTGTCAGAGAGTTTGGGCCGCATCACGAGGGCTCTGCAGCTCTGAGCTGTTGAGCGTCTCGCTGCCATGGTGGGAGCACAACCTCATCCAAGAAGAACTGGTGAGGAAGATGAGTGCAAGAAGGGAGGCAGGAGGGTGGGGAAGAAGCCGAGGGACTGTCCTTCAGCGCCTGCAAGCCTTAGGCTTTCCAGGAGGTGGCTCCTTCCACCTGGGATTCCCAGCCCCAAACCCTTTCCAAGGCTCGTGGCCTTCACCCTTCTGCAGGACCTTGTCTCCAGGGTCCAGCTCCAGGAGGAAGACAGTGATGCTTTTCCTGCCTCACCCATTGCCACCCCAACTGTCCCTTTCAATAATGGCAGTTGGCCTAATGTAGGAGCCTGGCTTCGGGTTCTGCCTCTGTCTGAGGGAAGGAAAACCTCCACTAGCCAGGAGCATCCTCCCGGGAGCCTTGCGACGGGGCGGACCCCGCATCTTCCGCTGAGGTTGCTCTGCTTTGTGCAGAGAGGACACAACGTGCTCAGACTCTCCTGAGAGGGGGGTCTGGGCTCCCTGCCCCGCGCCTGCATCGGGGGGTCTCAGTCAACCCGTCCTGGCTACTGCTGGCCCAAGCACAAATTCCCCTTTAACGGCAGCTGGAGCGGCAGGGACGTGGTGGTCCTTCTCCCGCCTCTACAAACCAAGCGATGCTGGTCCTTCTCTGGCAGGTGCACGTGAGTTTCCGAGACTAAACCAGCTGAATCCTGCTCAGAAGCAAACGTTTAGTTTTGCTGTCACAAGGATGAGGGAGAAAACTGCTTATTTGTCCTCTCAGTCGGGAGCAGCAAAATTCACCTTGATGGAAACAGCAGGGCAGGTTCTGGCAGGGGGTGGGAGGGATCCGTCAGCCTGCAGAAAGCTGCCACTGAGGGCTGGGGTGTCCCAGGCGGTCCCTGCCCTGGAGAAGCCCCACAGGAAGAAACTGCTCTCGAGATGTTTCTGACTCTGTTCTCAGGTAAAAGAACCTGAAAGAGGAAAAAAGGAAAAACAGTAGAGATCATAGCGGGGGGCGGGGGGGGTGGCGGGTAAAGGTGCTTGGGAGAGGGTTTGGCCATCAAACCCGCAGAACTGAGTGCCCCAGACAGGGTCACCCCCGCTCCGGGGCTGAGCCAAGCTTCTGCCGTGAGTGACGAACCTTCACCGAGTTGGAGAACCTTCACCGAGTTGGATATTTGCACCGTGTGCCCGGGAGGTGTCGGGAGGCAGATGGGGTTGCCAGAGGCAGAGTGGTTTAAAGGCCGGGCAGAGATAAGAGACACCGAGGCCAACAAAGAGACATTTCCACACCTAAGGAAGTGAGGCAAGCCCGCCTCGTTAGGAGGGCTGACCGAAGTCTCCCAGGAGGAAGAAAGAGGGTGAAAGTTTAAAATCCTTGTGTTTCAAAGGTGGAGGAGACCTGCCAGGAAAGCTCCTGTTCTGCCAAGAGCCCAGAAGAAGCCTGTGGGGCAGGTCAAGCACTGGAAGTTGTTACGATGGTGGATCTCAGGAGGTTCCTCAAGGTGTTTGCGATGGCACGTGAGTCTGAAGGGTTCGGGATGGCCACCCAAACTCAGTTCAGTCTCAAAACTCAAGGAGATTTCAGGGGAACTGCAGGTGAGCACAGAGGGATGTGAAGACACACATGGGGACCGCTCCCATCGCAGGGGGACGCTCCCAGGAGAGGCTGAGCGTGCGCACCAGCAGCCCGCGAGCTCTCAGCACCGCCAGTTGCTTTGGGGCTGAGACTAGAACAGCTCTGGAGGGACGACCGGGCCTTGCTCTGCGCTGTCCCTCCTTTCTGCAGACAATGGTCCCAGTTAAGCCTCCTCTCAGGCTGCACCTGACTCTGACAGTCCCCGCCCTGAGCTCCATGGGGTCCAGCACACCAGACCGGGGGTCCAGCACACCAGGACCAGGGTCCAGCACATCAGACCGGGGGTCCAGCACACCAGACCGGGGTCCAGCACACCAGGACCAGGGTCCAGCACACCAGGACCAGGGTCCAGCACAGACTAACCCGCCCAGTTCTCCTCCAGTGAAGGATTCCCCCTCGCTGCCTCCTCCCCACTGCTGGTGCAGCAGTCCAGCACAGAAGTCCCAACGTCCCCATCAGTGAGGCGGGTTGGTCTTTGCTCCCCGCAGCCCCCAGCCTGCTCTGGCATCCCCCGAGACCCACCTCCCCGCCAGCAGCGCCCCCGGACGCTGGGCAGGACGTGGGGGAGCAGAGCGTGGGCGCAGGGGTGGGTGGCGAGGAGGGGGAGGAGAGCCGCCTGCAGCCGCCGCTCGCCATAGAAGGCAGGAAGCGAGCAGGTTTGTTTCTTCAGGAGGAGAAGAGTTATGTCTGCAGGGCTAAAAATACCCTGAGTTGTTGAGAAGCAGGGTGTAGGAGAGCGGTGACTTGGGAGAGCACATCCAAGGGTGCCGGGTGCCCTGCGCCCAGAGGGATGGTGATAATGCCACACGCGTGGTACTGTGGCCTCCTCACAGCCTCCTCCTTCCCAAAGTAGTAATAATAATAATAATGATAATCCAGTGGCACATGGGGGCTCCTGTCCTCCTTCCATCAACGTACAGATGGACAATCCCCCTCTCCTGTGACAACGGGTTGCAATGAGGGTCCCTGAACCCCCTGAGCCAGGGGCATGCCCAGGGGTCCGTCCCTCCTAGACAGGCTCACTCCACGTTGCCGGAGGGGCTCAGCGTGGGGGAGGAGAGCCCTTCCCTCTCCAAGGGAGGACAGCGCTGCGGACCCGGTGCCAGCGGAGTGGTGGGCATGGAGGGGACTCGCTGCTGCCCACCAGCCTCGTGGCTCCTCCTCGGTTTTTCTCCCTGGCTGTAACGGCGGCTCTGGCAAGAGCCACCTGCGCCGGAGCTGCTGCTCTGGCAGATGTGCATCAGTTAAACATTCACAACGCTCAGCGAGGGGACGCGAGGGCCCCTCCTGTCCCCTGCTTTGGATGCACTCGGGGGACTGGCTGCCCAGGTAGCCCCGGGTGCTGTGTTTACCTGGAAAGCATCACTGCAGCTGCCGCCTGGGGACTGCTCCTGGTGCTACCCAGGAGCCTCTCAACGCCCTCTTCCACCCTCGCTCGTAGCTTCCTGTTTGCCAGGAGAGTTTAGGGTGAGAACAGCACGAGGGGGGTTTGTTTTCGAGCAGCGCAGCCCTCTCTCGAGCGGGGCACAGGCAGGTGCCTTCGCTCGGGCTGCGGTTTCGGCAGCTGCTGGCGCCCGGCGACCCGCAGTCAGGTGCGCTGCTCTCGAGCGACCGCACAGGGCTGCTCCGCTGAGGAGGAGGAGGAGCGGGGGGAGCCAAGATCAAGGTGTTCATCTGCAGAGGAAGGAGCTCCCAACCGAAGTGCTGCCCGCGTGGCAGCTTGTGGCCGGCCAGCTCCGCGCTCCCTGCCCGGGCTCCCGACCCGACCTGGCTTCGAGCTCTGCACCTGCCGCCGCCGAACCACAGCATCAGGCTGGACGCCCGGGGGGTGGGACGGGTCTCCTCGGAGCCCCTGAGTCCTGCCCCACGTGCTCTGCACAGGGGGCATTAGAACTGCTCTCCCTGTTCCACCTGCTGCAGTAACGGGCGCTTTTCTCTTCCCCTGAGCCCCAGAGGCAGCCAGTGGGATGCAGAAAGTCCAGGACGAGCCCCAGGTGGTGGCAGGAACATGGGCAGGGCAGGGCAGGAGGAGGGAGAGGGTGGAGAGCGGGAGGGCCCTCCGGAGAGGTCTCCACGGGCTCCTGGAGCACCCGATGCTCCGGAGAGGCTCAGGTTTGGGTTCCCCAAACCCAAGTCGAACCCTTCACCGCTCACATCTTCCCACCAACCGCCACAGCCTCAGGGCTTGTTCTCTGTCAGCCGCTCCTCAGGCCCGTGGAGAGGCGGGACGGTGGCACAGACCTTGAGCAGCTCGCTGCACAAACACATCCGAAACCCAGAACTTCTTTTCTGATCCCCGATTTGCACCAGCCAGTGGGGATTTAAGCCCTTGTTGTTCTGCCGCTTCCCTCCCAATCCTGTGTGCCGGCAGGAGAGGGAAGATGGGGAGAGAGCGTCGGGTCGATGGTGCCAGTCCCCAGGCAGGAGAAGGGGTTTGGTGTACGGTAGCCAGAGGTTCTAAAGAGCTGGGACAGGAATTTGCACGAAACCTTTGACACACAAGACATTTCCCTTTCTGGCCAAGACAAACAAAGGAAGGAAGTGTCTGGGACTCGTAAAGCGGCCGAGTGGAGACAGGTAAGGGCAGATAAGGGCTGAAGGAAGAGTGGGCTGGGGAGGGGAAGTATCCAGTTTAAAGAGCTGTTTGAGTGCTCGGTGCGCCACAAATCAGGTTTGGGGAGGCTGCCTGGGGAAGGACTGGGCGCAGTGGGAGGAACCGGCCAAACATCCCTGAAGTGCTGAGTCGGGGCTTTCTGCTTGCCCGCCGCCTGCTCTCTTTTTCCACACGCTTTGCAGAGCTCTCGCTATCCCGTGACTAAAGCTCACGGGATTTCCACCCTCGGGCCCTGCGAGGGCTCCTGTCGGACGGTGCTGGGTGATGTCTGCCTCTGCTGCTCCAGCAGGATCCTCGCTTTACCAGCTTTCGTGCTCACTGTAAAAGAGTATTTGCCCCTTCCCAGCACCTGATCAGACCCTTGAATTCAAAGAACAGCCTGGAGCTGGTCCTGCCCTGCAGGAGGGAGAAAACCACGGTACGATGGACCAAAAAAAAAAAAAAGAATGGAGGGATTGGCTCTTTGATGATTCATTTGCGGACGAGGATGTTTTGGCACATCCAGGGGCCAGAGGGAGCAGCACCCCCATGTCACCAATCCTGCTCCTTGGCCTTATCCTGGCAGGGTGCTCTGCACATGGTGTCATTAAATAAAACATCTCTCCAGGGACGGGTCCCCCTGGCCAGGGCTCGGACAGGCACTGTCTGAGGCTCCTCTGCGCGGTCAAACCGAGACCATGAAAACAAAGCTGCTGCTTTCGGGGTTATTTATAAAGCCAGCTGGACCAATACACTTCTCCTGCCCCGAACGGTCAAGGTTATGACTCCATAGTTCTCCTTCCCTACAGGGACCTCGGCTGTGACTCATTCCCGGCAGCCGCGCGGGGGCTTCCAGTCTGGGAGCCTTTCCAGTGAGGAACGGCCTGGCAGAGGCGGCCAAAGGCGCCTGGCGAGGACCCAGCCTGGTGCACCCTCGTTTGCTCCTCTCGGGCAAAGACCTGCACAGAGGAGCCATCTCGACTGCAAGGGAATTCTCTTAAACCCCAGAGCACCGGCTGAGCACCATCTTCAGGCAGCAGCTGGAAGCCGTGGGCAGACCAGCGCCTGCACACCCTTGGCTGGGCCGGGGGATGCAGATGTGGGTGCCCCTCCGTGAGGACCGCGTGTGGCAAGACCCACACGTCATCGGGGAGAGGCTGCCAGAGACTCAGTCAGACCCAAGAGCTCCCACCCCACCAACAACTGCAGCAGGACCTTGCGCCCTGGGGTCTGTGAGCGGCAGGTCACCACCCTGACCTCCCTCTGCTCGGCCGGGTACCCCGGACAAAGTCTCTGCTACTGGGTGTTCTGCAGGTCACCAGCTCCTCTGGCCCCGAGATGAGGCTTTTTCACAGCCAGGGTCTGGTCCGTCCCTCGGGACAGGCGGGAGCCCCTCAGTCATCCTCCTCTCCTCTGGTCTGTGCGTTTCCACCATCCGTCCCCATGCAGTAACTCGGCTCTGTCACCCAACCGGGGGAAAGCTGCTCCGTCGCTTTCCCAGAAACCCGCCACGGGTTTGCACTGGATTTGCCACGGATTTGTCCGAGATGTTCTGTCCAGAGACAGCCCCGGCATCTGCCCGCATCTTCTGCTGGCTGTGGCCACCGCTGTCCCGGCGCTGAGCGGGTGCGAGCGCTGCCTCTGCCCTCTGCAGCTGGGGGCTGCCAGAGCTGCGGCTCCTCTGCGGCGAGCTGCGGCTCCTCTCGCGCGTGCCCTGACACGGTCCACAGCTCAGCCCCGAGCTGGGCTCCGCAGCAGCCAGCGGCGAGGCTGGCCGTGGGGGGTTTGCAGGGGTTTGCTTTCTGTGACCCGACTGTTCAGGCTGTTCACAAAGACAAGTTGATTTTTCAGCACTCCTCAGCCGTGACCAGCCTCTCCACGGCTGATCACGGTTTCTGGCACAAGGAGCCGACCCTTTGTTGCCATTTCCTGCAGAATTCTCACCAAACACTGCCCAGGCTTAGAACCGCTCCAGCCCGGCCCGTCCGAAGCTCCGAGGCCGCTGCGGGGCCGCTCTCCCCCGGCAGCGGCGGGTTAACAGCTCGGGGTGTGCATTTACGGGTGATGCATCTTGAAGCGTTGTTTTTCTCTAGCTGCCCGACATTCGCAGCATTGAACACTTCCTTCCCCCCCGGCCCGGGGGGCTGCTCTGAAAGCTGGGAGTGCGGCGTCTGTTTGAGCGGGGCCTCTCTATCACCAGCATCTGCTTATCTGCAGCTCAAAGGAAATTCTGCTTGGCCGATGTGTTCCAGCTCCGGATGAAACACCTCCCGCCTGCGCGCGCCGAGCGCTTCGTACGCGAGCTGCTGCGAGGCTGCTCCTCGGGGGCGCCGTCTGTGAAAGCCATCAGGGGCTCTTGTTTCACACCATCAGCAATCGCGGGGCCAAAGTCGCCGCTGGGATCTTCCGAGCGCCGCGGGACTCGTTCAAAGCCTCAAGGGCAAAAAGGTTGCGGGACTTTGGCGCTTTGGAGATGGGGTTGAGGGACTCGATAAATCCTGGCATGGAGCAATGTCTCAAGTGAAACATCAGATCCAGGGAAACACGGTCGCAAGGACTCAGTTAAGCCACTAGAAGGTCTGGGCAGGTTTCAGAGCTCGCCGCTAGCGAAAAGGGGGAGGTTTATGTTTACAAGTGTCTCGCCAGGGCATGGCTCAGGGCGCAGAGCGTGCTCTGGACGTCGAGCTAAACATAATCCACGGGGGAAGGCTCTGCCAGCCTCCCCAGCGCTTCAGGGACTTCCACCTGAAAAAGGGAAAAAAAAACACAAGAAGAGAAAGTCCTCGTGGGGCACCTCGTGGCGCTGGAGAAGGCTTTGGCCAAGCAGCGGAGAGTAGATACAACACCAGCGTCCACCGCGCTTGTACCAAGTTGTGTCCCCAAGCGTGGGCCATGAAGATGCTGGAAACACCACGAGGACGACGGGTTTCCTCTGGCCTGATCCATGTATTTGGAGCCACCAAACCAGCTGAGGGGGCAGTGCTGGCACATCCACCAGCACCAGAGAGAGGGGTTGGGTCTGGTGCCATCCAGCCTGGCTAAGACCGAGCGGATGAAGGACCAGCGAAGCTTCAGCTCCCAGGAGATGCTGCTGGAGCGGCTGAAAGCATGTG
The DNA here is from genome assembly GCA_027563805.1 of Buceros bicornis. NCBI lineage: Eukaryota > Metazoa > Chordata > Aves > Bucerotiformes > Bucerotidae > Buceros > Buceros bicornis. Next base: position 12,738,644 of record JAODLK010000032.1, on the reverse strand, counting down.
GGAAAAGCCGCCGTCATGGTGAGACGTCTCCCACCATCACCAGCTCCGCTCGGTGGAGAAGGCGCAGGGAGCTGTCGCCTCAGCGACGGAAATTCTCGTTCAGCGAAACCGATCTCACCTCTGTCCCTTCGTTTCCTGAAAGCTGGTGGAGGAAGAGTCAGAACTAGGGAGGGATGGAGTTTGTTTTCCTTTTCTAGAAGACGTTGTATATTTTCATTCTCCCCCTTCTATTTTTTGTGCTTAGATTGAAGTTAGGACAAAAAGACTTTGCTGACGCAGTTCCAAGTCAAAGCCCAAGAAAACAAGACTGAGCCTTCGAGGCTGACAGGTCCAGCGGGTCGTCGAGCACGGCTTTGCTCGCGCAGGAAACCACGTCGCGTAACCTCTCGTGGGTGCCTTTGGCCGGGGGTGAAACCCCTCTCGGCGAGGCGGAGCTGAGGGTCCCAGGAGAAACTGGCCTGTGGGGGAGCAGGGGCTCTGCGGGGGCAGAGCGTGCGCTGGAGATCCGTTAGCAGGAGCCCCCAGCTCCGGGCGAGCAGCACCGGGGCTCAGCGGGAGCTCACTCTTCGTGAATTAACACTTCCAAAGAGAACTTGCTGGCTGCTGCCACTTCACGCTGTATTTTTGTTATCGTTAGCTAAAGCTGCTGACAGCTTCTTGTGTCGAGGTGTCTTTTAGTTTCCTACTTCCAAAAAATAAAAAGGTCTTTTTTTGTTCCACGGCCGTTAAAGTACATTCTTTTCCAAAGTATCTACAGAAGCCTCCACCAACAGAGGCAAGAAAGAAATCTCCTCCTCCTGCCCCCGGTTACATCACTCCAAACCCATCCCTTTAAGCTGCTCTTCAACACTTGCTTCGCTCCTATCCTCCAGCTTTGCAAGGAAACCCCTGGAAGTTCTCCTCTGCGCAGGGCTCGTCCCTCAGCCTTGGATCCAGGCCGGAGCGCTTTCCTCTGAGCGGTGGTTCTTTAGCTCGCTCACGAGCCGCGTGGAACAGCGTCAACAGCCGTAAAACCGTGCTCACTGCCTCCTCTTGGAACACAGAGCTCACAGCGTCGCTGCAGAATGATCTTGGCTTGGGGTGGTTGGATCTCGCCAAATCAGCACGGCCTGCTCCTCGTTGTCTTTGGTGTTCTTTGTGAGGCGCTGACAAACGTCTCTAGCTGCTTGTTCCGCTCTTTTCGCAGACCCCGACACCACGTAATTCTCCGCGGATCTTCAGTCTCCTTTTTAAAAAAACCTTTTGACATTTTTCTTGACTGTTTTCCACCCTCCCTGGTTAGTGGAGGCTCCTTTCCCAGCTCTCGCCCACCTCTGGAGTAAATTCAATCTTGCCCCGATGACCTGGAACTATATGACGAGCGTAAGTGTGTTTCTAGCTTGTTTTGCCCCCATCGTATGGAGGTTCCTTCCCCCTCTACTGCTCAGTCCATGACAGTGCTTACCTGATCAATCGCCCTTTGAAGTCACAACATATTTAGACCATTAGCTGCTTCTCCTGAGAGAGACCTAAGTCTGCTGTTTCCTTGTCTCCCCTCCTCACATACAGCAGTTTCTCCGTTATTTGCTGGCGAAATCGTCTCCCACCCAAGTTAGACTCCAAGGAACGGTAACATCAGCTGCGGTTCACCTCCAATACACCCCGAGGAAGGGCCTGTCCTGAACTGACAGGTCACACGGGTGATGGCCCTTGTCCCAGGGGACTTTCTATAAGCTCAGCCTCATTTCAGACCTTTCACATTCTTCAGACCTACACAAAGCACCTGAACCCCTCACCGGGGAGGAGCTGTTTCCTCCTCTTCCCCACGGCTGTACCTTGTTCTGGTTCTAAGTGGTGAAGGAAACAGATTCACCCTTCCCTATCTGCATTATTTTAATTAACACGCTGTTTAAGTCACCCACGGGCTGTTATTCTTTGCTTCTTTCCGCACATCACCTTGGGTTGTCATCACTTCAGCTCCTCTCCCCATCGCTCGCAGAGTCTGGCTCAGAGCTGCCGCAGCACGTTACCGCTGCGACCGTATCGAGGTCTGAACGCCACCGTTCCTCAGCGCTTTGAGGCCGCCCTAGCAGGGCCACCGGCCCTCGGAGTGACCACAGGCTCCTGCAATCAGAGGATCCGATTTTCTCTCATCCTCTCATGGGCAGCCACAAACACTCTCAGCGCAGGGGGCTGCCGGCCCTGGTCACTGCTTGCCTGACAGCTCTGCGGTCCCCCCTCCCTCTGCTGACCTGCCTCCCACCCCACGTCCAGCAACAAGAGACCCCCGTGTAGCCCCGAGAGAGACGTCCCAGGTCCCGTGGGAGAAATACAGAATTAGACACATGGCTGGTTTGGAACGAAGAAGGCAGGAGCATCGTGTCCCTGCCACCGGTGGCCAGTGCTGCGGGAAGAGTTCGGAGCAAACAGGAACTGAGATTCCTGTTTTACTGAGGCTTGGGAGCAGCATTAGGGTTTGGGGTTAGTTCTGTGCTCCGCAAGCAGCCGCCTTCCCCACACATCCTTGTCGCAGCTCCTCAGGGATCGTTTCGAAAGAACAAACCAGGCACCCTCCTAGCGCCCTCTTAGCTCCCAGCTGGACCATCCTCAGCCCCCTTGACCAGCTCCTGGCCGCTCCCGCCCCTGGGAAGGGCGCAGTTCCCCGGGGGGAAGGAACTGGGTCAAAACTGAGAGGTGTTAACGGCTCTTTGGGTCCCAAGAGCTCCCCAGCTCACGGCAGGGTGGTGCTGCTCTCCACAGCCGAGGCACCAGCCCTAGATCAGACCCTGGGGCTCCCCAGCCTCCGTGAGCAGCAAAGGCTCGGGGCTTATCAGCACATCAGAGCAGTTGGGAGACAGTTGAGTGTCTCCCCCAGGGCTGATAGGAGGGAAGGCTTTGCTCTGGGAGATAAGAAGCCCTCCCTGAGGAGCCAGGGGAGTTCGTTGGTATCAGAGCGTCTTCCAGCACTTTGCGGACATACCCTCGGTACGTGCGAGAGGGTGAGGTGGTCACGGAGGCAGCGGAGAGCAGGGGCTGTGTTTGAGGGCTGTTAACTGAACCCCTCACTATCGTCTAGTTTCTTCTCCCTACAATTATTTTCCTCTTGTTGATCAAGCCTTTGCAGTGGCCACAGCGGCTCAGCAAGCTGTAAACAGGCAGCTGAATCCTCGTATTTTTGGAGGCAGATTAAATCAGGAGAGAGGCACTTCAGGAGGGTGTTTCGGCCTCAGTCTGAGCGGCTCAGCAGCTCCCTCGCTCTGCTGCCCGGGGGCCAGAGCTGCTGCCCAGCCCTTGTGGCAGGGTACAGAAGACATGGTTTCACAGGCACTCCCCAGCCAGCTTGGGGGGAAGCTAGGAGTGACCCACAGCAGCAGAGCCAGGCTCTAGGGGTGACACGTCACCCAATGCCTCGAGCAGCAGAGCCAACGCACTGCGAGCGGAAACCGAAGCCACCTGTTTTGGTCCCAGCCCAGGGGAGGTCAGACAGAGATAGTAAAAAAAGACCGTAAATGCTGAGCCAGGACAATCCTGCTGCTGCACCTGATGCGTGTTTAGTTATGGCCTTCGCCGCTCAGCGGAAACTCCTCAGAACGCCCCAGCCCCCAGGTACTGGGTGCAGCAGAGCAGCGTTTCCAGAGCACGTCCCGGCTCTGTCCTTCCCTCCTCGCGCCACAGACCACAGTGAGTGTTCAGAGCCCCTTCCTCAGGCCAAGAGAGTCTGGACTGCACTTCACCCTCCAGCCCCCCGGGGAAGAGAGACGACCCAGGCCCCCAGGTCCAGCCCAGGCTATTTCACCTCCTCAGACAATAGCAGGGAGCAGAACTGCTGTTGTTCTCCTCCCTCCTCTGGGCCACAGGCAGCCGGGTGCGGGGTCCTGGGCCCCAGCAGCAATGCTGGCCAGGTTCCTGAGTCCTCAGGGCCAGAGCTCGGAGCGCAGCATCACAGCCACGCTCCACCAGCCCTGGTTAAAGCACTGAAGCACGAGTGAAAACGAGCCAGAGGCACAGAACACCAGGGTTTACTTAACTGCAGGGTCAGGACAGTTTTCCAGAGCTCGATAAAAACAGCCACTTCGTAACATTGTCAAGTCCTTCCACCCAGGAGGGGACAAGGTGACATATCCCGGTTTGGGAAAGGCACCACTCCCAGAAGTGAGGGTGCTTTACCACCGCCTCAAGCCCCTCACCAGCAGCACCAGTAACTCATGTCGACTCGCGGGGTTGTGGTTACAGACAGCCCTCCCCCAAGGGTTCCCACACAGGATTGGGAAACGTTTCTTTCGAAAAAGTCACGATCCCTCGGCAGGTTTTAAAACCAAACATCCTCCGCCATCAGAAATCCAACAGTGCCATCCTGAGGACTGTCGCCGGCACAACCACAGCACCGCTCACCGGCCCAGGGGCTGCATCCAGCCGTGGACACCCACCTCGGGAGTTTTAGAGCCAATCAGAGGGGGCTACTGTGTGTCAGCGAGTTCCTCTAATTTTTTTAATTGACACTTCGAAGGGGTGCTGCTAGTTACCGTCTTCACCAATACTAACTTCAGCGCAGCATTAGGTAATAAAATACATTGCACAATAAAACCCATTAAAAGTCTCGGTTAAGCTGAAAGATAAAAGGAAAAACATCTCAGGACAGAAGCTGCCAGGGCGGCGGCGAGGACTTGCATTTGTGGTACTGAGGTGTGTGGGCGTGCAAATGCCAGGACGAGGCGCCAGGTCCACCTCACTTCAGCATGGGAGAGGCAAAGAAGTTGCCCTGATGCCCCAGCTGGGTCGTTGACTTGGTTTTGCTCCCAAATCTAGTTCAAGAGAGGTAAGAGAAGTATCAGTTTGGAATCTAGAGGTCTAAACGTTCTCCCTCTACCAGGGTCATTCACCCAGGTGTTCTCCACCTCCCAAAGGTTCCTCTCCCTGCTGCAAGATGATGCCCATTAACCATTACGCAGCTTGTGCTGTTACTACAGCACTGATTAAGGGAGATTTGACCGAGTAGTAGCTCCAGGCTGCCCCCAGAACTGGGCCCAAAGGCCTATTTTTAGTTCTCCAAACCCCCAAAGCACCTGCAGGCACCCTGACACCTCCCCAGAAACACCCACTGGCACTCACTTGGGGGTGGTTTTGCTGAAGGTGGAGCGGACCCTCTGGGACAGGGAGCTGGACGACGGCGTCTTGGAGAGCTGCTGCTCCGGTGTCGTGAGGGGTCCCAGCATGCTCACTGCAGAAAAAGGGCAGCACAGGGAGCACCGTGAGGACAGCTGAGGCTTTCCCTGTGTGCGAGGGACACTGGACATCCCCCAGCATCAGGCAGAGATCCCAGACACATCGGGTATTTCATGGCACGCCGCTCCCCCCCTCTCTGGCCCCACGGAGCACGCAGGAGTGGCTCGAGCCGGCGCCCTCACAAGCAGCTTTGGTGGAGGGTGGTTGTTCCTCACACAGCAGCTGCACCCAGGGGCTACCTTTAACATCTGGCGTCTGGGGAGTGGAGTAGGCATTGGTGTTCTCGATGACATGCGCCGGATCAATGTTTTCTTGCTCCACCATCATCAGCTGGCTCCAGTAGTCCATGGGCAGCAACAGCAGTCGCTCCACCACCTACAGAGACACCCACGAGCGGGTGACGTTACAAACTGGCACAGTGTCGACACCTGGGCACCAGCCGGGCAGCGCCTCCGCTGCCCCCAGCAATTCTTCCTGCCGCCCTACCTTGGGCTGCCGCTTCGTGTCTTGCAGGAGTGTCATGGGGTCAGGATCAGGCACCGCATGGGCAACGATTGTGGGGCCAAAGACTTTGGCCAGGTTGGTAACATCCATTTTAGTCTCCGGGCTCTGAGCCACTCTGTATTTAAAAAATTAAGAGAACGTAGCTTTATCCCCTTCATTTTTCATAGAAATTCCCCTGTCCCTCAGACTTCAGCCTCTGTTCATTTCCAGAATGAAGATTTTATACCCACCAGAGACACAAACCACAAAGAAGGCACCAGTGGCAACACCACACCCCTCTTTCAGAGCTGCCGGTGCCTGTGACCGTACCTCTGCAGGTGGACCATGAGGAAAGCCAGGGTGTCCCTGTTGGCCTGAGGCAGCTCACCAACTGCCTGGTACATCGCAGCGATGCTGTTGTCCTCATCTGGGATTTCTGGGGTGAGAAAAAAAAATAAAATGTTTAGATCTCAAAGTGGTGGCAGAGGCACAGCTGTAAAAGCCCCCTCACAGCAGTAACAGCCTGAGAAACAAGGAAGCCAGGAACTCCACGTGCTACTGTGATCACCTTGTACCCTGCTGTGCTTGGGCAGGGCACGTTTCCCAGCGTCTTGTGCCTCATCGCAGCAGCAAGCACAAGGGCTCTGGAGCTCACGCAACAGCCAAACCCGTGACCACCAAGCCCAGGGGAAGAGCTGGAGCTGTCACTTGGCAACCCCTTACCCGCAGCTTCCATAAAAGTCTTGTTCAGCCGGAAGGTGAGCAGGGGCTCTTTGAGGCTGCGGAGGAAGTCCTTGAGAAGGCCGCAGATCGCGTGGATATCATCCACTTTGCTGAGCGAAGGAATAGTTTTTCCTCGAAGAAACTTCTCTTTCAGTTCCCTCACCGTCTTGTCACAGCCAGATATCCGGTACAGGCCCATCTGGAACACGGAGCGGCGCTTGGAGGCACAGCAGCAGCTCCACGTACCCAGCGGACGCTCCTCCGCTCCCACTTTCTCCCCGCAGCAGCGCTCTGCACCACTGTCCGCTCACCGTCACCCCCCGCGCAGCGCCAAACACACCAGCACTGGCAGATGTTTGGGTTAATGAGGTTTCCCTCGCACTGCGGCCCGCTTTGGTAGCGCTGTTCACACTCGGTTTTGGTTTACCTCATGCAGCCCTCGCTGCTCGATCTCGTTAACACAGTGCACTATGATGGAAGGGATCATCGGAGGAGTAGAAGGGACAAAGTCCATCAGGGTCCCCTAAGAGGCGTGAAGGGAAAATAATTAAAAAGAAAAAAAGATACACGGTCTTCGAGACATGGAAAATACTCTCAGGAATTCATGGCGAGATTTAGGCTTAAAAACCATGTATCATTTCTTCTCCATCAGCCCAGAGAGGAGCAACACTTGACCCCTCAGCACCATGAGGCAGAGCTGCCCCCTTCCCAACTCAACGCCCTCCGAGCCGAGCTGAGCTCCCCCACGGACTCACCTCACCGATCCTGACGGGAGTGCCGGCCAGGGTGGGGATACAGGGCAGAGGACAGCGCTCCCGACACTCCGGGTGAGCGACCACCCGGCAGTCGCGGCACTTCAGAGAGATTTTCCCAAATTTGACTCTCTTGCCACATGGAACACACGATTCTGGCTTGATAACCTATCGATTGGGAGCACACAGAGGGGCAGAGATCAGCGCAGTGGAGTAAAGCTTAGACAGGATTGCCTGCTCCCTGACCCACGCAGGTAACCGGTGCGGGTAACCGCTACAGCTAATACTGACTGAGACCCCACGGCCACAGTCTCTTAGCAACAGCCTGACACCACACACGCCTGAAAACAGAAGGAGACGCTTCTTGGAGTACTTCCTGCCTGCAGACGTACCGTCTTTGAGACAAAGTCATGCAGCCTCACTCCGCCGTTGTTCTGCGGGGTGCTGGAGCAGGTATCAGACTCCGGTTTGGATTCCAGCTGCTTACTGCCCACGCTGGACTCGCTGCTCCAGGGCTGCAAAGGGCCTGGAAGACGGGAGAGGAGAGGTGACTGTACGGAGTCACCTCTGCCCCCCGTAACCTTGGCCTTTAAAAGCAAGCGCATCAGAAACTAGAGGCAGCTGTGGGGTGCTGAACATTTCAGGGTAGGCTCAGCCTACCGAGGGGTGGCTTCCAGACTAAGACAGATGGAGACAACACCTACCGCTCTTCCTCCGGCTTCTCGGGCCATAAGGCACAGTCTGGATAGTAGAAATAGCTTCAATCGGGCCACCATCGTTGGGGACCATGAGAGTTGTCTTGGCTACTATGGATTCATTTCCCTGGCATGAGAAACAGGCAGTCAGTGACAGCTTTTCTAGTGCGGCCCTAGAAACAGGTACACGCAAGACAACCAACTACTTTAATACCCACAGCCCCCGCAGGAACCACCGTACCTGCTCCACCGTGGAGCCAATGGACCGGGTTTTCTTCTGAGGAGCTGGGGGGCCTTCAGTGAACTGCCGGGAAGAGCGCTGAAAAGACACCGCAGGCTTTTGTCCGGGCAGCAGCGAGGCTGTCGACCCGCTGCGATGCTAGTTCAGCGTAACTGGCGCTGCGCAATGCCTGCGCGCGCCACAGGTGCGGCAAGTCCTTCCACGGCCCCTGCTCCTCATGGCAACCTTGAAGTTGCCATGAAGTATCAGGAGGCCTCAACATGCTGCTCTTGCAACAGATTCCCTAGCCAGCTTTATAATCCAACCCAGAAAAGAGACAGACAGGAAGGAGGAGAGACAAAACCACCACGAGATAACACCCAAACCCAGAAGAGGAACTAAGCAAGTCCCAGACTGGTCCCAGCTGCACCAGTGAGGATTTCAGGCCGTCCTTCCCCCTGCGCCTGCTGCACACGAGCAGCAGAGCAAACAAGCTCAGGCTCCTCTCCAGAACAGAAAAACATTAACTCCCCGCACATTCCCCCCTATCTGGCAGCTCTTAATTGTTTAAGTGCTTTCTCACAAACTCTAGGCCGTAACAGAACAAGAGGAGCACAACTCCGCTGCCGGCGTTTTTCAGCAGACAAACATGACATCAGAATTAACTTTCTTCCCAAATCCACGCAGCGAGTCTGAATTACAGCAGCAGCACGAACACCTCGAGTTGGATTGTGATTTAGTAGCTCAGCCATCATTAGAGGTGGCTGCGAGGGGACTCATGGGGACATTGAGCCAGCTCCGGCTGACAAGGGACTCTGCTTCAAGGGGAAGAACTGAACGTACCCGCTTCTCTCTCCTTTTCAGCCTGACAGCTTTCACCATAGAGGAATCCCAGTCCTGCGGGACACACAGAGCACTGGTTAGCACCGGGGAAACACCACCAGCCTCCGGCCAGGCCCCGCACGAAGCTTCAGCAAGTAACAGGCCAGAGCAAAGCCGGTTCACACTGCAGCAACCTAAACACGAGGGCTCTCTGCAGGCGAACCCGCAGCCCTCAGCTCTTACAGCGGAGGAAAATCTTAGAGCGCAGTTACATTACCAGCGACTCATCGGTCTTGTCAAAGCTGATGTCGGACAGAATTGAGCCAGATTCATCTATCGTAGACAGCCTAGAAAACAAAAATCAGCAGGAGGGTGTATTGCTTTGGGGTTCAGCCAGCCACGGGCCCAGCACAGTCGGGCTGGCTCAGAAGAGCCGCGGTTCAAACGGCAATAAAAGGGCCAGCGGTGCTGGCGTGGGTGCAGTCTGTGAACAGCGGCACACGGCTGGATCGGAGCTCGACACTCTCTGCTTTACTCACCTTTTGTTGCCTGAACCCCCCAGAGAACCACCCTGGGGCCTGTTGAGAAAGGCAAGGGCAGACTTCTGCTCCTCGCTGAGCTGAATGCTCCCCGAGGCGTCGCACATGAGCAGCTCCCGAATCAGCTGTATTTGCCGCTCCTGCCAAGGCAGAGAGTATCAGAGGCTGCCACAGGATAAGCTGTGCTTAATTACTGTACGCGCCGCCCTGGAGTGCTTGAGATGCCCCAGACAGGCTCTCGAACGGCTGTCGAGAGGTTGCTAATGGCTGCAAGGCCCGTGCTCCGGCTAACGGCAGCTCGGCTCCCAGCAGCAGAAGGCTATTGCAAGGGCCAAAAAGCCAGTTTGTTGTTGTTGGGTTTTCCCCCTCCCCGGAGAAAAGAGTTCCTGTGAGTCCCAGCCCTCATTTTCCACAGATCAATGCAGTTTAATCACCCCGTCTCCTGGTAAGACAGAAATTACTCACCAGCTTTTCACAGTCCGTTTCAGCTTTCTGCCTTCGTTTGATCTCCACGTCCACTTGGTTGCGAGCGTGTTTCAGCTTCACGTCCAGAGCGCTGCGCTCGGCTTCCGTTTTCATGAGGAGATCTTTGTACCTGCCAAGCTCCTGCTCCGTCTTCTGCCATTTTCTCCGATACTCCTCAAAGTTCCTCGCTAGCTGGATGAACTCTGGAGGGAGGACACAGCCACCTTTAGCTGCCAAAGCAGAGGGGACGCAGCAGCCCCCTTCCCCTGACGGGGGATATCCATTAAGATAAGCCGCTCCCAACAGAAGAGGGGAGAAACCAGCCCTGCGGCGAACCCACCCACGCTACAGACATTCAGGAGATCCTGCATGTTTTCAGACCAAGCCCTTCACATCAGGACCAACCAGAAGAGCAGGACCACGAGACCCTGCGTGGACAACATCACTGCCGGCAGGACGTGGCCCTGCCTGCAAGTTCAGGCCCCATGTTCCTTGACAACAAAAACCCCTCAGATCTGACTGCCCGTAGCAGTCTTACTGCCCGTAACATCAGATAGATCCTTCAACATCAGCTAAAAATGTTTGTTTCATGTTTATATTCTTAGAGCAAAGGCAGCACAACCCGCCTCACCAACAGAACTTACGGTATTCGTTGCCCTCACTCAAAACTTCAGCCTGGCGCAGAAGCTGGTCATAGAGGCTCCGTAAGTTCAGCATCGCCGTCTCCATCTTCCTGCCAAGAAACCAGAGCTAAACACACAGCCAGGACCTTTCTTCCCACCTCCAAGCAGCAAACCGGCCAAAGAAAAGACAAGCAGCTTCAGAATTACTGATTTGGGGGTTTTTTTAAGGCACATTTTCAAAGCTGCACAAACAAGAATACATTAACAGGGATGTTTTTTGGAGAGACACGTGCCTAAACTTTTCCGTAGGGAGTGAAGATTCTCACCCCACCACAGTTTAGGGACAGCAGAGCCACAAGAGGCAGAACAGGTTCCCACCTTATTGCCTCGAACACTAAGCTAGAGCAGCCCAAAACCCAGGGCAAGGTGAGGGACCCCAAATCACCCTCTTTCTGGAAGGCTGCAGAATGCAGCTCACGCCCTGTCAGCGAGTAATCTGGTACGATACAGGCCACCAAAAATCTGCAAGTTTTCAGTGCTTCAGGAGATAAAAATAGCAGCAACGTTCTGAGGAATTTTAATACAGTTTTTTTTAGCTGCATTCTCAGTTACAGCCTCTGCTGCAAATAGCTGTTAAAATTCAGCCAGTCAGCACATATTCCTCGAACAGCAGCAACAATGGCATAAACAGGAGCAGCGAAGAGGAAAGTCTCCAGCTCAGCACCACAGAAATTGCTTCTCTGCATCAAGAAGTTGCTGGGGCGGCCTCGACTGATGAGTCGGCGCCGGGCGGGAGAGGGGCCCGGAGGAAGCAGAGCAGAGGAGAGGCCTGAAGGGCTCGGCCGGCCGTTACAGACGCACGGAGCTCCCGGGACTTTCTACGCGACCCGGTGTGGAAAAGCTCCCTGCGCCTCCTAGCCAGAGCAGTCCAGGGCAAGAGCCACCTCCGCGGCGCCTTAACGACCCGCACCACGACCGCCGGCCCCGAGCCCGCCGGCGGGCACCGGCCGGGGCGGACGAGGCGACAAGGCCTGCCCACAGAGCACCCGCGGCCGCCCCCGAGCCGGGGGGCGACCCCCGCCCGGGAGGCAGCGAGCGAGC
>JAODLK010000032.1:12712917-12726573 GCA_027563805.1 Buceros bicornis | reverse complement strand
GACTTCGCTATCACCGTCCAAGCTCGCTAGGCCCTGGCAGATGAACCTCAGGTGTAAAGGGTGGAGCCAGTTCCGCGTACGCTGCGCCTCACCTAAAAAATCCACCGCGCAGGCCTGAAGGGTGCACTCATCGCCTGCAGCGAGCGTGGGAAAAGCCCTTCCCAGATCCTCGTTTGCGAAGCCAAGCCATGAATTTCTACACGGCGTGGGCAGGCCCGAGCCCCCCAGACGGCGGTTCTGCAGAGCGCAGGGTGCCCACAGCCGGGTTGGAGCATCCACACTGCACCGGGAGGTCGGGTTTGAAGTGTTTTCGCTCAAGAAATGTGATGCCTCGGGTGGTTTTTGTCTTTGAAACGTTGATCTGGGTGGCAGCCAGCGAGCCGTCCTGCCTGCCAAAAGGCGAAACCCCATTTCCAGCCACGTACAAGCCTCCCGTTCGCAGACGTTTAATGTGCGAACTGATCAAACCCAAACCCAACAATTACGAGGAGTGAAATCACATAATCATAAAATAACAGTCCGGTCTAATCTGTTAAATCTGAAACAAAACAGCGGGTAATTGAAGAATGGGTATCAGCAATTAGAAAGCGGAACTAAATGCTGAAAATTGCGCAGTGGAGGAGGGAGCTCGTTGCGCAGATTGCTCTCCAGCACCCAGCTGCTCCGTCAGAACGGCTTCCGCGGGGCTACGTAGCCGGCTTATACCTAATTAATAATAATTGATTCATAATAGATTGTAAAAAGCCTCAAGGTCCTCTGAAAAGTCAACATTAAAGAGTCTTCCTTGAGGAAGAGTCACAATTATCTACATTTTACAGGGGAGCTGCGGCCCCGAAGAGCCACAACCCATCCCTGAGCCAGTGGTGAAGCGAGGGAAAGGCTCTGACCTCGATCCTGGATCTTGTGGCACAGAAAATGCCCCCCAAGCCCCACTGGCCCCAGTCTGGAAGGCAAGTTGGAGGCTGATGGTTACAGGCGGCTCTGCCGGGAGCCCCCTGGGTGCGCGCAGCCCCTCCCGGCACCTCTCGCAGCCCTGTTCTGAGGAGGTGCAGCCGGCGGCGGCCCCTCTGCAGCTCCTGCCTGTGATTAAATCCTCCCAGCTCAGACGGCTCCCTCGGCAGAGCTCGGTTATAGGCAGGCGAGGGGTTGTGGTGTCATTCCTGAGCTAAGGAGGCTTCTGCTCATAAGCAAATTCTCTTTCCAATTGTCACCCACAACCCCGTGCCAACAAAAGCCCGTTATTTTAATTATTGCCCCTGTGGTGCTTGTAGGGAGTTCCTGCATCGGGCGCTGGCTCGCAGCGTTACGCAGATCAGGATTCTTCCGTACGTGCTCCCACCTCGTCCTCCCAAACCCGCAGAAACATGACGGGTGGGAGCTCCAAGGGCGTCAGGAACCGAGTACCCCCAACCCGGAGCCCCTCGCCCACTGCCGAGATGTGCTCACGGCCAACGGGCCGAGCTCCGCAGCAGGCGCCGCTTGCTCCATCCCGGTCCTGGTCCCTTGAACCTTCGTGGAGGGTTTTTTTGCTCCTTCCTGATTGATGCAGGATGAGAGCGGGGAGGTCAGAAGCACCTTTCATGCAGCTTTATTTCAAGGGAGAAGGAAAGGCAAAAGGATCGAGGGCCTTTTCAGGAGCTGCTTTATTGCAAAGTAATTACATTCTCTTTTGTTTGTGTCGGAAGGAGAGGGAGAAGCCTTGAAATGTCTCATCTGGGAAACCGTTAATAGAATTTATGCTAATTTGATGATTCCGGCGATTACTGGCGGAAGCACTTCACATTTTCAGGCAGCAGAAATTCTCCTCCAGTTCCTCCCGCAGCCTCGCTCCCTTTGGGCTTTCGTCCATTCACCTCCTCCAGCGCCGGGCTCTCCTTTGCTGGGCAGCGCTTGCAGACCCCGCGATGTGACGGGGATTCTCGCTGTGGCGATGCCGATGGGCTCTGGGCCCCGATCTTTTGGGGCAGGATGCAAAGAAATCCACCCCGACGCCTCGCTGTGCCGTGACAAACCCTTCCCTCACAGCCTCATCTGCTCGCGGAGCCTCGCAGACCCCAATCTCTCTGCCCGGCTCCTGCCTAATTAACTCCAGAACTGCAAACCCATTTGTGCGGCTTTTGTGCTCGGGGAAAACCTTTATTAAGTTCCTTTTAAACCAAAACCGGTCAGAGCATGATGGGCTTCAGCTACAGCCACTCAGGAAAAAAAAAAACGGGTGGGAGGGGGGAAGTAGAACTGGAAACTAAGTCTGCGACCTTTTTCCAGGGGAATAAAAGCAGGAACAATGCCCCTCAGTGCGCTCCTGAACACCACAGCGGCTCCCAAAGGGGCGATCCAGCAAGAGCGGGAGGTCCCCGGCCGGGCAGGCAGCCTGGCTTTAGCCGGAGGAAGCAGCACATTTTCGGAAATAATTTCTGATTTCTCAAGCCTGGCCCAAGCCGCAGGCCGGCAGATGGCATCAGGCTCCCGCCGTCGGCTGGAGCCGTGCGGCCTCGGCCATCGCTGGTCTGTGCAAAATATTGCGCTGCGCATCGCCCGGGTGGTCTGCGAGGAGCCGCGTTTGCGCCCTCCATCCAAGCGATGAACAACAAACCGGGTGTATCTGCGAGCTCCTGCCTGCCAGAACCCGGCGTGACTCCTCCGCCGGGGCGGAGAGCGCTTGGCTGGGATCACCAAAGCTGTCTGCAGGGACGCAGGGTCCATTCTCGCTGCTCCTCGCAGCGAACGGGTCCGTGAATGTCAGCGGAGGAGCCGTGGCCTCGCCCTGACGCGTTAACAACCGTGGGAGTCTGTCGCCTTCATCCGGCTTCCAGTGAACGGCTTGTCGCCGGGAGCTGCGGGCAGTGACAAAGGACCTTTGTGGGCTGATATTTACGATTTCATTTAAGCCAGGGCGTAAGCTAAGGGAGAGGGCTGGAAAATAAGAGCTGAGCTGATGCTTCCTGCTTTAAGCTCAAGGGATCTGTATCCAGTTTTTGTATTAAAGCACTTGTCATCTCTTAAATATTTGAGCCGCTCGCAGCCCTGGAGGCTCCCGCGCTGGAGGGACAGGCGAGTCACGCTCAGCGGTGGGGCGGGGGGGGGTCCGGCTCTGCCCAGCCTCACGCATTCCTCTGAGCCAGACACCGGGGCAGGGGGAAGTTTTTGCATTTTCCTAGTGCCCCCCAAACTGCACACAGGACGAGCACGCCCAGCCTCGCCGCGAGAGCCCACAACCTGCTTGCGGGGGCCGGTTAGCGCCTGCAGCAAAGAGGGGAGCCCCAGATCTCCTGGGGCTCTTGAGAGGCTGCCGAGGGAAGGTGAAGCCCGGCAGCAGTGTTCAGGTCTGGCCCCATTCCGGGAGGAGCAGCCGAGCGCAGCCGGCGGGTCCGAACACCCCTCTCTGCGCCAGCAACTTGCCAACACCGATAAATGTTTGTCTTTTCCTCCGGCAGGCCTCGGCAGCGGATTAAGCTGCTGGAGTCTGGAGTGAGAGCGTCTCCCTCTGCTTTGCCATGCAAACAGAGAAAATTAATCGTCCAGCTTCCCCTGATATTTGGGCTGAATTACAAGCTGGGAGCGGAGATAAAGCGCGGGCGAAGGGAAGGTGCAGGTACGGCGGAGAGCAGGGCGCCTGGCGCAACCCTTTGTCCACGCAGATAAGGGCTCTCCTCCCTCTGCCATGCATAATTCACCCGCTCTGCCTCCCTCCGGCCGGCCACCCCTCCATTTCGCTGGGAGCCTCGTGCCCAGGCGAGCCCCAGCGCCTCGGCTGCGGGTGCGGGCGCAGGAGCACACCCGGGCGTGGGGAGACACCGCGCGAAGCTCCGCCGCAGCAATGCTCTCGCTGAGGTTTGCCCTGGCACGCGGTGAGGGGACACGGTGAGGGGATGATGGCCCCTCTACCCAGTGGCTGGCGCAGCCGGGGTACAACACGCAGCCTGTGCCGGGACTGGCCGCGGCGTCCTGCAGGCAGCCCAGCAATTCCCATCCGGCATGTCCGCTCCTGCCAGGGCCCGGGGCACGATTTCACATGCCCATCACGCTTCAGCTCCGCTAACCACACGCCCTCCCGAACCCCTCTGATGTTATAGCTGGAGAGAGGTTACATCCTCTGGGACACCAGCCCCAGCGCTAACAGACACCAACTGCATTTTATCTGGTCGATCATCCGGCGGCTTCTCTGTACCATTCTTGACAGAACTGTGCCACGCAGAGCGGGAGAGCCGCAGAGGTTCTCCAGAGCCGCCGCCAGTGTCTTTCCCAGCACAAAGCAGAAATGGCCCCCGTCACCCCAGCCGGGCGGCCAGCACAGACACCTGCTTAATTATTTTTGCTTTGTAAATGAAAGCGGTGCCGTGAGTTTAATAACCGCTGCTTGGGAGTAATTGGGGCGATTATTGTCTGGCCCAGGGGGAAAACTGCAGCTTGTTATCTCCAGGGAGAGGCATTAGGATCCAGGAGATAATCACAGCGTTATTTGTTGCACTTCAGATGACATTTCTTACGGATTTAGAAGCGATAGTGATCAGACCATTTTATGAGAGCCACCCCCCAAACTGGGCAAGCCAGAGACCTCGAAGTTCAGCAGCATCTGCAGCTGCCCAGGAGAGCACGAAGCACAGACAGAGCAGCCCCGTTTGAGCTCAAACGCTTCTGGATTTGAGCATCACTCACCTCTGCTATAATTTGATCTTCCCTAAGAGAGACGATGCTCAGGACGCTGCTTGAGAGGAGGCAGCGGGGGGATATCAGCTCTAACAGATGCTGCCAACCAGATCTATACTCAGCGATAAGGTCGTCTGAGACCTCCCCTCCCCAGCCGCTTGATAGCCTCTGCCTGTCCCCTCGCCTGCAGCAGCCCGAGAATTGGAGGCTCAGTCCGGAGCCACGCTCGCACACTGCTGCCAAGCAGGACTCCTGTCCCCATGGTCTGGTGGAGCCCATCAGCGCTGGGCACGCCCCGACTGCTCCCCACCACCCGGCCAAGCAGCTCCCATGGTGAAGGGTGCAGGTAGAGCCCCGCTCCCGGTGATGCTTCCCGAACCCCAGCCCTTCCCTTGGCATCCCAGGCTGTGCTCGTCCTGCCTGGCTGCGGGGCTGGAAAAGAGCATCTGTAGCCAGGCTGAGCCCAGCCCGAGCCCCCGGTGCTCTCTCTGCAGGTTTGCTGCACAGGAGCGTTCTCAAACCCCAGCCTGGGCTCTGTTCCCGAGGTTGGGCTCGTGGATGACACGGCAGCACCTCCACACCCACACGACACCGGCAAGGAGGATCCTGCCAGGCCCGGGAGAGCGCTGAGCCACGGCAGCTCCGCTACCGACCCCCAGTCAAGGACGATCCACAGCCTGGAAACACCAGCGCCTGTTCTTAGTCCTCGGTTCCCACCCAAGGCTCGCTTGGGGGGTTAGCGATAACCCGAGCAGGAGCAGGGACAGGAAGAGCCTCCCTTGCAGCAGGTGAGTCATTTAGCAGATTGGACACAGGACGAGACAAAAGGCGCAGGGGAAGGCGGTCTGGCAGGAGTGGACCATTGTCTCCAGCACGTTGGCTTTGTGCAATATTTATCAAGGGTGAGCGGGCAGGAGAATTGGCAGTCGATGCGTAAGTGAGGAATTAAAGCCACTGCCATCCTTATCTCGCAGGCAGATACGCAAAGGGAGGGGTGGACGGGAGCTTTGAGCTCAGGGCAATCGAGTTTGAAATCGTTTGTGGATTTAACAAGTCCAAACTGCGTTAGCTCAGCTGATGGGGAGCAGAGCAGAAGCACCAAGAAGGGCAAACCAGCACATCCACGTCCATCCGCTGCCTCCAGGCAGGAGTTTCGGCTGGGAAACCCCTCATGTGGCGGGGCAGGCAGTGCCCAGCCGGGGGGAATGTGGCGATGCTGCCCCCAAGGCACCAGGTAAGGGGCCAGTGGACTTTCAAGCCTGGTTAGAATTCACTTTGGGAGCTGCTACACTTCCTCTCCTGATTTTGCACAGCAGTGAGACAAAGGCAAAAGACGCTCTGCCCTGGGGTGTGTTCGTATTTCCACAGCTGGAGCCACATCTGTCTTGTGGAGAACGGCCACTGCTTGGCACTTGGCAGCCACCCTGCGAATACACCTCGTGGACCCAGCGGGGAAAGCCGCAGGGGAGGGTCGGGTACGACCTCGCTGATCTCTGCAGAGCTCCGACTCGCTCCACCGAGGGCTTCTGCAGGCGAGCCAGCCCCGGGGAGGGCAGCTGGGCTCCCGCAGCAGCCAGCGGGTCCCCAGCCCCTCCAGCTGTGGATGGTGGAGGAAGGGCTGCCTCATCTCCCCCCCGCCGCCATCCCCGGGGAATCCCAGCTCGCCGGTAACGTGCTGGTAATTAACTCACTCACTGGCTTTGCTTTTGCTGAGACTGCGTGTTCAAGATGGGCTCCATCTGCTCCGTGCATGGCCTTGGCTGCTGGGGGAGGGTGGCAACCCCCCCACCCTGTTTATCATGAGAGAAACGTGCCATTTCTGGGGACCGGGGACAACAATAAGGCAGTGCCAGGAACAAAATGCCTCTGGCAACGGCTCTGGGTCCAGGCTGCCCAGCTCCACCAGCCCTTTCTCCACGCACCAAACTCGTGCCCAGCAGCCTCTTCCCCCAGGTCCCCCCCAGCCCCAGCCCTGGCTCCGCTGGGGCCACCGCAGCCACCAGCATCTTTAGTTTGTTTTAGGGGATTTGCATCTCTCCATTTAATTTCTCTTCAAGGCAAACAGGAGCAGGAGAAGCCAAGTGAGAGCTGGTTTGTGGTGGCGCTGGACCGCTGCGTGTCAGGCGGCTGCTGGGAAGACGCGGTGCTGATCTATACGCCTGGAGCCCCGAGCGCTGCGCTCCCTCCCTGCATGACACGCTCCTCCCGCAGAAACGGGGCACAAACCTCGAGGAGCAGCAACAGCAGCGTCCCTCCCGCTGCTGCCCTTCCCCGGGCAGGCTCCCCCACCGCCCTGACGCGGTTCCCATCAATCCTCCCTGGGTTATTCCAGCCGCTGTCACGGAGCCGTAGCAGCAAATCTCAGCTTAGCTGGGAGCAAAGCGGCGCAGAGCACGTGGCGCCCGCCGGGTCCCCCAGCACCCATCTGCGCTGCCTTTGTCTCCTCAGCCTTTCAGCGCGGCTTCTCCTCCTCTCTGCTGCAAAGAAACGCATTAGTTGCAACATTGCTTTAATTTGTTTGCCAGCTTTCAGCGAGCGTGAGGCTCTCTGCTCCCATGGGGCTGTTTGCAGGATGTTTCAGCGCTGGCAGTGTTAACCCTTCGGCTCCTGTGCCAGCTTAGGCTGCTGGAGCGTGTTTGCGCGCCCAAGACACATGAGCTGCCTTCTCCATCACGGCTCCGCAGTGCTCGGGGCCGCAGCAAGCACGTGCCGCTGGCCCGAGCTGGCACTTACCAGATGGGGGGATCCATTTCCCCTTCCAGCTATCCTCAGCGTTTCCTTAATGAGATGATTTTGTTCTGACCACAACCAGTGTCAGAGGGAATAAAAGAAAATGTGATCTGAACGGCCTCTGTGGCGGTGACAAGGACATGGGGACAAGCGGCCACCAGCAGAGCCGGGGCAGCACTGGCAGAGGAACGTGCCGGATGAGTGGGGCAGCACAGGGGGACGGGTGGGATCTGCCCCCGGGAAGGATCCTGTTGCCCCGCACACCACAGCATCTCACCTCCACGTACTCACGCGTGGTGCCGGTAGCCACTCGCAGCCTGGGGCTGGCCACGGCTGCAGGAACACTGGTGTGGCCACCAGCGGTGCAGGGCTTTTCTTCTTGTGCAGCTCCAAAGCAGCTTCGGCTGCTGATACAGATATCAGAGTGGCGGAGAGCCAGGAGCCGGGAGGAACGGCCCTGGGCAGTGCTGCGGGGCTGCTGGCGACCGCACACGTCCCCGCCTGGGCAGCCCAGCCTGCGCCCTGGGCACCCCGTGGGTTCGGTCTCTGTGCCACGCTTGCAGGTGCGGGTCCCGGCCAGCCTGAGCATCTTCAGAGCCCCCAGCCCCGAGGCCGTGTCCCCCACAGAGGAGGGGCTTTCTCTGGCCAAAGCGAGGGCAGCAGGAGCCAGCCAAGCTGTGGCTGGTGCAAGGGGAACGTGTTTCAGGGCAGCTGGTGAGCAGTAGCCAGCGGGTTTGCATTGCCTCACGCTAATTGCTCGAGCTAATGAAGGCGCACGCTCAGCTCAGTGACTTTCCACAGGGTTTCCATCCGCCTTTGGTTTGTGATGTGCCGGCCACAACCCTGGAAAGCTGCTGATGATCGATCGCCAGATTTCCAGGGTGGCAAAAGAGTAGAAATAGCCCTAAAGCGGCTGTGAAAAACACGGCGCAGCTTCAGGGCACCCAGCTCCGAGGGCGATGAGCAGGAAGAGGGGGAAATCCCCGATCCTCAGAGCCAGGCGCTGCGTTGGTGCAACACAGAGGCAGCGACTCGGCTCTTCCCGAGGCGGCCGGTGACGAGCAGGAGCCGGACCCCAGGGAGTCTCTCTGCTGGCTCTTGGGGACGGTTGCTGCTGCCGAAACCCCAGGAGAGCCCGAGCCACCTTCCCCATCGCCCTCTGTGTCGCCAGGCCCCCCACACCGCGCTGGCTGTTAGCGATTCAGCCACTTTCTTATCCCGAGCGCAGTTCTGAAGGTTTAAATAGAAAGATATCAAAATAAAAGATAATTGTTGAGAAAGATGAATAGGGGGGAGGAAAAAAAAACCATCAGCGTGGAGGAACTCTCGTCTAATTTCTCACCCACGCAGAGCACAGCGATATTAGTGCCTTTAGCTCTGGTTCGTAAAAGCTCTCATGGCTTTATTACCAGCTCCCCAAACAGCTCGTCCTTTTAATAAGCCAAGGCCTCCACATAACGTATCTGCCACGGGAGATCCCGCAGGACATGGTTAATCCAGGCAGGAATCGCACAGAGCATCATCACACCCACC
This sequence comes from Buceros bicornis, assembly GCA_027563805.1. Taxonomy (NCBI): domain Eukaryota; kingdom Metazoa; phylum Chordata; class Aves; order Bucerotiformes; family Bucerotidae; genus Buceros; species Buceros bicornis. The sequence goes on along the minus strand of JAODLK010000032.1, from coordinate 12,717,663 downwards.
TGACCGAGGAAACCCTCGTCTGAGTCAGGAAAAGATTAAAAACACCCCAAAATGCAAGGGCTGGGGGGGGAGGGTGGCAGAGAGGAGCCACCTCTTTGCTGCCGCTTTGGTGGCACCCGATCAATCGGTGCTGCTGGTGTCCTCGCCTTCCCGGCAGCCCCGCTCTCCACAGCCGCCGGCCTTGGCCACGGAGGTCTTTAATTATCCAAACTGCTGCCCCTCATGAAATTAAATGCCGCTGAGGATGACTCAGTGTTTAATGGACTGGCTGCTCCTCGCGCCGGGAGAGCCAAGCGGGTGCGAGCGAAAGCACAGCACAACACGGCATAAATCAGACGGAGACACTCTGCGCGGGGGCGAGTGACCCGGAGCTCGGCGAGCAGCGATCTGCTGATTCCAAACAGTCGGGTTCTCGCTCGGGGTAACCCCGTGGGTGACTCCTGCCAGCGGCAGCGCTGGGCGCTGTGGCCTGACCCTCTGCCCAGGCAGCTCTGACCCTCCGCATCCACTGTCGCGGGGAGATGAGGATGCGCCTGTTTGAGAAATCCCGCTGTATCACTGAGCTGCTCGTGCCGGGCTCGTGTTTCCTGGGGTTTAGATACGGTGGTTTCCCTTGGAAAGGTCTCAGAAATGGTCAGGCCTGGATTAAACAGCAAGAGCAAACAGGAGCCAAACGGTGCAGCACGAGGCTTATCTCTGCCTCCAGTCCCCGACCCCGGCCAGCAGCGCACCCCCAGCCTGCCAGAGCCAGCGTGGTGCGGAGCAGCTCTGCTAACGGCCTCGTTAGTCCCACCGAGGTACGAGGCTTTGGCTTCCAGCAGGTAATTAACAACGTGCTGGTGAATTAGGGAGCCCTGGATCTCTACCAGGGCCTGCCTGGAGGCAACAGAGCTGCTGGTGGTTCAGAGCTGTAGCAAAGCGCTGCCTCCAGGAGCTGCCCGGAGCGATGGGGACCAGCTCTCGGGACTGGGAGGAGCGGTGCCCGGCCCCCTGCAGACACCACAGCCCCCCGATGCCGGAGGTACCCCAGCAGCGAGGGGCCACAGGTAAAAAGTCCTGCTAAGTCCCCACGGGGCCTCATTTGAATACAATTTACTGTTGCTAATGATGCTGATGGTTATTTCCCCAAGCTAGGAAGTGTTTGGCCCCAAAATGGGCTCCTGGAAGCAATTTCGGATGAGCAATCTGTAATACCGAGCTGATGGAAGCAATTTGAAAGCCATTAGCAGAGATCGGCTGCGAAGATATTTCACGTGTCACTCAGCCCAGGTTCGAACGGGGCGTAAATGTTTTCCCCTTCTCCCAGAACTGGAGAACTGGGGCCTGGGTGGGGTGAGGTGACAGAAGGAGCTGGGAGGCTGGACACCGCACCAGCCTTGCAAACCCCCCGACTTCGAGGGTTAGGGGGACGCCGGGTTCTCAGCACGGGACAGTCCGTGGTGCCGTCCCCCCAGCCAGCAGCTGAACACCAAAGCGCTGCCTGCGGCCCCAGCAGCGAGCAAAGGGCTTGGGGTCACGCCACGCTGGTGGCCTGTGATTACCTCTCTCACCTTAAACACCCCACACAACCCCGGTCCCATCGCCCCCCGCGCCGTCACCCCCCGGGCAGCGCGGCAGCAGCACCCAGCCCCTCCATCGCCCGCGACACTTAATAGACCATTATGAATTAAATTGCCTCCCGCACGGCGGCCGGGCGGCAGGTGCAGATAAAGAAGCAATTTGCCAGCCAGGGCTGCTCGAGGGAGGGAGCGAGAGCAGGGCATCACCCCAAAAGACAGCGGAACGCCCCCCTCACCTGTCCCTGCAGACCCCTCCTCGCCACAGGGCGCTCCTCCAGGAGCAGGGTGGGAGGTTGGGTGGGAGGTTGGGTGTCTCTGGGGCAGAGACGGGTACGGTGGAGCGGGGACAATCGCTGCGCTGCTCGGGAGGCTGGGCTGGCCCTTGGCTTGAGGTGTCCCCGAAACACGCCAGTGCCCATCTGTCTGCGGGAACCTGCGCTGGGAGCCTCAGCACTGCAGCACCTTCCCTTAATTACCTCTTTCATGGTAATTAGATCTGCGGGCCTGCTTGAGGGGAGCCCTGGCTGCTGGATCCCAGCCAGGGCTGAGCACCCATTAAGCGCAGGAAGGAAACGGCCACAGCAGCTCTCCTCCTCCTCACACCCCTGCCCATCGCTGCCGGGTCCCAGCCAGCCCCTCGGCCACCTACCTCTCAGCCTTCGTGTCTGTCTCTTGCCTTTACCAACGATCACCTGGGGCTCCTCACCCACCCCACCGCCCTCAGCTGGTCCCACTGCCTCTCGCAGCAGGAATTAACACAACCCTCACATGGCTCCCCCAAAAAATAAGGCGGAAATGCTCGCGCTCCCCACGCTCCACTCAACTCCAAGGACGCAGCTGCATCCTTCCTGGCCGAGGGCCAGCGGCAAGGAAGTTTCCTCCGACCACCCGCCTCCTCCCCGGCTCCTGCAGGAACAGGGTGCTCAGGGGCCCCGACAGCCTCCTGAGCCCCCCAGAAAAGCTGCTTTCCAGCCAGGGTGGCTGGGAGAGGCAGAGCCCCTTCGCTGAGGTTTCTTGTGCGGCGGAAAACAAGGGCTCGCGAGTACATCCACGTGCGCACGCACTCCGGCCTGAAACCCCATCCCTGCCTGCCGCTGCCGGTGGATTTGCTGTCAATAAAACCACTGCAGAGAATGACTTGTCATCTGGAAGAGAAAAAACAGGGCAGAGGGGGAGGAACAACCCCATTTAAAATGTGCTTATCCCTTATCGAAGCAGCACGTCCCTCCGCGGGTCCCCGGCAGAGCCCCGGCGGAGCGGCGGCCGTCAGCAGGCAGCGAGGAGCGAAGCGGTCGCGCCGCAGAGCCGAGCGGGAAGGGAAAGGCAGAGCTGGTGCCAAGTGGAAACAGTAATGCCGCTCTCCCGGCCTCGCCAACGTGGTTCCAAGCAGTGGCAGGGTTGTCCCTGTGCCCAGCGGCCAGCGAGGAGGGGCATTGGCTCATGGTGCCCCATCGCTGTCCCCCCCAGACGTCCCCGAGCAGGTCCCTCTGCGGAAGCCCCGGTTCCTGCTCAGGAAGGACCCAGTGAGGGAAAGGATGCTCCAGCAAAGGGCCGAAGCGAGCATGCCTGAGACCTGCCGCTCCCCGGGCTGCCCGCCGTGCCAGCAGGGATGGCGTTGCTGGGAGGGCGCCTTGGGCAGGGACACAGCCCGTCAGGCTCACCCGGGGTCTGGCTGTCCCTTCCCACGTCCCGCTTGTCGAGGACGCTGACAGGCGCTTTTCCAGGCGGCGGCAGTCCCCTCGCTGGCAGCAGCCCCTGCTCCCCGCGCTGCTGCCGGGCAGGGCTGCCCCAGCGCGCGGCCCCTGGCTCGCCCGGGCAAGGGGAGCACCCTGCTCGCCGGGAGCCAGTGGGGGTGAAGCAGGGTGGGAGGTGCGGCGGTGCTGGGGAGGCCGAGCAGCACCGTGCCCCAGGGAGCAGCAGAGCACCCAGCACCCAGAGCCCCCTGCCGCGGGGAGCACCCTGGGACGACACCACCTTTCTGATGACTCTGTACAGGCAAGAGCTGGGAGAGGGGCAGCGAGTCCTGCGTGGGGCAGGAGCCCAGCGCTTCTGGCAGCATCCTGTCCCCACTGCCACGAGCATCGTGCTGGGGACCATGCCAGCAGGCAGCACCGAGTGGGGCTGCACCCAGCGAGCCGGAGGCACGCTCGAGGCACCGCAGTGCCCCACTGCCACCCCGAGCGGGCGGCTGCAAAGGGCTGGAAGGTGCCCGCCTTCACTCCTCCTGGAAAGGACCAACCCAAGCGGGTCTGAGCACCTGCCCCGGGGCTGGGGCCACCCGCGGGTGAACCCCGCCAGGGCAGTGGAGGCAGTGGTGAGGGAGAGCCGGGTCAGGGCTGTATGGGGGGGGGGCCAGGCGGGCTCCGGCAGAGCGAGGAGCCGGAGCATCACTGGAAGGCACTGGGGGATGGGAGCGGCACACGCACGCACACGCACACACACACACATTACCCACATGCACACGCCAGCAGCACCAACAGCCCCTGCCAGCAGCCTGCAATCGCTGGAGCGCCCCGCTCCTCCGCCTCTCCCTCCTCCGCCTCCTCCTCCTCCTCCTCCTCCTCCTCCTTCTCCTTCTCCTCCTCCTTCTCCTCGCTGCCCACCGGCCTGCGGCACCCCTCGGCGGCCTCCGGCCCCACCAGCGCACAGACAATGACTTCATGCGGATTATGCATCTGAAGAAATCACCAGCTCCCAGATAGCCACGGGGGGAGGTATCCATGTGTTTGGCAGGGAAGCAGCCTCCTGCTCGCCTTCCTTCTCCCCCTCTCTTCTCCTCGCACCCGGCAGCTGCCTCCTCTCCGGCGATGGTCGCCTCCGGTCCCCCCGCGCGGTGCTGAGCGAGGCCCCAGCGCATCCCCGCTCCCACGCTTGCACCAAGGTACCGCTGAGGCTATTTTTATTCCCCCGCTTCTTTTCCGGTTCGCCCGCCGCTGCCGGGCTCGGTGCCTCTCGCACCCTCCGTGCCTGTGCAGCTCCCGCTCCCGTCTTCCCACCCCGCAGCAAGAGGTGGAGGGAGGCTCATCCCAGCCCCGGCACCCACGTCGCAGCGGCAGCCCCCAGTGCAGAGCAGAACGAGCCCGGCTCCGGCTCTGGCCGCTGGCCCTGATTCCAGGTTTGCATCCTTGATTCCTTCATCTCATCGTCGATGCGCCGGTGCCATTGGGGGGAGGCGGAGGGGGACCAG
>JAODLK010000032.1:12702422-12712862 GCA_027563805.1 Buceros bicornis | reverse complement strand
CGCCCCAGTCCTGCCAGAGAGGAGGTGGCAGGGGAGGAAAGGCAAGAGGCTGCGCCCACATAAACACACACACACATATCTCGGTGTATCTCCCCGCACACATATACGTGTGTGTGTAGAGGTACCCACAGGCCTGGGGGAGAGCAGGACACAGCAAAGCCTCTGCCCCACGCGAGGGCTGCTGGGGGCATCCGCAGCCTCCCTGCGCGGGGGTGCTGCGGGCTGGGCAGCGGCAGCACCCGCGGGGCCCCCGCTGCACCGCGCACCCACAGGCTCCCCTCTCGGCAGAGTGGCCACCCCAGTGTGCTGGCGCGGACCATGATGGACCTGAAGGTGGACGAGGAGGAGGTGGACAGCGGGCAGCCGGTGAGCATCCAGGCCTTCGCCAGCAGCTCGACTCTCCACGGGCTCTCGCACATCTTCTCGTACGAGCGGCTGTCGCTGAAGCGCGTGGTCTGGGCGCTGTGTTTCCTGGGCTCGCTGGCGCTGCTCGCCCTCGTCTGCACCAACCGCATCCAGTACTACTTTCTCTACCCCCACGTTACCAAGCTGGACGAGGTGGCGGCCACCAGGCTCACCTTTCCCGCCGTCACCTTCTGCAACCTCAACGAGTTCCGTTTCAGCCGGGTGACCAAGAACGACCTGTACCACGCCGGCGAGCTCCTGGCCCTGCTCAATAACAGGTGGGTGCCGGTGCTTTGAGGTGGCCCCAGTGATGTCTCCGTGTGCCAAGGAAGGCCATCATGTGTGGCCCCAGCCACCTCAGCAGCCCCGCACCACGTGCTGGAGAGGTGCACGCCATGACCGGTGTGGGCAGCATCTCCTTAGTCTCCGCGAGGAAGCGGATCCTGAGGAGGTTCAGCTCTGCAGCTGGGTGCAGCCGGGAGCTGCCAGCTCCTGGGTGCGGGGCTCCCACTCTGGGCTGCCCTGGACGGCTCCAGCGCACATGGCTCTCGTCCCCAGCGTGTGGCACATGCAGCAAGGCCAGGGCCACCCTGGGAGGTCTGCGGGGTGCATCCAGCACACGTGGCTCCAACTCCACCCCCCGAGTGCCTGACACGTGCGGCAGAGCTGGGAGTGCCGGAAGGTGAAGCCACTGAGCATCACCCACGCGCCAGACCGAAGGCCGGTGCCACTCCTTGGGCTGGGGGACTGCGGTGGCAGGGTTCCCAGGGAAGTCCCTCGCCCACGGTCCCCAGCCCGTCCCCATGGCTGTAGCAGCTCCTCGGTGCTGCCGAGCCATTGGCACAAGCCTGGTGCGGGCGGTAAGGTGCCCTCCCTGCCCATGCAGCCATGAGCGCGGGGGCTGAGACCCCCCACACTCATTCCACGTGCCAGTGAGGCCGCTGTCTGCAGCCCTGGTGCCCCCAAAGGCCCCGGGCAGGTGGCTGGGCTGGCCCCAGCCAGACCCGGTGCTGCGGGACCAGCGCTGGGGCCAGCGGGACAGGTTTGGTGCGTGGCCACCTCCGCTGCCCAGTTTCTCCTCCTCGCCATCCTCCTGCCACCCCACGCATGCCTCTGGGCCACTTTGTGCTGTCGAATGCCCTGAAAACGCCACGTGCAATGTGCCGGGGACTTCGCCGAGCCCATGCCAGGGTCGGTGCAGAAGTAGCTCACGTGAAGCCCAACGGCTCTCAGCATCGAGAGCAGCCGCCGCAGTTAGGCCTGACCTTCTGCCTGCTCTTTCCCCTAAGATACGAGATCCCCGACACCCAAACCGCTGACGAGAAGCAGCTGGAAATCCTGCAGGACAAGGCGAACTTCCGAAACTTCAAGCCCAAACCTTTCAACATGCTGGAGTTTTACGACCGGGCTGGCCACGACATCCGGGAGATGCTGCTGTCCTGCTTCTTCCGCGGGGAGCAATGCTCCCCCGAAGACTTCAAAGTGGTGAGTGCCCCCGTGGCCTCGGCCAGGGCCGCATTTCCCGCGCATGGAGCATGTTTGTGCCCCTGCTGCCCCTCCTGCCGCCTTTCAGCTCGGGAGGGCCCGGCAGCATCTTCAGGAAGGGGATGGCGGGGGATGCCGCTGGGCGTTAGAGGTCCGGGTGCTCTGTGTGCTGCTCAGTGCGGCTGCTCTGGGTGGGCGAAGCTCCCCCGGACCGTTCGGGCTCTGCAGAGCAGGGTTGTGCGCGCCGGGCTGGAAACCTCGTGCTCGAAGTTGCCGCGTGGTGAGGAGGCACCAGGGGAAAAGCTGAGAGAGCCGCGGCGAGGGCCGGCAGGGCCCCAGGGGAGCCCTGCGATCCCGCATCCCGATGGCACAGCGCGGCGTTGTGCCCCGCCATGGAGGTTGTGTCTCGCACTGGTGCACGGAGCCAGCGCACAATAAAGCCTTTATCCCCCGGGGCTGCCTCTCCCCGTCCAGCTGGGATTAAACAGTGCCGGCTATTCGGGTGCTGCCTAATAAATTCGGCGGCCGGGGTGGCTGTTCCCGAGCTGGCTCCAGCGTGGAGCGTGCGGCTCTGCGTTGCGCGGGGTCCCCGTCCATGTCCCCAGCCCAGAGATGTCCCACTCACGTCCCACACCAAGCTAGACTGAAGCCACCAAGCACGGCCAGGCACCGGCCAGGCACCCGCGGAGCTGCCACCCGGGTCCCAGGACAACTGGGATGATTTTAATCATCTGCATTAAATTCCCTTGATGGGCTCTTTACACGGAGCTCTTCTCTGTTGCCAACCGTCAGGCATTTTATTTGTTAAATGGAGGCAAGTTGCAGCCCGGAGTGGGCTGGATCCTCTCCAGTGGGGCTGGGAGCAGAGTCAGGTTCCAGTTCGCGCGTGGCTGCCAGCCAGTTTTGACATCGGGCTCTTCCCAGGGCACGGGTGTGTTTTCTGTGCCGAAGCATCCTCAGGGACCCTCATCCTGGCCCCCTGCCTTCGTCTGTCAGGGTTCAAACACCGCGCTTTGGGCATCCCCCGCACCCAGCAACAGCACGAGAGGTGGTGGCGGGTTTGTTATTCCTGCCCGGGTTATTCCTTGCGAGCAGGTCGGGATGATTTAATGGATTCGATTAGAAAACGCTGGCTCTGCGCTGTATTTATGTTGCTCCTTGGGTTCCCCTCGCAGCCTTGGCCAGGCAGGTCTGTGCGTGGCGGGGCCGGGGATGGTGCTGCCTGTGCACGGGGTCCCGGCAGCCGCCCCGTCCCGCTGAGCCGTTTGGAAAACCTCTGCTCCGTCCCTGCGCCGGGGCCGGGGGGCTCGTGAAACCTTTTAGAGGGGTTTGGTTGCCAGGTTGACTCCTGCTGCCTCCCTGCTCCAGCCTCTCAGCTCATGCCAGGCTGAGCTGGGCTGGGGGCTGCTCTGGGCCTGTTTGCACCAGTGATCCTCCATCACCCAGCGACGCACCATCACCCCAGCTCCCACCGCCCCGTGCAGGGGCCGTGTCCACTCCGCGGTTTGGGAAGCCCCTTGCATCATCCAGGCTAGTGGGATGCCCCGAGCGGGTGCTCTCGCAGCTGCTGCTGCCCCTCTCTTCTCACTGACCCAGAGCAGACGCTGCACCCAGAGATGGGCCTTGCCAGGGAGGGGTTTCGGGCTGCCCAGACCCCCCGGGCTGCGGGGAGCTGCCTGCGGGCAGGCAGGGATGTGGATGTCCGTCCCCTCCCTGCGTCTGTCCCCTTTGCAGCCATTTAACTCAGGTGCCATGGCCAGTGGGGACAGCTGGGGGGCCGAGGGGACGGCCGGGGGGTGACGGCCGCCCGGGCGATGCTGGCTGCATGCTGATGCTGGCCGGTGCGGGAGGCGACGGGAAGAGCCGCGGCTCTGCCGCCAGCGCCACGGTCCCGACACGCCACGGCTGCCACGTTATCTGTCCCCGGCAGAAGGGGAGGCTCGGGGGAGACATGGCGAATGCAAATGAGGGGCTGCTGTAGCCGGAAGGTCTGGGGTGACAATACGGTGGCCGGAGCTGCCTCCTGCCTGCAGCCCCCCTGGCACTGCTGGACAGTGGGGGAGCATTGCTGGGGGCAGCCGCAGCAGCTCAGGGCCCCCCACCAGTGCTGGGAGTGCTGCCCACCATGATGAACCCACCCAGGAGTGTCCCAGCAGGATGGCTGGGTCTCAGTCCCCACCCCAGCGTCACCCTCCAGCCAGGACGGGATCCAGTGGCCCGCAGGGCTCGTGCTAGGTGCCGTGGGGAAGCCCATGCTGGATTACACGGGCTCATCATCGGGCCACATCAGGGGGTCCCTGGCGTTGTCCATCCCTCTCATCTCCACCCCCCCGGCCGGTGCTCCGCAGGGGCAGGGTGCTGCCCAGCAGGGTGTGCAGGTGCTCCAGGCACAGAGCTGGAGCTGACCGGGTTTGAACTCATCCCAAACAGGGGACTGGACCTGCTAGGAAGACCCAGGGGGAAACAACTGGCCCACACCAGCTCTGCCCTGGCCTGTCACAGCCCCTCCAGCACCAGGGAGCTGCGTGGCACCCACTGGAGCTCCCCCACCACACAGTCCATGCTGGGGAGGAGGACGCACAGGGAGGTCCTATCCCAGCCCCAACATCCTGGCACAGCCTTAAAGCCTGGAGGGGCAAACCCAGGGCTGAGGGGCAAGTCCTGACCCCCCTGAGGGCCGCGGGCTGAGGGCGTCCCGGTCACCGGGGCTGTGCCCAGAGCCTGATGTCCACAGGACACAGAGCGGGCAGGGGCTGGCTGCCCAGTTCCCCCTTGCGGGGAAGGGGGAAGTGCCCTCTCTGTCATCTCCGTTTCGGGACTGCGCTCCCCAACGCGCTCATTAGCAGCAGAGATCAACATTTCGCACTTGCTACTCCATTATTTATAAGTTCGAGCCCTCTCCTCCTTGAGGGAACGCGCAGCCCCGCCGGCTCCCAGCGTGAGTTTCCTCTCCCTCCCTGCGCCGGCAAAGGGCCCCTGGAGCCCTGCTCGTCGCCCGTGGATCAGCTCCTCGCCCAGCAAGTCCTGTCTCTGGGCTCTACACCCCATTAATTTTCTCTCCCTCCCAGGGGAAAAGGAGAAACCCCAAGGATGAGCTTCCTCTCCGTGCCCCGGTGTGGCCCGTGGGACGGGAATTGGGGCTGCCCCGCGTCAACCCGGCATTAAGCCTGGGGACAGCGCCCCGAGCTCGTGACGCCCCTCGTGGGCACCGCTGCAGCCAGGGGGGTGCGAGCGGCCATGCCCGGCGCCGTGCCGCGGGCACTCACAGCTCTTCCTTCTCACACCCCGCAAGCCTGTCCGGGGGGAGAGCCACGTCCCCTGCTTCTCGTCCCCGGCTCTTCGTCACCATCCTGCTTCAAGGCTGGGAGCCCCGGGGCAGAGCGCAGGGGCCATCCTCGATCAACTGCAGAGGATTAAGACCTCTGGACCATTTCCACGAGGCTCCAGGGCTGAGCTGGCACTAGGGAGAATTGAGTTTGACATGGAGATCATGCTGCTGCCTTTCGCGTTGGATTCTGCATCCTCTGCCCGGGAAATACCGAGGGCACGGAGGAAGAGCAGCAGGGGGAGCAGGAAAGGTCCAGAGCAGACCCAGCCAGCCACGACTGGGCTCCTCCTCTCCTCCTTCCTCCCATCTCTGGAGCGATGCAGAAGCTGCTGTGGTGGAGCACGGATCCAGCGGCACCTTGTCGTACCCCATGGCACCCCACTGCACCCTGCTGAGCCTCCACCCCACCCCTCAGAACCCCACTGCACCTTGGTGGACACCACCAGAGCCCGCCGTGCCTCCCTGCACCCGTCCGTGCCCCCTGCACCCTGCTGAACACCGGCACAGGACCCTCTGCACCCCCTGAGCCCCAGCTCAGCCCACCCCACCCCAGCTGGTGTGCGCAGGGGCTCAGCTCCTGTCACCCCTGGGACACCATAGCTTTTCCCTCTGAAAAACCCCTCATGTCGTTCCGGCCTGCCTCACCGATGGGTGCCAGTGTCCTCCAGCACCCACGGGAGCTCAGAGGGAGGGGAGCAGTGGGGCAAGCTAGGGCTGCTGCTCTCAGGGTGCTCAGCCAGGGGATGCTGCTGGTCTCCCCGCTCTACCTCGACCCTCAGCCCCACAGAGGCCACGGCCCAGCACCTGGCAGGGGACCTAGCGTCCACCCCACGGCACCCCACGGCACCCCACGGCCCCGCGCGGAGCTGCAGCAGTCACAAGGCCGGGAGCCCTGCAGCGAGCGGAGCTCCCCCGCGGCGCAGCGTTAGTGGATAATCATAGAGCTGGAGTGAAAAGCATCTCCAGCACAGCTGGAGAGACCGGGCGCGGGAATCGCTGATACCCAGATATTTCCTGGAGCTCCAGACAGCCGATAAACAAACCGCATGGGCCCATCTGGCTCCGCAAAAACAACCTGGGGACTGCCCGCGCACCCCGAACGGCGGCGTCCTCCCAGTTTGGGGCCGGTCGCCGCGGCACACCGAGCCCCGGCAGCTCCCGCCGCTGCGGTGCCCAGCGGAGCCGGCGCGTTTAGGAATTCTGTAAGACATTCAAGTGATTTATGTAAATCACTTTCTAAAGCGGCACACGGGCTCCTAAATAACTTATAAGCGTTTGAAAGCGCTCGCATGGATCCGCTGTTTCTGCGCAGCGGTTCACCTCCGGCGCCCCGGCGGTGCTCCCAGGGGCACGGCCCCACCTGCCTCATCTGCCAAGTCCCGGCCGGGCTCGCCCCCCGCGCCGGCCGCTCCCCGCTGTCGAAGAACAGCGTCGTTTGACCCCAGAGGAGGCATCATTTTCCAGACAGACGAAGCGAAGCCGGCAGGACGTGGGCTGCCTGGTGCAAAATAATTGGAGGTGATGGAGGAGAGGAGCAGCCGCGCACGGGACCACAGCCGTTTGCGGGCGGTGACTCGGCTCTCCCGGGAAGCACGGTGGGTCGGGAGCGCCCTGACTCTGTCAGCTCATTGGCTGCTCGGTGACTTTTGAGTATCATGGTGTTTTACTCAAAGCAAATCATCCAGAAAGCAGCCGTGAGCAGTTCAGCCCTCGGGCACGGAGCGGAGATGCTGGCGAGTGTGGCTCTGCGGCTGCCGCCTTTCTCCAGCTTCACCAAGCTTTTCCAGCCGCGGCCACCCGCGGGGCTCAGGCCGGAGGGTCGGGGATCCCTCGGCTGCTCGTGGCTCTGCTCAGCCCATGCTGACTCTGACGCGGAGCCGGCAGCTCTTGTCCAGAGGCAGCTGCGTTTCACGCTCATTCCGCAGCGGGACAGCGATGCCGCGGTGCGACCCACCGTCGGCGCAGCATGAACGGTGCCATGGAACTCACTGTGACCTCGGCCAAACCGGCGCAGAGAGGGTCAGGAACAAGCGGGCTGAGGACATCGGCGCTGGGCTCGGCATGGGGGGAGGCCAGCGCGTGCCTGTGCCCCACAGCCGCTTCGTTAGCAGCACTGCCACGGAGCAGGGAAATCATTTCGAGCCTCCACCTCTAAGTGCTGAACAACAGGACGGGCAGCGGGCGATGAGGAGAGGCGAGAGGAGGACACGCAGGAGCAGGATCGGGCCCAGCCGGGGGTCATTTTGTCCCTGGCCCTGCCCAGCAGCAAAGTCCAGCCCCAGCAGCGTGCCCGGAGCCGCAGCAGCACACCCCGCACACCCCGAGGTGTCATGCCGAGAGCTCGGCGCAGCTCAGATGCCCCTCAGGCCATTCCTGCTCCTCTTGCGATGCCTCTGCACACAAAGAATCATTAACGAATGAATTATTAATTACTATTAATAAGCTTTAATGGCATCTGTGGCTGCTGGAAGAGATGAGGAGGCTTTCAAGTGCTATCCGGCCACGGTGGCGGCAAGCTGAAGAGCTGCGGAGGGGGTACCCTGGCCCGTGTGCCCCAGGGGAGCCCGCGGCTGGAAACGCAGCCCTGCGCCACCACCAGCACCGGGGGGTTTCACAAACCGTTCCCCCCGACCGGCCCTTCGCTCCGCGCCCGAGGCGCAGGCAGCGGCAGCGAGGCACACAGCACCTCAGCCGACTGCGGGAACCTCGAAGAACCTGCCCAGGAAACCTCCTGGGGCCGCCCCCCTCTGTCCCCCCGGCACCGAGCGGGGACGAGCGGCGGCGGAGGGGGACAGGTCCTCCGAGAACACAGAGCCACGCGGGAGGGAGAGATAACCAGAGGGGGAGATCCGGGAAATTAACTGTCTCATGGCCTTTTGCCTCAGGTTTAATTTATCTGCCTCTGTAGAGACTCCTGGTTTTATCGCCTGGAGAGCTGGGCCGGAGCCGGGGCTCTCCAAGCCGCCGCTCCCCCTGCGATTCCTGCAACAGCCGCGGCTCAAGAAGCTCCTCGCTATCTCAGGCGCTTATTTATTTATGCAGGCCCTGACACTGGGATATTACAGCCTTTCATTTATTGTTTTTTACTTGCTTTTGCCTCTGGGGAGGGCTCGGCGCATTCGCATCCAGGCTCTTACCGTAAGGACGGCGATGGGGCGCGGGGCAGCGCCGGGGCTGGCCGCGTCCCCCTCCCTCTGCGTTAGCGGGGATTTGAAGGTGCTGCTCCTTGTTCTCCCGGCAGCCTCACGGTCCAGTAAAGCGCCAGGGAGACCCATCCCGAGCAGCCGCGTGCCGGGGCTGTGTAACCACCCTGCTTGGATTAGATTAGATTTGAAAACCGTGATGCGTGCAGAGCCCGAGCGAGCGAACACAGCAAGGAAACCAGATAGGAAGACGGTTTTTTTTCTCCCCCTACCAATAAAACCGTCGGCTTGAATCTGCTCACACGAACTGTCTAAGCAATTGTGAAGGATGTCGGAAAAAATCGCAACCTGCTTATGGGTAATTTGTGACCGGCAGGAAGCGCGGAAAGGCGTCGGGATAAGTGTCCACACAGAATAATCCCAGCCCCGCCGGGAACCAGCGGCACCTCAGCAGCCTCCTCGGCACCGCGGCGTGGCAGGAGCCGGCGCAGCCCTGGTGACCGCTCCACAGCCCGCGGGGACAGCACCGGCGGGTAGATCACCCGGAAAACTCCTGGATGGCAAACGGGTTCAACGATAGGAGCGAAACACCGCCCTGGCAAGAGAACCCCGGCGCGAAGGGTGAGGCATCTGTGGGAGCCGTCACGGCTGACACACGGCGAGGGGCCCGGCCGCAGGTACACGCTCAACTGCCCACGGAGCTGCCGGGGGGACCCGGCTGAGCCCCCCAAAGACCCCGAGCCAGCGGGGCTGCAGGTGCCCCTGGCAGCAGCACCAGCACCCGGCTGGGCTGGCTGGGAAGCACTTGGCAGCGCTGGCCCAGTGAAGCTTTGAAAGATTAATGGAGTTTAAATGGAAGCGTTTGGAGAGGAGATAAGGCTCATCTGATATGAAATCATATGGAACAGGGGAGCCAGGGAGGCCCCGGGTCCATAATGAAGTCCACTTAGCGCATTACTCACCATAATGTGCTTTTTATTAAAGTCCTGCGCTGCAGGTGCTGGGGCTGCAGCCGATAACCCGGGGCAGGGTGGCACAGGGACCCGGAGCGCCCGGCCCCTCCACCTGAGCCCTGCCACCAAGAGCAGCCGGGACAGAGCGAACCCGCCCCGCGCGGCCCCAGAAAGGGACCTTGGGTTTCCCAGCACCCGGTGCCGCGGCATCGCCAGCCCCCGCGGTGGGAGCTGGGCTGCCTGGGCCCGTGGGGACAGGGTGGAGAGGGGCGGAGGCGGGGAATAATACAGAGGAAAAAGTCCTTTTTAATCATCAATTTTTCTGCATTAGAATGTGACATGCTAATCCACTGTGAAGCGTCTAATCTGGGGGATAAAGGGCCGGATAACAGCGGCTGCGCCCGGCTTGGCTGGCGGAGCGAGTGGAGGCAAGGTGGCAGCATCTGATAACGGGTGGCAGGATTAGTCCCAGCAGAGAGCCCGGCTGCCCCGGCAACCCCACCTTGCTTTGCTGCCCCAACTCTGCCTCTCACCAGGGCCAGGGAAGGGATCCGCCGCCCTGGGGCCGTCCCAAAGCGGCTCGTCCTGCCCGGAGCAGCGACAGTGCCTCCTCCACCACCTTGGCAGTTCTGGCGGATGCAGAGCACTCTCGTGGGTGCTGAAAACCTCATTTTTCTCCCCTCCGGCTGCCTCACGGGAGCAGAAGAGCCCGGCTGCCCCCTCAAACAGCCATCCCCAAACCCTGCTCCTGGCTGCCGCGGGACTGCGCACCCCGTCTCCTCCCTTGCCACCCGTCAGCTCCGACCTCGGGACACCCCTAGGGATGATGCAGCAGCTCAGCCCCAGCTGGGCTGGTCCTGGGCAGGGACGGGCAGCGCCCTGTTACAAAACCAGGCGCTCCCGGGGCACTTTCTGCGACAGCCTCCCCAGGGCCGGGCTGCTGCTCGCGGGCCTGGGATAACAGAGCTTGCAGTGTTGTTTTCTCCTCGCCTCCTCGGGGATTGGTTTATCTCTATGAATAACTCCATCCCGGCTTTGATCTCCTCTGCCATTAAAGCGTGACAGGCTGTGAAATGTGCTGTTGCTGCCGTCAAATCCCCCTCCCGCTTCCCTCCCAACTCAGGGC
>JAODLK010000032.1:12690930-12702393 GCA_027563805.1 Buceros bicornis | reverse complement strand
GGAAACCTCCTTTCCCCGGCCCGTGACAAGCTGCAGAGCAGCGAACGGGGCCGAAGCGCCCCGGGACAGGGGCCAAACGTTCTGCTGGAGCCAGGAAAAACCGGGCTCCTCCCGTCATCCCCCGTCCCTGGCTGCGGCGGTGGGGAGGGCATCGAGCATCCCTGGTCCCCAGCAGTGGGCCGGGGCGTGGCACCATCATCCCAGCACGCGCCGCCACGGGGGCTGATGTCACAGCTAATTATAGCATCCCCCGTCCCTCTCCCCCGCCAAAGCTTTACCTGAGAGAGGGTAAAAATAACTCCTGGCGAGGGAGGAGCTGGAACGAGCTCAAGGACTCCTCCAGCATCTCCAAAAACTTGCACAAACCGGGACGGCACCCCCTCGTCCGCAACGAGGGGACAAGGCCACAGCTCATCCCCACTCGTGGAGTCGGGATGTGCTGCCCTGAGTGCCGGTGCCACCGTGCTCCCGGCTGCCACCGTCCCCGGTCACCTTCACCCCGGCTCAAGTGTCAGCTCGGGGACAGGTGGTGGTAACCGGAGCCGGGGCAGCGCTCGGCCCCGCACGCTGCTGGGCTCCGGCCCCAGCGCTCTCCGCAGGCTCTGTCGGCTGAGCGAGGCAGGTCAGGGGCCCCAGCCGGTGACGGAGGGTTTCAGTATGGCAGCTCCCTCTCCTGTGCCAGTTGCTCCCAAGGAGACACATGAAACCTTCCCTGCACCACGGGGTCGGGTCAGCCCCTCGCTCGCACCATCAGGGACTGTCCCACAGGCTCCGGCAGCACCGCTGGCCTGTCACTGCCCTGCCAGGGTTAAACAAACCCCGTCAGGCTTCTCTTCCATCGTCCTTTTCCTCCTCTCCCTCCTACAGGCGCTGCACGCCCCTGTCCCAGAGCTGGGACACCTCAACCCAGCCAGCTCATCCTCCAGCACCAGCCTGTGTGCAATCAGCCCTGTTTGCTCCCAGCTTGTTCCCACGGGGCTGAGCCAGCCCAACCCCCCTCCTGGGTGAAGCCCTGGTGCCTTCACAGCCCAGCCCTGCCCACGGTGCGGCTGCAGCTGGTCTCTGTCAAAGGCGAAGGGCCAGGATGTGACCTGGTCCCCACGGCATGGTGGCTCCCAGGCACCCAGTTTGCCTCCCTGGTCCCATTTCCCAGAGTGAGTTTCCAGCTCAGACTCTCTGGTTGCCCTTGTTCTCGGCTTTATGAAATTTCATCCCTCTGGCTCTGGCGCTCGGCCCCAAGGTCACCCACCCTTCCTCCCAGGTGCTGACAGCGTCCCCAGCTTTGTGGCAAGCGCCAGCATCCCTCTTACACAAGGGCCCAATGGGGAATATTGAGCTTGGGGAGCCCCAGGACGGCCCCTTGAGGGACAACCATCATCGGTCACTGCCCTGGCAGGGATCCCCACGTGTGACACCCTCACACCAGCTCAGGAGCAGCAGACACTTTGCACCGGTATCAGATTTGTACAAGTTTCCCGGTACTGTTTGTTCGCCCGGTTTGGTGGTACCCACGTCCACAGGCCAAGACGTGCTCAGGGACCGGGGGCCCTGCAGTGCCCGCACAGGAAGAGGCTCCCAACAGCAGCTGAACTGGCTCATCGTGCCCGGGCATCAGCCAAACCCTCTCGTCCAGCTCTTGTGCATCAAAGTGCTGCTGTATTTAGCTGCTCCCCTTCCCCTTGGGCCAGCAACGGCGGCCGCGGTGCTGGGACGGGGCTGGAGATTGCTCTGCGGTCACATCGGATGCTCTCATGAAGTGCTGAGCGCAGGAGAAAAGCAAACCACACGACGGGGCTGTGCCGCCGCAGGGCTGCAGGGAAGAGACTCACGCCTTTGCTCCTGGCAGCCAGCCCGGCCGCCGGCTCCATCCCACCCCCCTGCAGCAGGGCAGCCTGCCCGGGACCCCCGGGCAGCTCAGCAGCAGAGCGCCCGGACGCCGTCCCCCGGGGAAGCAGTGGCTCCCCATGCCCCCCGGGGCTCTGAGGCAGAACCGAAGCAGAACCAGAACCGCAGCAGCGCCCCAGTCCTGCCACAGCCAGCCCCGGCTCGGAGGAGGACAGACCTCGCACGGCTCTGGACATCGCCTGTGCCGGACGCTGCCGCGCACACATCGCTGCCCTGCAGGGACGGGGCATCGCAAGAGCCTGGGACACCGCAGCATCCTTCCACCCTCGCTGGCACCACCAGGGCAGGCGCGGCAGCAGTACAGTGTCACCGGCATTTGGGGAAAACCTCCCGCTCCCGGCGCCCCGATGAAGAGCCCAAATGGTGACATATGGTAGCTCTGGGAACAGGCGGGCGCGCGGCGGGGAGGCCTGGCTGGAGCAGCCGCTCGGGCTGCCAGGGCCATGCTGCCCCGCGGGGAGGACGGGGGATGCAGCGGGTCGGGTGCCTGCGCACACCCCCGGGCACGTTCCTGTTCACCAGACCTGGCAGCCCCTCAGGCCACTCCGGCAGCACCGGGAGCTCCCACCACATCGCGGGTACCTCGGGAGTCAGAGACATCGCTGCTCCGTCCTGCCAGCCGCAGCTGGCCAGTCCCGGGGGACCTGGGGAGCCCGCAGAACCGCCCCTCGCTCCTCCTCTCCTCCTCCCTGCTCCTGATATACCCTGCTCGCTCCATCCCCTCTGAGCATCCTTCTGCTCCTCTCCCTCACTCCTGCTCGCCTCTCACTCCTTTTCCCTTCTCATTTTCTCCTCTCTGAACGTGCCCCATCCTCTTTCCCTGCTCACCCACACCCTGAGGAACCGACCCACCATCGAAGACCCCCAGGACAGGGGCCAGGACCCCCACGCCAGAGCTGGGACCTCCACGCTGCCCCTGGGACCCCCACGCTGGACGATGCCTCTCCAGATACTCTGCACCATCTCCTTCTCCAGCGAGGAAGGACCAAGAGACGCTGCAGCCACCGAGAGGGGAGAGGACGGAGCAGACGAGTTCCTGTATGGGCAGGAGGAGGATGAAGAGAAGGAGGAGGAGGACGCAGGGGCAGCCACAGACTTCGTGGCCTTTGCCAGCAGCTGCACACTGCACGGGCTCAGCCACATCTTCGTGGAGGGCAGCCTGGGCGCTCGGCAGGCGCTCTGGGCCCTGGCCTTCCTCCTCTCCCTCTCCGTCTTCCTCTACCAGGTGGCCGACCGCATCGCCTACTACCTGGAGTACCACCACGTCACGCTGCTCAGCGAGGAGGACAGCCCCGAGATGACCTTTCCTGCCGTCACCTTCTGCAACATCAACCGTGTGCGGGTCTCGCAGCTCAGCCACGAGGACCTGCTCTACGTGGCCCCCTTGGTCGACTATGAGCCCGGGATGGAGCTGGGCTTCACCCCGGCCCGGCCCAGCCCTGGGGACGAGGACGAGCCCCTAAATTTGCAGGGGTTTTTTAACCGCACTTGCCACCAGCTGGAGGACATGCTGCTGAGCTGCAGCTACCGGGGCGAGCAGTGCGGCCCCGGGGACTTTGCGGCGGTGAGTAGCCCTGTGGCGGCCAGGCACGGGGAGAAGCTCCAGCCGGCATCATGTCGCATCAGGCACGGCTGTCCTTGCCAGCTCGCTCAGGGACAGGCTGGTATTTCAGTCTTGTCCGCTGTCACCTGGCGTCTCGCTGGAGCTGGGGACAGCACCGGCTGTGGAGACGAGACCCGCTGGTGGGACACGCAGAGCAGCCCCAGGGCTGTGCTGGCAGAGGAGGCACCTGGCACCTCCGTCCCAGTGTCACCACCACCCGTGGGGCACCGTGCGGTCTGCAGCCCACTGGCCTCATGTGCCCCTTGCCCGGGCTGGCAGCAGCTCAGCGGCGTGGGGACACACCAGAGGCTGCCGGAGGCAGTAGCTGGAACGGCCGAGGAGGGACAGGAGGGGTCAGGATCGCGTCCAGCACCGTCATCTGCAGGAATGGAGGAGGGCTTGGAGGAGGCGCTGGTGCAGGCATAGGGCTGAGTGCCGCCGTCTCAGGGAGCTGGGGCTGCTGTGGGGTCCGTGGGGTTGAGGTGCTGCAAATCTGCGACGCGTCTCCTCCGAGTCCATACCACCCCTGTGCCATCCCTGTGCCACTCCTGTGCCACCCCTGTGCCATCTCCTCCTCTACCAGGGCAGTTCTGACAGTGGGAGACACCCCGCAGGGCAGGAGCCTGGCTCGGGTCGTAGCCCCGGGCTGTGTTTCGGGGCTGCCGATGCCCCCCGGCTCAGCAGCTTGGTGCCAGCAGAGGGGCCCCGGCCTCAGCCCCGTGTCCTCTCCTGCAGGTCTTCACCCGCTACGGGAAGTGCTACACCTTCAACTCAGGGCAGGATGGGAAGCCCCGGCTCATCAGCATGAAGGGGGGCACTGGCAATGGCCTGGAGATCATGCTGGACATTCAGCAGGACGAGTACCTGCCGGTGTGGGGTGAAACAGGTAACCCGCTGCCCCAGCGGCTCTGCCAGCAGCTCCACGCGGTCACCAGCAGCTCTTTGGGTGCTCCCCAGCCCCTTCCCAGCTCCCCGCTCCAGGGGTCCACATCCCTCCGGCTCCCTCCTCTCCCCTCCTTCCATTTCTCATCACTTCGGGTCCTTTTCTTTCCTTTCCCTCCTTGTCTTTGCTATTCACCATGGCAACTCCCCACCGCTTTAGACAAGCAGCCACCTCTTGTTTATAAATAGAGGCAAACCCGTTCCCTGCCACTGCCGGCGGGTGCTGGAGCAGCAGGAGACAAGGGCATGGTGCAGCACACAGGTGGACGGACGAACGGACGGACGGATGGATGGGTGGATGGGTGGATGGATGGAGGGATGGAGGGATGGATGGATGGACGGGTGGGTGGGTGGATGGATGGATGGATGGATGGATGGATGGATGGATGGATGGATGGATGGATGGATGGATGGACGGATGGATGGGTGGATGGACGGATGGATGGGTGGATGGATGGGTGGATGGATGGATGGACGGATGGATGGGTGGATGGATGGACGGATGGATGGGTGGATGGATGGATGGATGGATGGATGGATGGATGGAGGGATGGATGGGTGGACGGGTGGATGGATGGATGGATAGAGGGATGGATGGGTGGAGGGATGGACACATGAACAAAGGCGTTTGTCCAGGGCAACGGTGAGGGGCGGGAGAAGTTGGGCCAGCCCTGCAGAGCGGAGCACAGAGCCACGCTCACCCCACTCCTCTCTGCTGCAGACGAGACCTCGTTCGAAGCCGGGATCAAGGTGCAGATCCACAGCCAGGACGAGCCGCCGCTGATCGACCAGCTGGGCTTCGGGGTGGCTCCCGGCTTCCAGACCTTCGTGTCCTGCCAGGAGCAGCGGGTAGGGACTGGGGGGGTCTGGGATGCTCCCTCCCACCCTGTGCTGTGGGATGCTGAGCCTCCTCCCCGTGCCCCTGTCCCCTGCCTCCGTGTCAGACGGAGGGGCACCTGGCCCTGGGGTCCAACGCAGCGGGGATGTCTGTCCCCCCACCATGCCAAGGGTCGGGGGGCTTCTGTCCTCACTCCTGCCTTCTGCCCCCCCCCAGCTCATCTACCTGCCACCTCCCTGGGGAGACTGCAAGGCCGTGGTGGGAGACTCGGAGTTTTACGACACGTACAGCATCACCGCCTGCCGCATCGACTGCGAGACCCGCTACCTGGTGGAGAACTGCAACTGCCGCATGGTCCACATGCCAGGTGAGCCCTGCGCACAGCTCCGGCACCCCCGGGCTCAGCCCCCGACGCGGTCCCACCAGGAAAACCTGCTGTCTCTCTCCTCCAGGCGATGCCCCTTACTGCACCCCGGAGCAGTACAAGGAGTGCGCGGATCCGGCCTTAGGTGAGGCTGCCCGGCTCCGCGGGACCGAGCTGCGGGTGCTGGATTTCTCCATCTCCCCCTCTCTCTCCCCCCAGATTTCCTGGTGGAGAAGGACAACGAGTACTGCGTCTGCGAGATGCCCTGCAATGTGACCCGCTACGGCAAAGAGCTCTCCATGGTGAAGATCCCCAGCAAGGCCTCCGCCAAGTACCTGGCCAAGAAGTACAACAAGTCGGAGCAGTACATCGGGTACCGTGCTGCGGCCGCGGCCATGGGGCGGCATCCGGTCCCTCCAGCCCAAAGCCCAGCCTGATGCCACTTCTGTCCCGCACAGGGAGAACATCCTGGTGCTGGATATCTTCTTTGAAGCCCTGAACTATGAGACAATCGAGCAGAAGAAGGCGTACGAGGTGGCTGGCTTGCTGGGTGAGTGGTGGTGGCTGTGCTGGGGGCCTTGTGGCAGCACCCAGCTGCCATCCTTCAACAAGGCGGCCTCACCTCGGTCCCCCGCACCGTGGCCCCACTCCCAAGGCACCAGGATGTGCCCACAGCGTGGATGCCGAGCGGGGCAGCCCACTGCCATGGCCAGGCACCAGTCACGGCAGTGACGAGTTCTGCCCTTTCTCTGCTGCTCTGCCACCGGACACCGGACTGGTGCCACCCTGATGGCTCCCTCTCCTCTGCAGGTGACATCGGAGGGCAGATGGGGCTGTTCATCGGGGCCAGTATCCTCACAGTACTGGAGCTGTTCGACTACGCCTACGAGGTGAGTCCCACGGCTGCCAGGGGACCAGGTTACCCTGGAGCACTGAAAGGCTCGTGTGGGACACGTGGAAGAGCCGCCCATGAGCCTCCCGGTACCGACCCCCGGCTCTCGCAGGTGATAAAGCACCGGCTGTGCCGGCGGGGCAAGTGCCACAAGAACCACAAGAGGAACAACACGGACAAGGGCGTCGCGCTCAGCATGGACGACGTGAAACGCCATGTAAGTGCCGGGCATGCCCCGGGAGCCGCTGGGCCCCTCCTGCCGCTTGGAGGCTGCCCCAGATGAGTTGTGGGGTGGGTGGGAGCACGTGGGGAAGGAGCAGAGGCACCGGGTAGAGACGGGGTGGGGAGACAAGGCTCACTCTCGGCGCGGGTCTGGTGGAACCCGTGACGCCAGTGTCCTGCCCATCCTCTGCCCCGCAGAACCCCTGTGAAAGCATACGGGGCCACCCGGCAGGCATGACGTACGCAGCCAACATCCTACCTCACCACCCGGCCCGGGGCACCTTTGAGGACTTCACCTGCTAACCGACGTCTGGATGTACAACCTGAGCTACCAAAGCCCTCCAGAGAGCTGCCCTTCTCCCTGCGAGCGCCAGCGGAGACAGACATCATGGGGACCCTGCTCCTCGCCACGGTGGGACACGGACAAGAGCGACGGCCTCGGATTTCGGGGCAGGCGGTCGGGTCGGGTCACGCCCGAACCTGGCGCGCAGCCCCCGCGGCAGCTGCTCCGCGCCTGCCCCGCTCGTGCAGAGACTCGAGGACGCTCCAGCCCGGCCATCCTCGCGGTGCGGGGAGCGACACGCACAGCGGGCTGGGGCACGGGCTGACCCGTCGCCTCCCCTCGGCTCCCCTCAGCCTTTTTAACTAGAAACCCAGAAGCCAAGAAGAAGCAGCCATTTGGCCGCAGAGTCTCCATCCACAGCCCTGTCCGTCTGTCCGTCCATCGTCTCCATGCCCATCCTGCTCCAACCCCTTGGCCGGCGCTTGCTGGGACTCCCGTGCCCGGCAGGAGGGATCACCGAGGAGCCCCACGGCGTGCCCGGCAGCCGCAGCAGTGGGTTCGGCAGCCCCGGGAGAGCCTGGCTGGCCCCTGGGACCGCGGTGGCCACAGCCCACCCTCGCGCGGGCACCCCTGGCTGCTCCGTGCGAGTGAAGATGGGGCACCTCCACCTCTCCAAAACGTCTTCCTCGGCACCCTGCCCCAGGGACGGCGGTGCCCAGCCCCCGAGCTCGCTGGCTGGCCACGAGCACCGGAGGAGACTCAGCCGGGGTGGCCACTGTGGCACTGAGGACGGCGCCGTGCAGGCACTGTCCCTCGGCCACACTGTGTCGGGACGGTGCGGTCTCCCTGCCCGTCTCTCCTGTGCTCCACGCAGCCCAGCCAGCGCCAGCCCTGCCTCGCAGCCCCTCCTGTCCCCCTGGGGAACCTGGGGATGCCCCCCCGAAACAGCCTTCCTTGGGGAAAGCTGGAAGGAAAGCTCCTGGCCCCCGTTTTGGCTGCGGACACCAGCCCGGCTCAGCCGGGGGCACCCTGGGGGACAGCCCCGTGGCACCGCTGCGGTGGCCAGGCGGGCCCAGGAGCCCCCACACCAGAGGGGTTCACAGGCTGAGGGACACCCCAGGGCACAGGGCGCTCTGGACCACGCGACCGCGGGCTCCCGCCACGCCGAACCCCCAAAGGCAGCTGCCCCCCGGGCACCGCGAGCCCCGGGGGTCTCCAGGGCCCCCGCTGCTGGCTGCCCCGCACCGCCGCTGCTCCCCCCGCCGCGGCCCGCTCCCCCGCTTCGCGCCGGACGGAGCCCCCGTTCTGAGCTGGGACCCGTGTCTGACGGAGCCGTTTCTCCTCCGCTTTCAGCTCAGACGGGGATGGTTTTGGACAAGGACGGCAAGAAGAAACACTCGCGACCGACTTTCTCCGGGCAGCAGATTTTTGCTTTGGAGAAAACCTTCGAACAGACGAAATACTTGGCAGGACCGGAGAGAGCCCGCCTCGCCTACTCGCTGGGGATGACCGAGAGCCAAGTGAAGGTAGGTCCCCGCGGGAGCCGGGGCCGCGGGCGGGGCGCGGGTTCACGCCGCCGCCTCCCACTCGGTGCCGAGGCCGCGCTGCCACTTACTGCTTTTGCAGTAATTATCAGCGACCATGGAAACTCTGCAGCCTTGCAGGGATTATTTTAAAAGTCAGTTATAATTTAAATTACATTTAGATATTGGATAGATTTTAGGCCAAATTCTGTGTAAGTTATTTTAGGCTCAGAGATATTTGCGTTGCAAACGATTTACGAAAAAATGTATAACATATATACTAAAAAAGAATCCCAACCCAAGAAACCCCGCGCATGTAATTGCTTTCAACGAGTCGTGTTTCAGCGGAGATCGTGTCCAGTAATTGGCACAACTTTACCTTTCATAACCACGCAAATTTTTTAGCAAAGACTTTAGGAGCTCCGAGGCGTTGACGTGCACTGGGAGCCAAAAATACGTATTTTTCTGGCCACCAAATTGCGTTTTCAACAGACGGTTGTTCCGCGAAACCGCTGCTTTTCCCGTCGCATAGCTCCGGCTGGCGACAACCCCGGCAGAGCCGGGGGGGTGACCCACACGTGTCACCGCAGCCCCCTCCCCAGTGCTGTCCGGGACCGGCGGTGCGGGAAGGGGCGGCCGCGGCCCGGTCCCGCGGTCGGGGGGCGGTGGCGGGCGCGGCGCGGTGCAACGGCGGGGCTGAGCTGAGCTGAGCCGTGCCCGATGCCGGTGCCCAGGTCTGGTTCCAGAACAGACGGACCAAGTGGCGGAAGCGGCACGCAGCGGAGATGGCGTCGGCGAAGAAGAAGCACGACTCTGAGACGGAGAAGCTGAAGGAGAGCTCGGACAATGAGGACGATGACGAATACAACAAGCCCCTGGACCCCAACTCAGACGACGAAAAAATCACGAGGCTATTGAAAAAGCACAAACCCACGAACCTGTCCCTCGTCAGCCCCTGCAGCACCAGCTCGGACACGTTGTGAGGGCGCGGGCACCGGCGGGCGAGCTGCCGCGCTGGGCACCGCGACCGGGACGAGCTGTAACTGGATGTTCAAAGTGGTGTGTTGTACAGCCTGAGATGTATGTGAAATGTATATATTTTTTACAGAATAAGTTATGAAATTATTTTCCTTCTCATCGATGTAAATTTCAGAGGAATTTTCCCAACTTTTTGGTTTGTGTTTTGTGTCCCTTTAAGGTTTGTCCCTCTTTCTTTTAGCCTTCTTGCCGATTTCCTGCTCCTAACAATCAGATTTTGTTACGTTTTTTATGGGTCGCCAAATCCAAGCTCAGCCACTTTGTATATAGTAAATTTCAGATTTTGTGATGTATATTTCTAGTGTAAAAACCGGCTGTTTTCTTTCCCTCCCTCCCTCTCTCTACTCAGTGTTTTGGCGGTTTGATTTCTCCTGCCTCCGGATTTTATGCTTAATAATATCAAAAGAAAAAAAAACAACCCAAAAAAAGTACGAGAGAAAAATGAACGCTTGATTTTAATTTGGGATCAAATAATGTCTCCACGCGGGTTGGAAAGACTTTGTATAAATCAATAAATTATTTAACAAGCTTCCTTTGGCGAGTTTCATCCCACATTACGCGGTTTCGGTCCCTGTCCTGCCCAGCTCCCGGGTGCGGCAGGGGCACCGCGGGGGAGAGGGGCGCGCAGGGGTCCGCCGTACCTGTTGCAGGGTCACGTCTGCCTCCCGCCTCGCTGCTCCGGGGGCTGTTCTGTTCGGGGACAGTCGGCTGGCGCCTGCTCTCGCCTCGCCCCGGCGTTTCCCCGGCTCCTTCGGCGCCGCGGGGGTCGCGGCGGAGGTGGCGCCGGTAGGTCGGGCTGCGGTTCAGCGTCCCCGGGCACGCACCTGCGCGCCGCCGCCACCCCGCTCCGAGCGGCCCGGGCCTGCCGGCGCCACCGCCGCCGCCGCCAGTGCCCCGCCGGGCCGCAGCCCCAGGGCCCGCGGTCCCCGACCCGCCTCCGCCGCTCCGGGAGGAGAAAAGCAGGAGCTGCGGCCGGGAGAGCCCCGGGCCCCTGGTGCGGGCGGGGGGCGGCTGCCCCGCTGCAACTGTCGCAGGGGAGCCCGCGGGGCTGGGACCCCCACCCCGGGGAGGAGAGAGACACGGGGATGAACGTGCATCCTGGAACCTGCCGTGTGCGGGACCCGAGACCGCGGCGCCTCCGGGCACCGAAAGAGCTTTGGTGCCCGCTGGCGGGTTATGTGACCTGGGAGGGGGGAGACAGGGGCTGGGACACGTACCACGGCGCTACCCGGACAGCGGCCGCTGGAAAAATCCCGCAGGCGGACCCGCGTTGCTGCGCGGGGGAGGTCTGCCAGCTCCTCTCCTTCCCGCCGAGCTCCCTCGGCCCGCACAGGCCGCAGCAGCGTCCCGGCTCCCGCGGGCTGAGTTCCCGACCTGCCCGTAACGAGACCCAGGTAATCACGCAGCCGCCGAGGTGCCTCACAGCTGCCCTAGGTTCTGCTTTTCTGCTCTCGGGTGTATTCGAGGCTGATGGGTGTCAGACAGCTTCGTTGTCAGGCGGCTGCCTTCTTTTTTTTTTTTTTTCTTTCTTTTTCTTTTTTTTCCTTTCCAAATGAGCGAGACATTCAGACATTCTTTTCTCGCCGTGTCTTAGCTATTGCTTCGCAGCCTGAGCAAACGCCGCGGGCGTGCTGCGGACCCGCCCTGCTTCCCTTGCCCGGCAGCCGGCGGAGGGAAGCGACCGGCGGAGGGAAGCGACCGGCGGGGCAGTTACGGCAGCCCGGCCACTTCGGGCGGTGGCGGGGCCGGCGCCTCCCGCACCAGCAGCCGCCTTCTGCAGCGCTGCGCCGGGTCGTCCCTTCCGGGCTTCCCGCACCGCAGATGGATGCGGCCGACCCGCCTCTCTCCGTCGG
>JAODLK010000032.1:12648593-12673156 GCA_027563805.1 Buceros bicornis | reverse complement strand
GGGAGCCCGGCCTGTGCCCCCGCGCAGGACCCGGCTCACGCCCAGCCTCGTCGCCGCGGGAGCGGGCGCTGCTCAGCCCCCGCTGCCCGCCCGCCCCGGTCGCTTCCGAACGGAAGGGCCCCGGCGCGGCAGGGGGACAGCGCGGCTGCCCGCGGGAGGAGCGCGGTGTCCCCGGGGGTTAGTTTTGTCGGTGTGAATAGCGGTGCGGCCTGACGGAGCAGCACAGGCAGCGAGGGCGAGGTCCGCCGGCCGGCAGAACGCAGGTATTGCTTCCAGCTTTCAACACATGCGGAAAAAGCGGTTCAGCCGGGGCTGAGGGCTCCCCGGTGACGGAGCTGCTCGGTCAGGTTCTCGAAGTCTCCGCAGAGAGGGGGTCAGCAGCAGCGTCCCCGTGCTCGGCACAATGATCCGTCTCCCGTTTAATAGCTCTTCTGGCAGCTGTCCAGTCGAGAGCAAATTAAACGGCCCATTAAGCACTCAAATGCTGTGATAACTCATAGATTCGAGGACAGGCCAGTTCATCAGCTGTTCACTTTTTTTTAATCAACTATTTAAAAGTATGACTTGTGCTAATTTTTCCTTGAAGATGTTCAGCCCGTCTGAGCCACCACTAAGGGTCCTCATATCTCACAGACACCTCGGATTCAGCTAGAGCTCACGATGAGGAACAGCAACATAGCTGCAGCCAGTATCGCTTTGGTACCCTGTAACTGGGGATGTGCTGTAAAACTCGATGGTTTCCTGAGAAACGAGCAGTAGGCACGTTCAGTAAATCCAAGTCCACAGCAAATGCTCCTCCCTTCCTTTTCAAACACACTTAGCACCCATGCAGAAAGATCTCCAATTGCTGAGTAACTTGAGGACGTGGATTTATTTAGGAATAGATAAAGGTTACAGAAAGCAGCGTGTGTTTGCACATCACCGTTGTTTCACAACACCTCTATCCATACAAATCATCTTTCTTCTCCCTTCAAAAGAAATAAAAATTAGCAGCAGGCTGTACCCTCATGATGCGCCACTAACACCTCCCGGCCCGATACCACGCTGCTGCTCCCTTCTTTCTCCATCCTTCCCCTCTGTCCACGTCACACACACGTGCTGCTCCAGGACATTGTTTCTTCATGGTCTTGGTCCATGTCGACTCCCACCAAACCCACCTTCAGGCTTAAGTGAAGGTAACTGCAGTACCAGGAGCTTACGGGGAGGGGGAAAAGCCCCTCAGCCGAACTCGGCTGCCATGCTTGAGACCCACCTGAGGTAAAATACCGGCAGGTCCTTATTCCTTCTGCCCACCCCGCTCTACTCCCCCAGTTCTGAGGAGCGCACGGGCTGCCCATCGCGCTGCTCACCAGTAAAAAGTGGGCGCACAGTGTCACCTAGTGGTACCAGGATCGTCACTGCCCGGTCCCAGCTCCAGTGAGAACTGGTGCTTCACCCATCTTTTCCCACAGTCTTTTCAAACCGCCACCTCTTTACAAAACGAGAACGAACCCAGTCCTCAGACTCAAATTTTAATGCAAATGACCAAACTTTATTGAAGGTTTGGTAGTTAGCAGGACTGTTAAGAAAGCAGAATATTTTACACCTCAAGTATAGTTAAGAGCTAATTCTCACGAGAAGACAGTACAAATGGAAGCTAATATAAAAGGGCATCCTCCTTCCACCCTTTGAGATTTCATTACTGGTAAAATAAATGAAGTCAAGTTTAACAGCTTCAGTGGCAGCAATCAAAGTTTCAGACGGTTTATTCCAGAGGTTGTTGCAATGCAGCATAATTTCACAGCCCTAAGGAAAAGATTTATGTCAGCTTGATACAAGTAGGATTTCAAAATTGACAAAAGGCCTTAAAAATATTGTCTGCAGTTTAAAATACGTGATGACGAACTCCAAGTAAAAAAACCCCAAACAAGAAAAAAACAAACCCCCACTTCAAATGCATACGAAGTGTGGGAGAAATGCCCTGCAGGCTGCTGCAGAAGGGCTGCCGCATCCTCAGAGAGATCTGTCAGTCAGCCCGGCTTCGGGTTAAGCACTAAAATACATCTGTTCCAGCAATGGGCACGTATTCCAGTTGCACAGAGGGACGTCGAGTGGGGAGACTTCAACTGATCAGGCAGTTGTGAGAAAGAAAATCACTTTGCACTCCCTTTAAGATGCTTTCGTTGTTGGATACTAAAAAAATCCCAGTTGTGCCCTTGTATTAAAGTGCATTAAGTGACCATCTTTAAAGCAGGCCAGAAAGTCCCTTTGAAACTGGTCCCCAAGCACTGCAGGAGCATTTGTAGTGGTCAGAGGAGTGTCATACGGAGAGCCTGGTCCACACCACGTCATGAGGACGGTGAGATTCGTCAGTGGTTACTGAAGTAGGTACAGAGCGGGTCAGACAGCAGGAGCACAGCACAGCTCTGCGCTCATGCCGTGGACAGAGGTGACCTGTTGAAGCCATCCCACAGCCAGGTACTTGTTTCCAGGCACCTACATAAGCTCTTTTGGGGCTTCAGAGTATTTTCCTAGTTGAGATAATTTGTATGCAGGATTCCCTTGATGACGATGTGCAGTGAAGCATCGCTTTTGTGGAGGACAGCTGCTTGTTAAAGCTAAAACCACTGATTCAAAAAGGCCCAGCACCTCGCAGCAAGTTTCCTAGCAAAAGGCCAGTTTAATCTTCATCGTCGTCTTCATAGTAACGATTCCTTTTGATCTGTTCTTCCACGGACAGATCTTCCATATCTTCACCCTCCCAGAAACCAACGTCTTGGGATTTGCGATTCTGGTTAGGAGACGATTCCTTGGCAGTCACGACATCGGCTACGCTGGAGTGTTTAGGAGAATCTGGTTCAGGGAATTCTTCATTGGGGATTTCCTGCTCTTCCTCATCCGTCTCTGCACTCACCTGACCGTTTTCTACGAAGTTATGCTCTGCTGTTTTGAAACCAGACAATTCCTGTTCTTCCTCTGCATTTTTCTCTTCAGCACTCTGGATGTTCCTATTCTCAACCTTCTCTTCCTTGTGCTTTTTGTCTACCACAACCTCTCTCTCTGGTTCCTCGCTCCTTTTCAACATGTCTGTCTCTGCCTTAGGAGGAGAAGAGGAATTCTCTGGTTTATGGCCTTTAACGGATATTGTTCTAAAGGAGGCTGCGACTGTAAAGGGGCGACTTCTTTCCTTCAGCGATGAAGATCTTCTTAACTTTTTGAGATCCAGGTCCACATCCTCCAGCACGTCTGGCTTGGAAATCTCCTCTTCCGGGGGCCACTTGGGTTTGAATACTTTGATGCCCTCGTCTAAGGCACTTCCTTGAATACTTTGGTCAGAGGGAGGCGGCCAGGCAATCCTGAGCTTTTTTGTCTCTGCTGGTCTCTCCTCCCTCTCAGGCACAGCTGTCGCTTTCGCCTCCATAGTCGCTGCCAGAACTCCCACCTTTGCGATTGGGGCATCCTCTACTCCTGGGCTTTGTGGACTTTCTGTTGCGTTTACACCATGGGCAGCTTTCTCTGGGGATTCTTCACATTCGCTTTTGCCTGCCCATAATTCCTTATGCTGTTTGTGTCCAAAGCCTTCATCGTAATTGCCTTTAGATTTGAAGAGCTGATTGAAGTGAGGCTTGCAGTAGATATTCCCACGCAGAGATGCATACGTCCCAAGGCTGTTTGGGAGAACACAAAGCCAAACGTTAGCATCCGGTGTCTCAGCCACCCAGACGGGTCCGAGTTACCTTTCTGAAGGGATTCAATTTCAGTCTTCCAAAGACAAGCTAACAGCTTTCAGGAGTTTGTGCAACCTCTTTTCAGCTGCCAAGAGTCCTTTACAAAGTTGGGTGTTATATTCCCCCCCCCCCATTTTCTTACATTAAGAGTTTAAAAACAGACCACACCCGGGGCAAAAGCCTTGAGTAGAACCAGGGGTGTATCACCACTCCTACGCTCCTCTCCAGTGCGCTGGATTAGGGTTGCCCCCAGCTCAGCTAAGTCCGAACAGCATCTTCCCGAGCTGCTGAAGAGGAAAGCTGCACAGCCTGTTTACCTGAGCTTGCTGTTGCAGTAGGAACAGCGGAAACAGCTGATGTGAAAGACCTGCTGGTTGGCAAAGAGCCTCTCCATGGGGTACACGGTCTTCTGACACCCAACGCAGGTCTCCTTCATTGGCAACTGAAACTTCTATGGCAAGAAGAGAAAGCTTGTTACTGGAAAATTAATCAGCTGCAGGGGGCCTCGGCTCGGGCTCGTGCACGGCTTGCAGAGCACTCAGAAAACCGGCAGCTGTTCCCTCTCTGCAGGGCTCATTACGGCAGGGGGGGTTCTGGTGGGCAGCAAGCAAGGAGCAGGCTAGGGCAGGCCCACAGCATTGCTGTGGCTTGACAGAGGGCCAAGACTTTGCCCCAGTGAATTCCACAGCCAAAGCATCACAAGCTGAGCAGTGGTTGAACAGGAACAATGAACATTCTAGAACTCAGTTACAAATTTGAGCCAATTCCCCAAAAGCTGTTGAATCTATTTCTGCAACGTCTACTGTTCGTGATAGGAAAATGATGGAGAAACATTCAGGTAGATTACAGTCAGTGTAAGACTTACCAAATAAAACAAAAACAGTGTAGAAAAAGAGCTGAAATAGCCTCCGGGAAAAAAAGGTAGAGGGTGGGAGGGGAAAGGAGTGGAACAGGCGGCTCAATTTTGAAATGATCCCTTTTTGCTGAAGGCTCTCCTCCCGTAGAGGGGAGGAAACACCGTCAGCACAGATGCAGGCAGCACTTCTGACTTTGTGGGTAAGCGATTCCAGTTCCATCACAAACACCCTGTACTCGGGTTTCAGGGCACACAGCCCTCAAAGCTGCGCAAGACTTAAACTGAGCAGGACTTTGAGGTTAAACAGCTAAAATCGTTTGTGTGCTCCCTGAGAGAATGTCCTGAGAGTTTAGGGCAAGGGCAAACCGAATGCTAAGGAGCGAAGCGCCACTGCTGCGCCAAGTGCCCATGAGAAAAAGGGCACTCGATGCCACGCACTTCTTGCAATCTATTCAGGTTGGCCAATAGCGAAGACACGTTAGAGCAGAAATTAGATATCGCAGAGCTGAGAACCTCAGGCTGCACGTTGAGTACAGCCACGTTAGCAGCAGGGTGCAGGCGTGCTGGCTCCGGAGCGCGGGGCTGCAGAGGCACCCCGGTATCACGGCTTTTCTTTAACAAAGCATTACCTGCTACGCTGCCTAAAAGGCTTCAAGGAAAAATATGATGCCTGAAGAAAAACACAGGAAGGTCACAGGAAGACATAGTTAGAGCAATTTATTTATAACAGCCTGGAAACAATGGTCAGGCAATGAAAGTTAGAGTATGTGGGGGACAGACTGCTGAAGACAGAGCCAGCTGAAGTCACTTTGTCACAGCCAGTTTAATTCAAGTTTAGTCGGTACTTCAGGTTTTTTTAAGGCATTGCTTGAAGTTACAGTAGATTAAAGTTCTAATTGTGATGACAGCTTGAGCAACAAAAGTTCAGAGTGCCTTTTGAAAAAAAATCCACCATTTCTAGGCGCTGCCAAAACTGCGTATGAATTTTGAGTCAGTAAATGAAATCTCACAAAAAGAGAGGTTACCGATGCAGACAAAAATCTCATCAGGCCTGCTGGCCACGGGGAGCGAGGCAGCAACAACGCGCCTGCCTGTCAAAAAGCAGCTCGCCCTGAAAGCTCAGTTTTGCGAGATGACATGACGGTGCTGGCATGTGCTTCTGCAGTTCACATCCCCTTCCGAGAAGAGGAACTTACTTGTTAACAATGAGCCCTATGTCTGATGGAGGCGTTTTGGGGTGTGAAGAGAGAGAAATTCCTTTCCAGGCATACTACAAACAGGAGCTACAGGAGGAAGGTGAGGCCCAACAAATATAAAAAGCTTCAGAGAAAGCTGAGAGTTGAGCTCACGTTAGGAGAGAAGCAGAAGGCAGGAGTAGAGGTTAGGAACCGAGAACAGGAAACGGAAGCTGGAAGAGACAAATAGGAACCTTACATGAATAAACAGCATCGGGGTCTACCTCAGCAGTGCAGCAGCTAAAGCAGTAACAAGGTAGAGGTCTAAATCACTTCTAATAATGCAAGGACATGGCACAGAGGACCAAGACAGACACGTCGTGTGTGTCTCGTATGCTGTAACAGACTGAGATGACAGAAAAGTTTTAGGCAGCTCTAATTTCGCCCACTGGCATTTGTACTCCAGAATGCTGGGAGGCCACATCTCACTGGTCTTGGTGAGGTCAGTGCTGTTCCTCTCAAAGATGGGGAAAACAACAAAAGCACAGTTGTTTCCTCAGGAGCAGCCAGGAAGTCTGTGGCAGCCCAGGGAACAGGCATCCTAACTCCAGACAGCACACGTGATGAGAAAGAACAGTGTGATCAAAATGTTCAGCACTGCCATTTATGTCTAATCAGATTAGCAAATATATTCCTGCCCAAGGAGCTCTCCATCTGCTTTACAGCTCCCGCTGCAGAAAAGGCACATTAGAGACGCGTTACTGGGAACGCCCCACTCAGCCCTTGGAGTCACTCACCACGGTGCCCTGACTGGAAAGTTGCTACCAGCTGCAGTTACCTTGGGCTCAGCTGGAAGAGGAGGGTGGAAAGCCAAGTCCCAGCCTGCTGGAGGCTCTGGAGATCAGTACCAGGACCTCGGCGCCACTCTCTAGGAGCTGAGGGCTTCAGCAGGGGCACAGACAAGCCCCGGCACCACCCCCTGCTCAAACCCCTTTTCCCACTCCAAGAAACCGCTGGTGTCACAGGGGCAGCTGTTCTAACAGCAGCAGGGCGGCTCCCAGCAACTCCCGCTCAGTCTTTGAAGGAAAACTGGCCGTTTTGAGATGCTTTTCCATTCTGAATTAAAGGTCCCGCATGAGCACAGCCCGACGAAGACCGAGTCAGATATTGATAGTTACTGCCGGACCCTTTGTGACCACATCGGTCACCTCAAGGCTTTTCAGCGTCAAATGGAGAAATCGGTTGGTTTTAACCAACACCAATGTCTGGGACTAAATAGCTGCTTTACCTTCACAGCTTTTGGCAGAGGTGCATCTGTCGGGCCAGCTGGTTTCGAACCAAAGTTTTGCTGCTTTGTGCTGACGGGTTTCTGAACTTCTGTCTCGCCCTCCAGGTTTTGTCCAACTAAGGGAGCAGAGGAGGAAGAAAAGGCAATTGCAATGACCGTACAGCTGCGGAAAGCGTATGCTCACGAGACCCAACGGCCATCCTGCCAGGTAAGGGCTAACACATTTTTCCTTGAACATCTGCTACTAAACCTTTAGATCTAGATATTTAAACCTGATCATTCTACTTTTCTGATTTACCGGGTACATGAAGGAAACTAATACACGGGGATCCTACACGAGGCTTCCAGGAGTTGTTCTTTGTGTCAGCAAAGCGCTCACACGTGGGCTTGAATATAGGTGTCAAGCCAAGGCAAGACGAGAACATCTGTATGTGCTTTACTGAATAGGAACTTGCTGTCTCTGGACAACACCAAAGACATGTGGTAATTATCCTGCGTTAATTAATAAGCACTTCAGCCTATTGGCTGATGTAGGTGCCAGAGCTATTAGTTCAAGTTCTCATGGTGAGGAAGCTACACTTAAATGTCTTCGATCAGAGCAAAGCAGAGTTACAGATGTCTTAGAACTGCCAATGAACTTGTGCACCTAAACCAAATTCTCATCGAGTTTGAGTTGGGCATGGGACAGATTTGGGGTACGAGGTGGGTTTCCATTGGGCCGAGCATCCCGCACACGGCGGGGCAGTTAGTGCCTTCCTCAGCCACGCGCCCCGCACTCACCGAGGCAGAGCAGAGCTTACCATTGCCATCCTCCAGAAGACTGGAGTGGGAAGACAAGCTGTTCTCACCCACAGACACCTGCAAGAGAACATTGGACAATCAGCACCGTCCGCCTGCTGCACTTTGAGTAACCCCGGCCCGAGTAACTCAACAGGCACTTTGCCACACAAAGCTACTTCTGGTTTTGTAAGCAGAGTCCTGCTGGCTGCCAAGACTGTCAGTCCTTGCTACAAGGTAGAGACATCCTCATAATTTCGCAGCTCCTGCAATATTCGCATCATCTGCCATAGTTTTCACATACAAACATCGTATTTTTGTTTTCCAAACACCTGCAGCTTGTCCACCTTTATCTGTCTTCAGAAATCCCTGTGGATTTGGTGAGGTACCTGCCAGGGTTTCTTACTTCGAAATATCTTGACACCAAAAAAAAACCCAAACCAAAGGTTTTGATATGAAGTACTTTCAGATACTAAACACGTTACAGATAAAGCGCTGTCTTTATTAAACTTGGCACTATCGCTATTAAACCAGATAGTTGTAAGTAGCTACACTGAGGAACTAAAGTACTGTGATGAGATTAACTGCAAATCATCACTGATTCACTGTAATGATTGAAGGGTCCACTGCAAGCAACTGAAGTTTGCAAATTACTGAGGAAGCAAGTTACGTGTATTATCATAGTCTGGTCTCCCAGAAAAACAGCTGCACCACCAGCACACGGGGAGAGTCACCCATGGCCAGCTACTAAATCTTTCACAGATTCCGTGTGAAAACTGACAGAGGTTTGCGAGCTTCTTTTGTTTCCCTTTTGCCAGAAGATTCCCGTTTCTGACATGTACTACCAGTACTTTTAATTAGGTCCTTTCCAGCATGCATCGCTCCCTTCCAAAGGCCAGTCCTGGCTCTCAAACAAGGTTCTATTCAGGTTCCTTACTGCACCTGGACGCCTCGATGAGGAACCTCACGATTGCCGCTGAGTACAAGGAATTTTACTCCAATCCTCCATTCAACAGCAGGATGTTTCTGATCTAACGGGTGTTCTTTTAACTAACCCACCTTTGAGCCAAAAGCAGCCTGGCCCAGTTGGAGGCGAGGCTGCTGGGCTCAGTGAGGAGCAGCTGAGAGCCACCGCTTGGCCCCGTGCCCGAGGAAGGCTGGAAAGCTCTCAAAGCCCTCCTGGCATTAGGCTGCCACGTATTCAGAACGGCTGCAATACACAGCACCCAGTTATTATTCAGCCACTTCTACCCTGTCCGCTGTCCCCAGTTTAATGTGCAAATGCTCGAGCGTCTTTATTATCTCTAATTCAGAAAGTAATTTCAGCTCAATTTACAGCTGCAGCTCAAAACCAGGAACATTCTCAGCTACCTTAATCAAAATGTAGCCACTAAATGCAGAAGGAACAGCAACAAGCTGCTTTTACTTGCATCACACAAAGCTTCTCAGGGGTTTATTTTTCTGTCGTGATTTCTTTTTCGTTTTATATTAAAAAAAAAGATCACCAAAACCTAGAAACAAAACAAATATCTGTCTATGAGTCATCTTTTTATAGCTCAGGAACATGAAAAAAGTTCAGGTGGCTTTGTCATAGTCATCAAAAACTCATGATAGATACAAAAAAAAACCAGAACAAACCCCTCCACAAATTCATCAGAGGTTTCAGTCCAAGTCAGCTACTGATGCCACCAGAAAAATACCCAAGTGTGACAGTGAAGGGTTCTACCACACTACAGGCGTGTCATTACTGAGGGGACAGGGGAACTCTCCGAGAAAACATTTGTCTCTAGATATTCTTCACAGCTGCTTAAAAGTCTTCCACGGAGACTTGATAGCTTACAATTCAGATACAGTCTAAAAAAATGATTTAAAAACACTCAGGAATTCTGCAGCACGTGAATAATCCCTATCAGCCGCTCACGCTCCATTTCTAGATGGCCTGTGGAACGAGTGCGTCAGCTGGGCGTCTGCAGCGAGTCCCCCTGACCATGGTCTTGTTCTCCTCCACAGCAGCATCTTACCTTCTCCCCATCCTGACAGGAAATGGAGTCCTCAAGACTTGGTGGCATATTCTCCTTCTGCTCAGATTTGTAATTCTGGAGTTCACTTTCTCTGGCTTGAATCTCATTCTATAGGATAAAGCACTGGAAAGTTGACAGGTTCTTTTCCCCTAGGACAGCACTTGCTTTCTATTTCTCTCAAAATTCTTTTTTAAACTGTTTTCCTAGTATATACAGTGATCATTAAAGGAAGGGACATCAAAATCTACACAAACTTGGTATGTGATACATTCGCATGAAGAAAACCCACGGGGCTATAGAATTTACTGGACTCGATGGAGGAAGTGCCAGTATTTTTCTCAACAACCCCTCTTCTCTGCCTCCAGATTCTTGTTAAAATCAACTCGCATTTCCCCTGCTCAATCCCCATCTTCCTTCCCCAGAAACGTCAAGTTTTTGTTCCAGATGACCAGTCTTCCAGAGGACCCCTGTGTAATTGAATCATCTGATATAAAAGCAGATCCTAGCCTTGCTTCGATACCAGTCAAAAACCTAATTATGTTATTTGCTGAGATTTTTGCTCCTGACAAACTGACTTGTTTAAGATTTTCACAAAAGAATCTTTCAGACTTAAAAAAAACCCCACATAATCCAGTGAAACCTCGTTTTTCTTTCACTGCCACAGGATACAGGATACTTGGAGAAGACTCGTGCCTTTCACAAGACATCTCCTCTGCCACATGAAAGAGCAAGAGCCAAACGCCGGTACCAGCATCTACCAGTCGTTGTAAACAAGCCTGTGCAGAATCGACCACATCTGATAGGTGAGTGAATGTCAGCGTTTTAACCTCTAGCTCTCCCAATGTGCTGTCCCTCCCCTGCCAGCAGCACTCCCAACACAGAGAGGATGCTTCTCACCCTTACTCCAGCTGTAAAAGCATCTCTGGGTTTTAATCCAGGCCTAATTCCACCACAATGCCCTCAAAATAGTTGTTCCCAAGAGAGACTCTGGCTTTCCTTTGTAGCGCAGATGTGACTCACTGGAAGGGAAGGGAAGTACGGATCCCACACTACCATATCAAAAGAGCCCTGGCTGCTTTGTCAGCAGGGAAGGGGAACATCTAGGAGTTAGGGCTGCAGACACTGGCTTCAGGAACCCTGGTTTGCTCCATCTTATGTGCTGCCCCTGTCGATGTGCCAGGCCAAAATCAGAAGAGGTTCTGCTAAATGGGACACCCCAAGAGCACCAGGCTGGACTGACAGACTGACAGCCCTGGGGATTTGCAAGCAAGGCTCTCCAGAGACACCCCGGTAAATCTCTTGCCTCTAGGACATCATTTAGGGGATCAGGCACCACTCAGCCACAGACTGGCAAAGGTGCTCCAGCAAACTCAGTGCAGGGAAGAGGCAGGATGCCAAAATCAGCAATTAGCAGTTAACCAGATTTGTTGCACTGGCTGCAATTCCTTCCCGTTCATGCAGAGAAGTTTACTCAACTTTCCTCCCAGGGGAGGAGAATTAGACCCACAGGGCCTCTGAAACACAGAAGGAACTTTGGCTGGGCAGAGACTTCTGCCTCTTACAGATACACCCAGGAAACACGCACCCTTCCAAAGCTTAGAACCACCAGTTCTGGCTTCTATCTCAGTGCAAGTTTCCTAACTTAAAAAGGCCTATCCTCATAAAATTTATTACTCTGGTTAATAAAAGTCATACTTGAGCAATAAAAGTTCCCATCATTTAGCAAAAGTATCAGACAGTTCCACCAAACGTACTTGAGCACTCTGAACAAAAGCTGAGCTCCTTGCAGGCCCTTCAGCTGCAACACCTCACTGTGATTTGTTAATTGCTCATTTCCTAATCAAATATCTGCAAAATGGGCCTGGGTTCATTGTCTGCAAGAGTCTAATTGGATTCAGATAATGAGCGAGAGGACATGAAGGGAGGTGAAAAAGCCAAAAGGAGGAAAACTGACTGGAGATGCCACAGCTGCAGGCCAGGAGATCCAGGTTCTATGCACTGTACGACACTGAAAGTCGCTCCATCTTACTGTGCCTCAGTTTCCCCTAGCTTACAGCTGACACTCAATACAGAATTGGGTTTAGATTTTTTAGAAAACAAGACAAAACACCAAAACCAGCAACAAACATACAGAGAGCCACGGACATGCAGAAAGAAAAAGAACGTCAGCTGTGCCTGACCTCAGTCAGTGCCACCAACCAATTCCTTCAAAAACATTCAAGGTTATTCCAGAGAGATGCAAATACTTATTTCTTCCTGCAGTATTGTAGAGGCCACCCTTCATTAGAAAATACTCCTATGGCCACAAAGTTATGTTCAGAAGAAGACGGTGTCCTCTTCAAAAAGCCTGGTTTCCATAAGAGCTTCTTCCCAGGTTGGGACAAAAACGCACTTCTACACAAAGCACAGACTTACCGTGGCGCTGGAGCTGCCCTGCTTGGACACAGCTGCCTGGTACTTGGCCAGCCTGTCCTTTATGGAGGTTTCGCTCAAGCGAGGCATCTCCAGGCTTTTCTTGGTCTCTGCCTTGTCTGGGCTGAGTGCTGGACTCATATCTACAGAATGCCCTGGAAAAGAAAACCAGACATGTGAATACAGGGTAAAACTTTCCAGAACACCAGCAGACTGACAGAGAGACTTAGAGATCTCGTCCCTCCACCACCCCCGGGACCACAGACATCCCAGATCGGAAGAGCAGAGAAAAAACACTGCAATCAAAGGGTCACGCGCCGAGTAATTAATCGGAAGCAGCATGTTCACCAGCACACTGAAAGGCAAAAGCCACTCCCACTGTACTGTATTATTTTATAAACTAAAACAAACCAGAAACCATGAGGTTTACTGACCTGACTGGCTCCTCTCTCCCTGGCCACCATCGATGTCCTCCGAAAAGAGGCTGTTTTCAGAAACCCTCCTACCCGCTGCCGTCTTCCTCTGGTCTCTAGGGACCTGTTAGAGACAAGACCCACCTATCAGCTGCCCCAACAAACACAGACTGTTACGTGTAATCCTTTAAGATGCGCAGGTGTCACTAGCAAATCTGCTTTACTGGAATAAACAAGTCTAGCGGGTGACATCTTATTTACCAATATAAAGTTTGATCACAGAACACCTGACCCTCCGTCACCTGGAAAACGCTTCCTTGAGGGGTCAGTAGATGCCCTTTGACTAGTCATCTTTCCTGAAAAGTCAGAGAACCACAAAGGTTTTTAGGCATTTACCACGGCAAATACAAAACTTCACTCTAGGTTCCCGCATTTCATGCAATTTCTTTCGAAGCTAACAGTCAGGGTCATCTGAGGAAGGTTTAAAATCAGAAAAGGGATGAAAGGAGCGAGCTATCAACAACTTGCATTGATTGTCAGCAACAGAAAGTGGAAAAAGAACTTTTATTACAGTAGTAATCTAAAGTTACTCGTTTTGATTTGGATTGCTCATGCCTTTGATACCAAATCATTCCCTAATGAGGTCTGATAAGGCTGAAGCTTAAGCAGGAGAGCGCTGGAGGTGAATATTCTCCGATATCCCAGATAATCACTGTCCGCTGGCCGGGGTGTTGTGCAGCACCACCACACAGATGCTCTGGCTGCCCCAGCCACGCTCGATACTCCTTTGCTGAGACCAACTCCCCAGAATCTAATGCTCAGTAAAAGAAATGGTGAAAAGAGATCTCAGCAGTTTTGATAAACGCTCGTGAAGTGCAGAGTTTAATTTGATTTTCTCGAGATGGGATGTTTTCACAGCTGAAAGTCAGCCTGTGGAATACTAGAAGGTGACAGATCTTTGTTCCCTCCCTGGGAAGAGTTCTATCATGGAGCCAGCTGGAAACTGTGACTGAGGCGAACGCAGGGAAAAAGGCAGTTTGGCAAGATGCTCCAACCACACATTCCCTCCCTCCCTCCCTCCCACCCCCCAACTTCCAACAAGTTTCTTATGTGCTGGTCACCAAACCGAAGGAAATTCCTAAGTTTTATTTTAACAGAACTGCACTGTAAGATAATCACCGTGAAAAACCCGGCTGCTTTGGCAAACAAACCGGCACCTTCACCAGGAGAGGCAAAGGCAGCTGGAAAACCTCCTTCTCCAGCAGCATGGGAAATATTTTCTGTGGTCTAAGCCTTTGTAACTTTTGTTACTGGAAAAAAGCTTAGCTATGACAAGTCTTTTCCTTCTAGTGAGCGTGTCGATCGGTTCAGTTTGGGAGTGTCTGACACCTGTAAGGACTTGCAGATTGCTCACTCTGTGCAAACTATCTTAGGTGATTCTTACTCAGCCTGTGTCCACTTCGACGTCACCTTGAGCCCACGGGTCTGGAGTTCTCAGAAATCTGTGGGTCAAGGGGTCTAGCTTTGGCCTAGCCTTCAGAGAAGATGGTGGCAGGCAGAATACACTCGAAGACAAGATCCTTTGAGGACACAGAGAAAATGTTTACTAGCCAATTGAAACCCCTGACTATTTTATCACTGTCCTGGGTTTGCCTTTTTTGTTTGCTTGTTTGTGAGGGGATTTTTATAATCTGGCACTTTCTTGCACTGCAGAAGTCACAAAACTACAAATTAAGAAAACCCCCAGTTTGTAATACGGACACCCGGGAAGGTTAACTGGCAGCAAAGAGCTTTCCCCCCATGGTACCTAGCACCTTGCTGTGGAATCCACTGTGGCAGAAGTTCGGTTATCAGAGGCAGCCATCTCCCGACCAGCTGAAACCGTCTGAGTTAATGAATACTCCGACTGTCCGCTGCATCACCCCCAGGGGACTGCCAGCTCCTCCTCACCCAGACATCGACAGGTATCCCAATTTCACTGAAGAAATTCTCCTAGACTAAGCTGCATAGCACAAGTAGCTGAGGTCTGGAGAGTAAAACCCCAAACCACAAAAGTACAAAAGCTTTAGTTAAGAGTTCAGAGATATTTCTGTACCAAACCTGACAGATACAAAGTCCACGTTGTGTAGATTTTAGATCAACACTTTTATCTTGGAGAAAAGAGATGAGTAACAGGCAAAAAAAGTTTAGCCAAGGGGAGATGAGGGACTTCCCGTTACCATCCACAGACTGACCTACTGGCAGGAATTGGAGTGATTACGGCCCATGGGAGGTACCACCTTTGGCGAGGGAATCCCCAACTCCCAGCCTTATGCCTACACCAGTCAGTTCCCTTCACAGTCCTGCTGGGCTGCAACCCCCATGCCACAGCTTCTGCTGCTCGAGAACAGGAGGTAAAATATTCCTCATGTCTGGAAAGCCCCAGAGGTTCTGGGTGCAGAGGTACCACAGAGCTCCCAGCATTTCGCCTGGGGCACAAAATGCTGTTGGGCAAAAGACCAAATAAACTTTATGTCAAGTGTGACCCTGCACACGAGCTCGGCTGCGCCGGGCTGAAAGGTTTTGCCTTAAAGGAAAAACACAAACCAACTTGGAGAGAGTGGGTGATGGAATCGGGAAATGCAGGCTCTAATCTGGAGTCTTGCCTCAGACTGCCCCAGCAACCAGGCAGGTCATTTTTTATCTTTGCTCCCGTGAAGCTGCAGCCACGTTGCTACTTGGTTTATACGGGTGTTTTGTCAGCAAAGCTCTGACAGCGATTCTACCTTAAGGAAATTGCCATCTCAGCTGAATTTATGGTTGAACTCAATGATGTTAAAGGTCTTTTCCAACCTCAAGGATTCTCTGAAGCCTTGTTTGCACTTAAACCAGGGGGTTATCGATGGTCAGAGTTCAGGAAAAGCATAAACAGAAGAGGCTGCACTTGGCCAGACTTACACTCTTGCTGTAGCGGCTTCCTGCCTCAGTGAAAAAGATCCCCATAGCCCTCTGTGACCGCAGGACATCAGCCCCCTGTCCTCAGATACATCCCAGAATCAGGAATCTTGCAATCGTGCTCATTAAAGACACGCCCTTGGCCCACACATTTAAAGGTTGTGCCTTTTCCCCTCTAACATTAAAAAGTAACCAGATGAACTTGGAACAGGAGCATAGTTGGAACTTAACCTGCAGACTTTCATACCTACTGTTTGGTATTTTCTGTGTTCGGACAGTTTTCAACACTATTTGGATTACCAACTTGAGAGAAATATCAGTTCCAGATTCAGTCAGCTCCGAAACAATTTATTCCCCAGGCCAAGATAAAGTTACTCGAAGCCCATCTGCAAAACGGTACTTTCCTGTGGAATCCCGGCTGGTTAACCCTGCGCAGGCGTTCGGAGCAGCCGCGGGGAGATGCCCCCTCCTCAGCCACCCCTGCGTGGACCTGGAGGTGTGGGCGGCTCTCACAGAGTGACAGCCTACAAAAACCTGAGCTGGGGAAGGGTCTGTGCAGACCCAAACCCCAGCGAACACCGGGGGGCTCCTCCACCGCCCCGCGTCGGTACGTATTTCAACAGCTTTTGTACACCACTGGCCCGTTCCACTCAACGCCCGCAGTAAAACAAAGGCAGAAGCGTAGGAAACTATGAGAAATCTGGAAAATCCACCAGCATCAAGGCCCCGGGGCTCGCTGCGAGTCCCTCGCATCTGCAACTCATTTTCTCGTTAGGCAACGCGCCCCCGGGACGCGCGGCCGCCGGCCACGGCCGGCATCGGGTTTCATGAGCAGCCGTAGGAAAAATGCGAGCCCTCGGCATTTGCAAGTCAAAACTAGTGAAGGCAGGAGCGGGGCTGGCGGTCTCTGCCGGTTTTACCCCGGGAGGATTTTTTTTTTTCCCGATAAGAACCATTTGTTAAGATACAAAGATGGGCGAACAGCGAGAGGAGCGGAGCGTTCACAGGGCTCCGACCTCTCCCCCGATACGTGCGTGTGACTCACATACTGATCCCACAGAAAAAACCTCCCAGCTCTGGCAGAACTCCCCTCCCAACTGCAGCTGCCCGAGGTTGTCGAGATCACTTTCAACAGTTACTTTTTCTTTTCTATTTCTATACAAATTTACACCTCTTTTTTTTTTTTACATAATTCATATTATAACGCATATTCATATAACTCATTCTAAGCAGTCTCAATTTCCTTAAAAAAACTTAATAAATCCCATACGTATTTTTCCCTCTTCAACCCACCCCTTTCACAAGCAAATTCACTTTACATCTCCAACCCGCAATCTCAAACAGCCACAACTCCCAGCACTCTGCACACATTTGTATGGCTCAAATTCAATTATTAACACCAGCTACGTTCTCTTTCACTTAAAACAATGACTACAATTATTTGCAGAGTCAGTAGTTCGGAGCCACTCCCGCCAGGGACTGTTCCTGATGCCCAAGAGGCAGCAGAGCCGAGTTTCTCTGCAGATGCGAAGAGACTGATCCTTACCTTGGTCTGAGCCGCTTCGCCCTTCTCAAACATCATCTTGAGTTTGTTCAGCGGGATGTTGTACTTCTCGATCTTCCCTGAAGAGTCCATGTTGTCGCTGGCTTCAGCCTTTTCCGCTTCTCTGGGCTCCCTCAGACAGTTTTCCATTTTACCACTCTCTGGCGAGTGGCTTTTAAACTTGCTGCTGTCAACACCAGGACACTGCAGCTGGCCGGGGGTTTCCGGGGGGGCCTGGGATGCAGCAGCAGCCCTCGGCGTCTGCTCCGCGGCTGCCAAAGAAGCTGGATTGCTCCCCACTGCGAGCCCAGGGCAGGCGACCTTGTGCCTAACCTCGGCACAGCTGCTTCGGAGCGTTTCCTTGCGAGACTCCACTGGATTCTCCCACTTCTTCTTCAGTACGCTCAGATTCCCCCTTTGAAAGTGAGGGGGAAGATTTTCTGTGTTCTGCAAAGAGCAAGAAGTTGATTCCAGCGATACGCCTGGTGAAGCATTAAAGCACTTCCTTTCTGTGCAAAAGGAAGTTAAAGGCTCAGCACTGATCTCAGCTCTGCTCTTCCAGCCAGCTGTGAACAGTTACAACTGTGCCACATGCAGAAAGCATCCAGGGTAGGAAAGGGAGGAGGGGGAGAGGAGAAAAGTCAGGAGCTGAAGCAGGAAGTGAGCAAACAGGATGGCCTTATAAGGAAAAAGGCAGTCAAGCTCTAATGAGTTAAATGACACACAAAAGGCTTCAATCCACACGTGAAGGGAAGGGGAACCAAATCCACCCAGCCAGGGTCTCTAGACCCAGAACAAGCA
This sequence comes from Buceros bicornis, assembly GCA_027563805.1. Lineage (NCBI taxonomy): Eukaryota > Metazoa > Chordata > Aves > Bucerotiformes > Bucerotidae > Buceros > Buceros bicornis. The sequence goes on along the minus strand of JAODLK010000032.1, from coordinate 12,655,229 downwards.
AACAAAGCAGCCACGGGAGAGGTGGTGCTGTGCGAGGGTTGCTGTCTCTTCCAGCTGGTTCAGGAGACACCCATCAGCAGCCCTCGGAAAGCCCCCAAAAGCTCCAGATTAGCTTTCAGAAACCGCTGCATTTTTGGAGTGAGGCATTTCCAGGATCAGTTAACGGCAGCGGTTTAGTTACAAGAGATCTGTCCTCAGAATTTTACACCCCGCAGCATCAGGCTCAAGCTAAGCACCGACCACAACTGTCTTTTTGCTCCCATTTATAAATTCCAGTTAATTTGCTGGAATTTCCCTTCTCCTTCCCTCGGCACAGTGAAAGCTCTTGGCAGGACACACGCACACGAGCCACCGGCGCTGCCTTACCGCCACGAGGTAGGGGGGAACACGTGCTTTTCAGAGCGGTTGTGCTTACAGGCAGCTACCCCTCACCAGGGTGACGGACCGGCCCACGCCCTGTTCATTCTGACAGACCACCAGCCGCCATCGCGGTCCTGCCCTCCCTCCACGACCGAGACCACTCCGTATCAAACTCACGGCAAGGGAACCGCTCGGCAGGGCTTACGGGAATTAAATGGGATTAGCGGCTATATTCGGATTTAAGTCTCTCACCCTATTACTCTTCTGGTCACATTTTGAACACTGCTCTGCAAATTAACTTGAATCCACCCCAACTTCAAAAGAAGGTGGGTTTGCTTGCTGACTGCGTTGAAGAGAAAGTACTGAAGTTACATGGCAAATGTTGTGACACAAGTCCTGCAGACTGCATATCAGGTTTCCCCAGGAACCCCTCTGGACGGAGCCCCGTCACACTTCCTAACACAAGAGGTTCTTGCCTGGGACGTGCCTGTTCCTTGATCACACAAGCAATGAAGAAAATTTAAGACTGGAGAGTGATTTTTAGAACGCTTGTTTTACCACACCGATATCCCCAACAGAAAAAGAACAACTCGCCAAGCACTGAAGAGCTCAAGGCAGCGTGGTCCAACAAAAACTCACCTACACATCCTGAGAACACTGCTGGTCCTTTGGAAGCGAAATGAGCCCGGGGACCTACCATCCTGCGCTGGTGTCTCAGCCTGGGCCCCCTCACCCCAGAACAGTAAGCACAATGGAGCTTATGTGAGGGAACGGCAGGCTGCACCTGAGCCAGGGAGGATGCTCCCCGCATCCAGGGGCATCTTGAACCCTGTAAGATGCCCCTACAGCCACCAACGACACACCTTAGGTTTCAGGGAGGCTGGCAGCTGCTTTCAAGCAGACATTTAAATGGAGTTAAGAAATGCGGAGGGACCACACAACTGCCTACAGCTATGAACAAAGCAGAGGATACTCCTGTGTTGTGGTTAACTCGGTTTGCCTTTTGCTTAGGAGCGAATTGGTGAATCAACGTCTAGCTTTGGGCAAAGAACTCGACTGTCTTTCACGCTGCGAAAGGGTAGGGCTGAGGAGTCAAAAGCAAAGCTGCGCCTAAGCCAAGTGTTCTGCAGGACACATGGCAGCAGCTCTGATACCCCAAAAATCAACCGTCCCAGAAACAGCGCCTGTGGGTGACCCGCTCTGACTGCGAGCTGTTGCTCACTGCCTAAGAAACAGGTACTTACGCTTCTTCTTTTCTCAGCAGTGGCCTCTTCAGCTGCTTTCTGATACCTTTGAGAGAGAGAAAAAACAACACAAACAGTTTTTAACCCACCACTGAACGCCCCTGAAGGCAGCTGAGATGTGTTTCCCCCCCAAGGATTCTGTGCACTTCCCAGACCTATCAAATAAAACCAGAGGCTGGAAAAATAGTAGTAGATAGTGCCAGAACAACGCAAAGACACATCTCAAGTCGTTTGGTTTACAGTAATAACAGACATCAGTATTTTTCATGACCTAAGCACTCCGACTCTCAGCTATAGCCCGTTTACCTTGGAATAGCGGTATTGTTTCTGCCACCCAGCTGTCTGCCGTGCCCCCTCGCAGGAATAACTCAGCTATTTATACAGCAGCTGCCGAACCGTTACAAATTACAGCTTGGCATTCGCAGAAAATCTGCATAAGTGCCAGTTGATTTCACTATGCTGGGCTGTAGACTGCACCGATTCAGCAGTTGCTTCGCGAGCAGCTGAACTGTCCCTGCAGCGGACACAGTAATCACAGCCCTCTCAAGATAAGCCAGCCTGGATCATGAATCAAAGTCCTTTAAGAAGCTACAGAAAACCCCCAGCAATCTGCACACCACAGCGAGGAGTGTCCTGGCAAGGTGCTGGCACCTTGCTTTGTAACGCAGACGAGTCGGATGTGACAGCGTGGCCGGAGTGGAGCTCTGCTTTTTAAAGAGAAACATCGCGCCTGCCTGGGCAAGGGATGTTTCTGTCTTCTGAGCTGTGCAATTCTGCTTTTGGTACAACTGTGAATATCTTACAGGCAGTAAACGAGACACTAATACTATAATAGTCATCAGCTTTCAATAATTGCTGGTATCAAACCGATAATTAACATGTAAGGCTCAGCTCCTGCTAAGAACACAGTTCTGATGTGCAGATACCTGCCCCATTATGCCTTTTTCCTCTATAAGGATGGATTTTTTTCCTGCTGTGAAGGGTGTGCTACTCCGTCGACTTCCCCCTTGCTGCAGGAGAGAGCAGACAAATCACACCCTCTCTTACTTCTGCTCTATGAGCTGCTTCTATCGTACAGACTGAAAGGAGCAGAGCCAGCCCTCATTAATCAGCGCAAACGTATTGACCTATGTCTCTGCACCATAAAGGTTCCAAAATTTGAACGAGACGTGCTGAGAACGTAAGTTCATGGAATTTACTTTATCAGTACTGGAAGAAGCCACAAGAGAGACATGGGGAAAGTCAAGCACCACAGACCTGATAATCTAAACAGTAAGTGGGAGGAAAAAAGTGTTTTCACGTACAAATATGAGTTAACAGCAACTTAGAAAAACCAAGCTCCTCACTGTGAGAGCCGGTGTTGGCAAAGCCAGCAAGCAGGGCTGTGTTTTTAGCAGGAACTGACACTGCTCCTGCCGAGGGACCCAACTTGATTAAGGAACAGCAGTTTGGATTACTTCCAGTAAGCCCTTTTCAAAGGATTATCAACATTTAGCAAGATGAGCAGGTTCTGTAATCAAGATTCAATGACTGAATAAATTACCCTAACGAGAGCGGCCAAAGCAAGAGCTTCTCCCCAGGCCTGAGCACGTACAGAGTAACGAAGCACCTGTGGTTGTGTAAAGCCCAAGGTAAAGTCTGACAGAAACCGCTCCACTTCTGACAGCACCAGAAGGTATTACCGTTCCCGAGGCTGAAACAACATGTCAGCAATCAGGAAAGCTTTTGCCCAGCACCTACTAAACCAGGACCTTCAGTGCCCCCAGACCTGCACCAGTTTCCAGAAGCAAAGCAACCGCCAGCCACGCAGCCACTGCCCAGCTTCCAGCCATCGGCCGAGGCACAGCTCCTGTCCTGAGCCTCGCGGCACTTACTTGGAGAACCGCTCCACGAGAGCTGACGACTTGCTCCTGTTGACTAGGGAAAGCTCCTTCGCAGTGATTCTCAAAGACTGCGAAGTCCATTGTCTTCTGCTAAACGGGGACGGCTCCATCTTGTCACCACAAACACCTGCTCAGGAAGAAAGTTCAGCCTCAGTCAGCAGGAATTAGGGGAGGAGAAAAGTGGTTTCACAGGGCAGTTTGAGCCCAGGTCACCCTTCAGGTGCTCCCAGCATCTCAGTGCGCCCGGGGATGGTTCAAGGAGCTTCTCCATCAACCGATTGAAAAAGAAAAATCAGATTAAAATTATAATTTCCTCTGCCTTGAGATTGTGCCCTTGATAAAAACACCAGCCACAATGCAGGGGTGTGAGATAAGCCGTGAGGCAGAGCAGGAGGAAGCAGCACACCAGCACTGCAGAGGATGCCAGCACAAAGCTCTGCCTTTCCTACCCACGGGCTCCGGGAAGCCCTAATGTGCCCCTTCTTGTTCTGGTTTCTAAACCAACTGTGCTGGCATTTATGTAAGAAGGCTCGAGTTATGAAACCTAAGAGGATGTAATTCCTGTGCAAACACTTTTCGTTCACTCTCCTGTGTTCATTCCGAAGGCAGCAGCCGTCGCCAGCAGGAGCTGAAGCCAGTCGCCTGTTCTGGAGGCAGCTGCTCACCTTGGGCTGCATCATCCGTTACTGAAGGGGATGGTTTTAACTCCCTGCCCGGCCACAAACGGGCAGAGGGTTGGGTCACCTTTCCACCATGGAAGCCAAGACTGTATCAGATTTATTTTTTTTTTTTTTTTACATATTTAGTTTTCTTTTGTGGAGGAGGAAAGGAGGGGAGATTAATTTACAGGGTTCTTTGATAAGACAAAAATAAAGCTTGTCGGGCAACGCCTTTCCTTTTTTCCTCTTTATCCCTGGTCTCATGCCACACGACGCCTGCAGAAAGTGCAAGGCTACCAGCAGGCAGGCCGACCTGCCCACGTCTTCCATCGGTTCCTTTAACTGATTCCACCATCATCAGAACACAGAACGCTGGCAGCCTGAGTACGGCTCTGCCTGACCACTAGTCACACGTAAACGGAAACACCTTACGACAACCTGATCTCAACAGTCAATCAAACGTAGCAAAGACATTTCTGAACTCCTCGCAGGTGTGTAATGCCACTGCTCAAACCCGACAGAGTCAGGATTCTGTAACGCCTCAGCCCAGAAGAATTCCGATGCAGCGAACAGCCTCACTGGCCGGGAGAGTTGTGTGTCTCAGCAGTTTCCAGCTCAACGGGGAGCTCTGGGTCTGCGAAGTGCCCAGCTGGGGCCGGGCCAGAGGAACCTGGCCAGTGCTGCTCCCTGCTGCTGCCTGCAGAGAAAACAGGCAGCAGACGGGCTGCCCCGGGAACCACTCGCGAGGAGCCGGACTGTCTCTGACGTCCCTGCGTGGAGAGGACGCCGCGCCCCACCAGCACATGTCGGGGTAGGGGTTCAGATGGTGCTTTCAGATGAACAGGCTGAGCTACAGTGGCAAACAAAAGAAGTTACACGATTTTTGTTGTGACGTTGAAACACACCAAAATTACTTTTTCATCCTTGTTCCATTTCCAGCTTTACTGCAGCTTCCAACTCGCCTCTCCCTTAAGCAGGAGTCTCTCAAGTGCATCCATCGCCCCCTCCAACTGCAAGGGAAGCTCAGACTGCAGCATTACTTTCTGAAATTCACTGGTTTTTTTGAAAACACTTGGCATCTCCAGGTTAACCTGTGAACTTCAGTCCAGCCTGGACTAAGAGGAGGATGCTCGCTCTCCATCTGACTGGCATGAAACAGCCGCCAACCTTTGCCAGCTGCACAGACGACCCTCCAGAAGGAAAAAGGGTCTAATCGCAATGTAAGAGGAGCGCTCGACTTTCTCCCGTTTTAAAAAGCACGTTGCACGTGCAAATAAATAATCATTTCTGTGGTGACAGGATGGAGTTCCTAGTGTCGATGCCCAGGAGCAAACATTGACCTTAATAAAGGCACCGAATACATCTGCAGATTTTAGAGAGAGAATTTACTCCTGAAAACCAGAATTCCATGTCAGGGAAGAATTCTGAATCAGCCACATAATGCTGCAGGTTAAACTTTGTTTTGTGATTAATCCTGCGCCAGGGCAGATCATCTGCAGCCCCCTGCACCGGTAAATGGCCTGTCACCGGGCAGTCACCTGAGAGCCTTCACCCCGGCGCAGGGGAAACAGGTCCCGCTTTGACACGCACCGTGCTCGGAACGACAGCGTCGGTGAAACACCGAGAAAACAAAATCCGGTTGAACTGTTCAGAAAACAAGCCCGGGTTCGATACCCGAGCATTCCACCGCAGAGCTCTGTTTGTGGATGCATTTCTCCCCTGTCGTGGTTTTGTCCCCTTTCCCACTGTTTTCACCATTACAGCTGCGGGTACATTAAGACAATCAGGCCTGTTTTGGCAAAAATCTCTTTTCCAAGGCAGCACCTGCTGCTCGGACATTCGGACAAGAAGGTAAGCAGCATATCTGGAACCTCAGTCACTAGAAAAGACAAAACCCAGAAGACTAAGATGCCCCGAAACTTGTGCTCCCATGTTTTTAACACCATCCCACATTCTCAGCACTCTCCCGCACATTTAGAGTTTCACCTTGTTCAAGCACCTCTGCACTTTTTGGCTGCTCCTGCTGAACTTATTCTACGTCACTTCAGAAAACAGTCCTTTATCGTAGCTATTAAAACTTGAACCCGATGCGGAGCATTCCCCGCACCGCGGTACAGACAGGTTGCGTGGAGGGCCCAGAGCCCAGAGGAGACGGGGAGGGGGCCGGGAAGGGAGGGGAGGACCGTGCCTCAGCCCCGGCAACGCACCAAATCCACCTCCGGTAACTCCGAGGGTTTAACAGCAGAACAAAAATCCATCTCTCTGGAAAGGTCCCGGGGACTCCTGCCCCAGCGGAGCGGGTGGACGCGCGGCAGGTGCTCACAGCGTCCGCAGAGCCCCGGGTCTTTGTACCGGCCCGCGGGACCCTCTGGAGCCACCTGCCCCCGCGGCGCCCCGTCCCGACGGTCACCTCCGCCAAGCTGCGGCGGGACGGGGCTGCCCCGCCTCACGCACCGCGGTCACCGCCCGCCCGCCCGCCGGAGCAGCGCT
>JAODLK010000032.1:12627134-12648493 GCA_027563805.1 Buceros bicornis | reverse complement strand
CTGCCGCTCCTGAGCGTGGCGGGCCGGGGGCCGTGTCGGGGTGAGGAGCCAGGCTGCCAGCGCGGTTGGCCCGTCCCCAGACGTGGAGGTCACCCAGGCAGGTTGCAGGGCGGGGGCGGTGTGTCGGTGTGTCCCTCGCTGCGCCACACGGCCGCTTTCCGCGGCGGGAGGGGCGGTGGGCCCGGGCCTGGGCCCGCAGCTGCTGCTCGGGCCGGAGCTTCACCTATTTCCGGCGTTTCGGGGGATTCGGTGAAGCGGTTCCAGCACTTGCTGGACAAGCACGAGCAACTGTGCTGCTGCTCTGCTTTAAACTTTGCGTTAAGTTTTGTCCAAAAAATGAACAAAGCAAACAGCTGCTGGGTTAATTAAGGAATAACTGAAGGAAGCGACTCGATTGCTAGTGGTGTGTTTGGTTCGAGTGTGGTGGTGGTCTCCTACGTGAATACCAACGTGTTACCCTCTAAATAAAAAGGTCTGAGAAACACTTTCTTTCAAGCTAATTGCTTCAGTTCTGAACTGAACGTTACTTGCACCGAGAGGAAAAAAAGACGTCACAAGCACAGACTGACAGGTCTTCAGAATTTGATTTTACAGTATTTAACTTGAAGAGGAACTGTTGAAGCTCATCAGAGCTGCAGCCAGGAGCTGCAAGCAGCCAGCCGAGCACAGTGGAGAGGAGCTCAGCTTGCGGAACGGAGGGGGCCCTCTGGGCACTGGGCATGCGAGGCCGGTTCTGGAAGACAGGCGTGAAGCTCTTGTGTTGTGGATGAGGCTCAGGCTGCTCACAGGGAGCTGAAGCAATCGAGGAGCCTGGGAAGCTGGGCAGCCCATGTCTGGGTGTTCAGAGAAGCCTCTTAAAGCACAGACTTGACGTTGGTTGTTTTTGTTCCCTTCTTTCTCTTCCTGTGATAGTGCTGTGAGTTAATTTCTGTGGTCTTCGTTCAGGGAGCATCAATAATATTTAATTTTGAGTTCTTGAGGGCAATCCATACTTTCTGAAGGTGCCCTTTTCATTGCCAGGACAGGGAGCTGTAGATGGGGCGCTTAGCAGCTGACAGCAGCTTTTATCTCGGGTTCTTTGGGGTTGTCTGAAAAATAAGATACAGAATGGGATCGTGTTAGAAGTCCTGAAGCTTTCGGGGGGGATGGGCTGACTTGCTTTAGCTGTCAGCGTTATATTTTATCTGAACCAAAATGCGCCCGTAGCAATTGTGAGCTGACTCCTCCGCAGTGTGCGTGGCGAGTTCCATTTCCCTTTAATACCTTTTAGCTCCAAAACTTGCAGTGAGGGAACGCTGTGAGGCTCCTGCTGTTCTCTGGCACTAGTGTTTGGGGAGGTCTTACTTTTCCCTTGCAGCCAGGGATAGCGTGCTGTTAATGATCGATAATTAAGGTGCATTGGGAATATTTTTAAATGCATCATGACACATGTAATTGATCCCGGCTGGCTGTGCCCGTGTCGGCGTTCGGTCCGTTGGGTACGTGTTCCTCATGCAGTATATTAGTAATTCATGGGGAGAACTGCAGTCTGCACGTTTCAGGTGGGTGAAACGCTGCCCTGATTGTGCCAGTGATGTTTCCGAGCAAGAAAAGCCGGAGCGTGTGAAGCCCCGAGCGTTGCTGGTCCTGTCCTCTAGCAGGTGAGGCTCCCTGCTCCCCTCGAGGTGACAGCCCCCGGCTTGCCCCTGTTTGCACAGAAGTGATGGACATAGGCCAGGGTGGTGCCACCTTCTCCCAGCACAGCCGAGCGCTGGCTTTACAGAGGGGTGAAGCAGACCCCACTCGTGCCGGCTAACGAAGAGAACAGGCAGCTGCGTTCACTGGAAGTAACTCTGGTGGGACCGCTAAAGTTAATGGGTGCTTTGAGAGTCTCCCGGGATGCCCAGAGCACCAGCCTGGCGTGGTGCCCTGTCCTGCGCTCAGCCCCCCAGCAGTGCTGCTTGGGGCTTTCGGTTTGGCGTTTGCTTCGCAGCCCGGGTGAGCTTTGAGAAGGTGGCAGGTAACCGCTGGCACGTGTCCGAGGCCGCTGCAGAGGCCTCATTCCCTACCTGACACATCCCCCAGCCAGCACGAGGGTTCTCTTGGCCAACCTCCCATCGGTTTGCTGACCTTTGGGTTTTTTCCTCTCTGCTTACATTACATTACTTCTGGAAAATGGTTAGAGTCTCACCTCGCAGGTTTTATTAAATTCCCTTCTGGATTTTTCCCTTGGATTCCCTTCCAGGGTCAGTCTGCTCTGGGAAATCTGTCACAAGCTCGGTATTAAGATTTTGGTTGTGGGATAATTTAACTGCTATTAAAATGCTTTAAAAGAAACCGAGCACTTTGATTTTTATGGGTTTAAATGAACCTGCTAAATGTAATTTAGACTGTTACAATAAGAAAAACATTCTTTGCCATCCTGTCAGAACGAGATAGATGCTTCGATAGTCCGTTTTGAGGAGAATCTTTGGTCCACGTTTGCCAAAAGTAACGTAAAGCAGAGGGCAGCTCTGCTGAGGAGGGCAGCTTTGTCAGCTCGCGGTACCAGCGAGTGTTCCTAACCTTTGTAACTCTGTAAAGCTTTAACTGCATCATGAAAGTTCCCGATAGCAGCTGGGAGGGGTGTTCTGCAGCCAATCACACGGGCTCCGTGTTTGTCGGCCTCAGTTAAATAAGCAGGAATTGATGTTTTGGCCTCCCCTTCAGCGAGCCGCTGGCCAGGATGGGAGGTGCCGCCCCTGCAGCACAGCACACCCGATTGTCAAAAAGCTTATGGAAATTAGGGACTTTTTTCCCCCTCTCGGAGTCTTGCTGCTAAGCTGTGTGACATCAGGGCTGGTTCTTGCAGAATTGCGTTACATGTCATTAAGTGTTGCCTGAACAAAGGCAGGAGCCCACACGCTGTGTCAGGTGCGTTTTTCCGTGCATTAATAAGTCCATTCATCACTTTATCAGCCTTAATCTATTTAGTTCTTGGCACTTCTCTTGGACCAGTGATTTCTGAACTTCCCTGTTACCGCGTGTGCCCTTCGGTGTTTGCTAAAGGGAGTAACCTCCTCTGCCGTGCTCGGCGATGCTTTTTCCTCTGATCGCTTCCAGAAGGGTAGACATCTCCCTCAGGCGTTTCAGTTTCACTTTATCACCCTTATTCCCTAAAATGACTTTCAGCTGAGCTAAACACTAACCAAAACGACATCAGGAAGTGAGGTAGTGCTCATTTCTGTAGAATAATGAATCATCTCTTTCTTGCATGGATACAGAATTCAGGGAAACGGGAGCCGCTGGGTCTCGCTCCTCGAGCCATGCCCGTGCTGCCAGGTTTGCTGCCTCACAGGAGGCACCTCTGTTGGGCTGAGTTAAGTTTTGGACTTGCTGAACTACGTCAACAGCGAGAGTATGTGGGTGCAACAGCTTAGCGGGTTTTTCCTCCAAGGTTGTTTTGTTGGAGGACGACATATCTGAGAACTGAGAAGGGACGTGGACGTCAGTCCTCTGACTGAGCCATTTCTAGTTCTTCTTTCTGTTTCCAGTGATGTTCTTCTGCTAAGATTAATGGAAGGGGGGAAACTCCGATGCTGTGTGGATTAAATCAGTTGTATGGGGGGAGATTTTGAATCCCAAAGAGGGCTTGCAAAAATGGTGGTCTTGGTGCCTTCTCCCCTGGTTGTCTCGAACCTCTCTAGTGTTTGGAGGGTTTTTGTTACTGAATTTGGGCTTGTCCTTGCTGCAAATAGCTTTGGAACTAGGTGTGACCTTGGCAGAGGAAATATCTGTAAAGCTCTTGCAACTGCTTCCTTATCCTTCTGTTTTATGTGTGAAGCCTGGTAGTCAGCCACTCCTTAACATCAAAATCCAGGAGGCTGGCCTCCAAAATTGCAAACTTCCCGATTTGTGAATTTGCGAGCCAGGAGCTAGAGGTGATGGCTCTCGCCTTCTGGATTCCAGCAAGCAGCGGGAGTTCAGTGGGTTGTCAGTGGGTTCAGTGTCTGAAGGAACCTGTTTGGGGGAAATGGTATCAGTTGCTGTAGGATGTTGGGAGTTCTTGGGAAGAGAATTTTTGCAAAAGCATCATTTTGTTGTCTGTGTGGAAGGAGTTAGTTACGGTGGCAGAGCGGAAGCCGTTGCAATGCGCCTCCTCTGTGCTGTTGCTCGGTTATTGGACTCCTCACCGAGCTGAGCTGCTGAGCGTCTCTGGGAAGGGGACCTTGGAGGGCACCATCTTCCACAGCAGAAGAGTTGATCGATGTGAGGTTGGAGTCCAGCAGTTCCCTTATCATCGTTTACCCTCTTACTCTGGTTATGGTCCTTGTTGCCCACTCTCACAGGGAGACAATCCTGTTTCCCCCTCCCAGCAGGCTGTGGTGGTTGTATGTTTGTCCTGGCGCTTCAAAAGCTTTACTCTCCTGGGTTACGTGTTTAAGGAAGTGGGTGCGCAGGGATGTGTGTAAGGTGTAGGTAAACTCGCAGGGAGGTCGGGTGGCACCAGGTGAGTTCAGGAGTAATCCTGGCATACCGGAGGTGGTGCTCAGTTAGCACAGATGTCACTAATCCAGCATGTCAGTAGTTTCTTCTCCTTGAAACATGTTTTTTTACCTTCCTTTCTAGGAAGGGGTCTGGAGGAGGGAAAGTTTCTCTTTCTGATGAAAGGGGCCTGGAGCATTATGACAGTCAAGTCTTTAAAAGCTTATGAGTTCCCAGAGTCCTTGCCGGCTAGCCGCTCCCTCTGCTGATGTTGTCGGATGTCAATAAAGAGAGGTTGAAGGCAACACTTCTCATGGAGGTAGAAGTGAAATACTTGGAAAATACCAAGGATTTTCCTCTTTTAATTAATGTAAAATCATCTAGGGGCTTAATAGCTGGTTAGAGATTGAGATGTGGAACCCTAGAAAAATCGCTAAATTCACCTCTATTATCTGGCTTGACTTCCCAGCATCGTTGGAGTATTTTTTCTAATAAACGTGTTCTGGTCTCTTCAGCAGGTAACATCGAAAGGTGCTGGCTTAAACCCTAACGCAAAGGTGTGGCAAGAAGTACCTCAGGGGAGCGGCGAGGCTGTGCCACCCACAAATGGCGCAGAGCACTCGTGGCAAGAAACAGCGGCTGCACAGGGGACTCACACTGAGGGTGAGATGTTGGGACCCATGTTTCGACACCAGCCCGTGCTCGGTTGCGCTGAGCAGCTCTGCTCGAGTTCAGCAGTGAGGAGCAACCTCTTGCTCTTGTCCTCGAGGTTGTAGTGCTGATGTTCCAACAAGTATGAAATGAACATGAGGAAGCAGTGCCAGTTCACAGAGGTTCTAGGTCTGGCCGGTGAGCTTTGGTTTAGGGATTCGAAGCGGTGCCCAGAGCTGTGCTGGGATAGAGCGCCTCAGCAGGCAGCAGGATCTGAGGGGCCCGGTGATGACTGAGTAACGCGCTAAGAGGGAAACGATGCTAAGTGTGCAGCAATGGATTCATGTTCCCCGTTGCTGCGCTTAGTGTTTGCTCGACCCTGTGAACAGGAAGATAAGGTCTGAGGGCCACCTCAGTCCTGGTAGGTCACTGAGGTGCTGCTGAGAACTGTTGGTCACCTTTGTGCTGGAGTAGAGGCTGCAAAGCATCTACAGTTCACTCCTTCCAGTTGAGTCTGTGCTCCCGTGGGGTTTTATAGCATTCACTGGGTGCTCCCAAGTCCTCTATGTGAGTAAGAATCCTGTAATGCGTTGAGGTGATGGAAGCTCTTGTAGTGCTTTGGTTTTAGGAACCTTGTTCAAATATTTTCATGTTGAGGTGGAAAGCCTCTTTTTTAGGTCCTCTGCCAATTTTGGGGATCTTCATAATGTCAGGATCCTATTATTTACGTATCCGCGAGACCCTGGTGCAAACCAGAAGATCTTTCTGAAGTTGGAGAGGCAGAAAGTTCTGTCCAATACAAAGCAGACGCTGAAAGTGTCAGAAATAAAGACCATGTCTAGACACGTTCAGTTACAGCACTTTCGAGTATTTGTTTTAATGTTGGTAGCCAAAATTTCTTGAATGGAAAATACTGTGAAGCCGGCAGTGGGTTTTCTGCTGACGGCGTGTTCTTTTCCCAGGTAACATAGAGATTGTGGAGGACAGCTGCAAGCAGTATGAAGTGATGTATTCCCCGTCTTGTGAAGCCACAAGGAATGGCACAGGAGTTGATGAAGCGTCTGCAAATGGAATTGTCCTGGCAACTGAAGATCTTGGATACCAAATCTACGAAGTGTCTGGTGAGTATTCGAGGCAGAACGCTGCTGTCAGGATCTGTCAGCCCCCGGAGCCTGCTGCAGTCAGCACGTGGCTGAGCAGGAACTTTGAGACGTTCCATGCGCAGTCAAGAAGATCCAAACCAGCCACAGCACTCGACCACAGAGGTGGACGCATGGGAGGTGAACCCGTGGGATCTACCCGAGTCGTGTGCACAATATGTGGCCTGCTGGTCTTTGAGCCTGTCTCGGGTGACCTTTTCCTCTTGGCCTTACCCAGGAGGTTTCATTCTTCTAATGTACAATGAAGTGTGTTCTTGCGTTGTGTCCTTGCTGTGAACTGAGACCTGACGGTGAGTGTCGTCACTTTTAGGTGAAGGCAGCTCTGCTGTGTCCACAGAAGACATCAGAGAATGTTTGAAAAAACAGCTTGAATTCTGCTTCTCACGGTACAGTGCAGCTACTTCCACTTCGAATAAACTCTAGAATCTGTGCCAAATTTTTAGCTTTTTTGGCTTGATACGTGCTGTCATCTCCATAAAAAGAGTCACTGCCAGTGAAAGAGTGGGTTGCAATACGGAGCAAGTTTTGTTACGATGCTGTAGAAACCCCATGGTACCTTTTGCCGGCTTCAGTTGTCCAGTAGTCCTGGCCCTTCCCTGAGAATCGAGTACAAGTTGTGAGCTGTTGAGATAATTTTGCTGGGTGTTACCAGGGGAGGTCTCTTTGGTGAGACCCTTTTTGCAGACCCGCCTGCAGAGCACTGTAATGTCATTCAGGGCTTTTTATTATTTTGTCCTGCTTTGTGTTGCTCCGCTGGGATTTTTTCCAGGAGGGATAACCTAAGTACACTTTGGCTCGAGCTGGCTCTGAAGGCTGCTGGTGAATAGCGAAGCCTGCAGTTACCCCCTTGTTTGGAGGCTTCTGTAAGGAAAGTTGAGGATTTTTCTGTACTGGTGAACTTCTGTCTTTGCAGTGAGAATCTTTCGAAGGATCTGTACCTGATGTCTCAGATGGATAGTGATCAGTTTGTTCCCATATGGACGATTGCCAACATGGAAGGTATCAAGAAGCTGACAACTGATATGGACCTTATTCTTGAAGTTTTGAGATGTAAGTCTAGCTGTTTGGGGTCTTTATTGGTAGAACAAAGAATCCTTCCTTGCTGTAGAGAAATGTGTGGTCTCTGAGCTGGTGATGGCTCGGAGTGATGGTAGGTGGTGACGGGAGCCTCGTTCTGCAGAGCTGTTTGAATAAGTGGCTGTTCCAGCCTCCCAAATTCTATTGTGCTTTGTAACAACGTGCCTAACCCTGCCCCAGAAAGAGGCTGCTCAAGATACCGCCAGCAGCGAAGGTCTGATTCTGGGAGTAAACCGGAATTCCAGATTTCAAGAAATGTTTTCCGAAGCAGCTCGTTGTGGTTCTTGGTTCCAGGTTGGATGCGGGAGTCTGAGATGATTTGCGGAGCACAATGTCCAACATTAAATCAACTCTTGTGTTTTAATTGTAGCTTCTCCTATGGTACAAGTGGATGAGAGAGGGGAGAAAGTCAGACCAAACCACAAACGATGTATTATCATTCTCCGCGAGATCCCCGAAACAACACCTGTAGAGGTAAATAAATAGAAAAGGAAGAAAGAAAGAAAAGCCTGTTGGTGTTTTTGGAAGCTGTCTTCAACAGTGCTTCAAACAGCAGCAGGAAATTTTGCGTAAAAGGTCAACTAGTATTTAATTAAATTAATTTTGTTAAACACTGGTATTTTTTGTTTAAACCATGTTAGTAATTTTTTCTGCCTGGATATATTGTGAGAAAAGCCAGAGCAGAAATCTGGGGTAATTGCTGGCCCTTTCCATTACTTGCTGATGTATGAAGATGCTCTTAAGTAAACTTTTTTCCACCAAAATGGAGCGAGCCAGGCTTTTCTGGGAGGAATCTCCTTTGAGAGCCAAAAATAAAACCAGTCCAGGGCATAGCTTGGAATTCAGGCTGAATTTTTGTCACAGCGGTAACTTTTCTTGAAGTCAGACGGTTGTTTTGGCAGCAAGAAACGTTACTAAACATTCCTCATTCATTGTGACCCAGTGTGAGCTGAGCTCATTATGCTCAGAGGAGGGAGGATAATAAAATTCCTACTGATATTTGGCGAATGGAATGATTTAGTTCTTTGTTTGTTAAAGTTGTAAGGCAGGGTGTTTGTCTACTGGCATTTTTAATTAGTTCTTTTAATGCAAACGCAGAACGGCTGCTTTGCCCTCTCTCAAATCTGATTATCACAAAGCTGTCAGCTTGCCTCGATTTAGAAATATTTCTTGGAATCTTTCCTGTCTAGATGACTCTTGCGATCTAAAGCTTCTCTGATAGAAATACCACCAGTTCTGCACTGATCTTCGTTTTCTTGTGGCTTTTTCTTCAGGGAGCTTGTAGGCTGGAGGAGTGCTCTTGGGTTGAGGAGCGGGGAGAGGGGGTAGTTTGGCGTCTGGCAGCGCTGTGGAGGGAACACAAACCTCCGTGGTGAGGGGGAGCTGCAGCTGAGGAGCCGGAGTATAAACGTGTAATGTTGAGTTTACAGCTTAGATCTTGGTGCCCTTAACTGCCTGGCTTCTTCTCTCCCCCAGGAGGTTAAGGCTCTGTTTAAAAACGAGAACTGCCCCAAAGTGATAAGCTGTGAGTTTGCTCACAACAACAACTGGTACGTTACATTCCAGTCAGATACAGACGCGCAACAGGTAAGGCTGCTTCCGCTCCTACTGACCTCTCAGTTCTGTGTGAAACGGGAGTTGCACGTGTGCTTCCCGCAGCCAAAATAAATGTTTGTTTACTGATCTGTTCCTTCAAGAGGTTATTGCCAAATTCCAGTTGTTAGAGAGAAAAGCTGAGGGACCGTGGGCTTACAGTTCCCCTGTCTGCCTCTTGCCTCAGTGCTCTCTGGCCACGACGGACATCTCGCATCCTGAACTGGAAGCGTTGATGAATGTGGCCGGGCTAAGGGGGAAGCACCTTGTTACACCTCGTTCCCCTTAAATCATGTCATAGCCTTTAGGAAGTACCGTTTTATCAAGGTCTCCTAATGTTAATGTTTGTGTCTGCAGGCGTTTAAATACTTAAGGGAAGAAGTGAAAACCTTTCAGGGCAAGCCAGTAATGGTAAGGCCGCCTCACGGGAGCTTCTGTTGGGATTGAATTACTTACTGCTTCCGTTTGATAATGCGCATTTGTGGGGGGCAGAGCTCGCACCAGCAGCGGGGTGGTTCACGGCACTTGCTCTGTAGGTGGTTAACTTGAACGAGGTCATGGGTAGCTTTGAAAACTTACAGCTCAGTGGCTGCTGGTTATCCGCAGCGCTCCCTCCCCTGAGGTGTGAAATACATTCCTGTTCCCTTCGCCACTTCCCCAGAATCTGGGTCTGCAGATCTCTGGGTAAGGCAGCGTGTCCCTTCCCTTCAGCACGCTGTTGGAACGCAATCAGCATTGATCCTGTCAGACCTCTTACTTGTCAGCAGGAATGAACCTGCTTCCCCTTCACACCCCTTCTGTTACCTTTCAGTAGGCAAGAAGGCTTTCACGTTCTGCTTCTCCTTTTCTTCCAATTAATACGTGTGATGTGATTTGCTCTTTGCAGGCGAGGATAAAAGCCATCAACACTTTTTTCGCTAAGAATGGTTACCGGGTGGTGGATTCCAGCGTCTATACGCAGCCGGTTCAAACCCAAGCACAGTTTGCCTCCCCGCTGTTCATGCAGCCTGTATATAGCCCCCAGCAGTACTCGATTTACAGCATCGTGCCTCAGACGTGGTCTCCAAATCCTGCACCTTACTTTGAAACGCCACTGGTGAGTAACAGCTGGCGAGAAGGAGCGGGGTAGCCCAGCATGGCAGGAATAGGTGGTTAACAAACCAGCAGGGTTAGTGGGCTTTCCAGCTGTAGAACAGCCTAGGTTTCTAGTCAGATCCCCCTTTTTATCACATTTCGTGTTGTGTCGTGGACCTGATAAAGAGAGGCTGTACATCTCGCCATTGGCTGCCATTTATTTCAAGAAATTTTGGTGTGAAGCTCCATTATCCGGTAGCTGGTGTTATGAGAAGAGCTTTGTGGCTCTTGCAGACCAGGAGGGCTCTGGTGCGAAAGCAGAAGCGCAGGCTGTTAACCTGGTGGGGGTTTCCTGTCAGGAGTGAGTGGACCATGTTCTCCACCCGGCAGCCCGGGATGAAAGTGCAGGCCAGATGAATAACTGCTGAAGCTGATCTTACAAAACTGCAAACGTTTCTGTTTCTCGTTCAGCCGCTGAGACTGTTCTGTCTGTTGCAGGCCCCCTTTCCCAACGGTGGATTTGTGAATGGCTTTAACACACCAGGATCGTATAAAACAAATGCTGCTTCTTTGAGTATAGGTCGCCCATTCCATAGAAATCGGTAAGACAGCTCTGCCTGTTGTTGGCGCTCTGAGAACCTTTGGTGTGGAGATGCTGAAGTGTTCCTTGCACTTGTGGAGCGCAGTGCCTTCGGCTGGGACTGGGCTGCTTACTGGGTTTATCAAATATGTATGACCTTTTTCATCTTGAGTTATGAAATGTAATCGAGGTGGCAGCTTAAGATCCTAAAATAATGGACGTGTGCTGGAGAAAGCAAAGGTAACTCCTCTAAAAGCCTCAGAGGAATTTCTGCAGACAAATAAATAGCTTCCTCTTAAGGTAATACTTGTAATTACGTTAGCTATGTGCAGACGATGAACTCCTGCAGCACAGACGTCCGCCTTCGCCCTTGTGCGCTCGGTCTCGCAGAGAGCCGCTCAGCTGCGGCCTGCCCTGGCTGCTCTACGCTCAAACTGCTGGGTGCCGAGGCTGTTACTCCCGTTTATTTGCTTTATCCCCTTCTTTCCTGATAGCTGTAGGGACTCGGCTCAGATGCAGACACTGGGGAGGAGGAAGCAGCTCTGTGTTTACTGGAAGAGCGCTCTGTAAATACAGCGGAGCCCTCCTCTGTTTGTGGGGGTGGAAATGGTTCTATTTGCAAGCTCTTGCGCTGGGTTCAGCACGCGGGCTGGTAGCATGGGAATTGTTTTTTACGTTGTTTGAGAAGTCGGTAGTGGCAGTTGTCAACCAGAAGTGGTTTTGTGATGCAGTGAAGGTTTGTGGCTGGTGGCAGAAGGTGAACTCCAGAATCTGCTCTGGGGTGACTCAGCAGGGCCTTAGCACAGGCTGTGGAACCGGTCGTGTGACTCTGCTGGGGGCAGCTGGTTCAGTCGCAGCTGCTCAGCTCCCAACTACGATCTGTTTGTACGGTCTTTTTTGCCTTAAATTGTGCCTAAACTTAAAGTCACTAGAACTCTCATGGATGTGGATCTTCTCAGAACTAGGGATGCTGAAACTGTGCAGGAATTGTACGTACCCAGATCTGAACGTCTTGAAAAGCCCACGGGGTCCCTGCTGCCTTGTAGGTCACGTCTGTACAATCGTTATTATGCTTTCCAAACTCTTCTGGTTAAGATTTTTTGTTTGTAAATTGCCAGTCGCTGTGAAGTTACAGCTTTAGGGTCAAGCGTGTGCAGGTTCTGCTGGTCTGTCTCGGGTTTTGTGGTGATAAATCTTTGTGTTCTGGCAGCAGACATTAGTTACGCTTCAGCAGGACTCCGGAGGTGACAGCGAGGCCCAGCCTCGGAGGTTTGGCCCGGTGATGATCAAGTATCGCGCTAAGAGAGAACAGGTCCAACAGTCAACTGTCTGGGCAGCCTGCACTTCATGCCTTTCCTCTTCCTTCCTCTCTCACATCATCTCTCCTTCTCTTTGCTTTTTCTCCTTCCTTATCTTTCCTCGTCTCTTCTGCTTCGCTCTTCTGCCCAGACAAGATTGTGGCCTTCTCAGTGACGGGTAAGATTATGAGATCTGAGGGCTGAGTAATGACTTGAGATTCTTCCATTTTCAGAACGAATTGAACAAAATGGAAGAATTTAGTTAATTTACCTCCTCCTCCTCCCTAAGGCCTTTGCTGATGGAAAACTTAACCTTACTGGGGCCTTAAAACTGGTTCTTAATGGTTCTTGAGCTGTGAGGTGTGAATTAACCCGTTCTCTTGAGCTGCAGAAGAGCTTGTGCACAGAGGTTCGTCCAGCCGCTGCTTTTGGGGTTCTGTCCTGGCTCGTTAAACTTGGTTGGTTTTGTCAAATGGGCAGTTAATGGTTAAGTCTGGGATTTTTCTCTGTAGCCAAACATTTGTTTAAGCCTGGCATATTTACTTTGCCCTGATTTGTTGCAACATCCTTGTGGGAAAGGAGGATCGAGTCCTTGTAAGAGAGAATCCTCAGGACTGATATTGGTTAAACTGGTATTTGTCTGTCCAGCCATCCAAAAGGTAACTTAAACTGTCTGTGGAAAAGCAGATTAATCGGACCACTCAAAACTGGCCTGTTAAAGGGGATTTTTGATCTACTTTCTGGTTACAAACGAAATGCTGCAAAACTCCCGGCTGTTCATTGCCAGGCTGTGGTGAAGTGTGTCGGGTCGTGATGGTGTCGGTTTTTAAAACACCACGGGACAGCGGAGGAACCTGCTGCTGCTGCAGCCCCGTCCCTTGCTGCTACTCTCACTTAGTGCTAACAAATCATAATTCGTTGCTTGTCGAATTCTTCTATTTTGCTTTCTTTTCCCCCAACTTAAATTCTCTGGCCAGATGGGAGGGAACAAGTTTATTAGTGGAATCTGGAAGGAAATGACGTGTTTGTTAGGCAGTCTGGGGTCTGTGGCATCCACAACATGCCTTTCCATATTTGCTTAACTTAGAGAAACCAAAAGCTGCGTGATTTACGGTCTGTTGAAAGGACAGACCCTTTTCCAGGCTGATGGCTCTTGAAGTGATCGTGTAGTCAAGCTAGGGTTAGGCCTCCTCCTGGACGGGAGGCTGGCAGCAGGAGAATGTCTGACTGTGTGGGATGTTATCATGAGACTGGTTAAAAACAACAAGCAGGCAAAATCCTCCTTCTGTCCTTAAATGATGAGGTGTGCAGGGCTGGCCAGAGGAGGGACGTGGAGGCGAAGGTCCTTGGCCGGCTTGTGAAGCTGCCTGGTGCTGTGCAGGAAGGACAGTGAGGTGCAGGAGCGGAAAACAGTCCCGATGCTGCTGCAGAAAACTGCTCCGTGTTACAGTGGGTCAGAGTTTCTGTGGGTAATTCTGCGTTTAAGACCCTGATCCTTGCCTTGCAGAAACACTGAGCGTGTGCAGCTGCATCCCTGTTCACGGGAAACGCAGCTTTAATGCTGAATAATCAATAGCTGGGGAAAACGTCTGGCGTGTCGTAAACTGCAGAGTCAGTGCGGTGGGTGTTTGGTAACAGGAGCGGTGGGACGAAGATCCTGGCTCTTCAGGCTCTGGGGGAGCAGGCTCTTGGCTGCCCCAGCCTTCCCTCCCCTGTTCTCTTCAGTCGTCACCTACTCCAGGCTGCTGGGGACATGCAGCTTTTCTGCTGTGGCCAGATCAGTTTGTTCCTCGGGCTTGGCTGCTCCTTCCAGATCCCGTCCCAGTTCCCTGGGCCTGTGCTGCAGGCCCAGACAAGTGAGGAGTCCCTCCTGGGTCGTCCTGGTGCTTCTACACCCCTGCGTTTTGGGATCTTTGTGTTGGTTGGGGTTTTGGGGGTTCCCCTCCCCTTCGGTGTGGCTTAGCCAGTGATCTCAGTGTTTTCTTCAAACTTCAACACTTGACAGGAGGTTGTGAGACAACTGCAACAAAAGGAATAGATGGAGGTAAAGGAGGAAATTTCTTGGTTCTTGACAAATGTACGTGGGGAGCAGCTTCTGGTGGAGCTCCAGTACTTAGTGACCTCCTCCTTTCTTGTCAGCCCCACATTGTAGTTGGTGGTAGTTCTGTGTCTCGTCCTTTAAGCTGTGGGTTACCCAGCTGCTGCTCTGTGTCCCGCAGTGTGAAGCCTCACTTCCGCTCATCCAGCAGCTCTGAACACACTGTGGAGGGTCCAGCTGCTGTCGGTACCATGCCAGTGGGGGACGGACCACTGAACAGAACCAGCTCCAGGAATTTTGTTATGGAGCGGCACAACAGCACGTTAACTGGGCACCAAGACCAAGGTTATTCCCAGAAGGATTCTCCCGCGGCACATATGGAGCAGAATGGCGATTACGGCATTGGCAGGGGCAGGTAAGGAACCGTGGGCACCGCTTTTTGCGTTAACAGCAATGCAGCTGGGGTATGGCACTGGAGACTCGAAAACCGAGCCTGATTTCTTGAGCCTGACTGTCATGGTTGAGCTACGGTGCTCTCGGGTACCTCCTCCACCAGGAGAGAACAGAGAAATTGTTTCCCGTATTGGCTGTGTTCCGAGAGCACAAGAGCTTTGGCCCCTCCTGATGATGGAGAACATGCCAGAGCTGTATCCAGGGAAACATCCGAGGGCTGCTGTAACCCCCCTGCCACAGGCTCCCCTTTGGGCAGCCTGGGAAATGCACTCACAGGCTGTTTTTTTGCCTTTAAAGGAGGAACGTTTTCCGAGGACGGAGGAGACGAGAGGACGACCGGGTTTCAGTAAGTTCTGCTTCCCTCATGGCGAGGAGTTGCACAAAGTGCAATGTGTTGGCTTTGCATTTATTGAGGGGATGGCAGAGCCCTTCGATTCGCAGGTTGTATTGTGGGTTTTCAGTGTTTCTAGGAAATTCCCTGCTCAGTGCTTGTAATGCTGGGTGTTATGGCTCTAATAATAGGTATTTTCTTCCTCCAGAGACCTCAGCCTTCAGCAGAGACAAAGACTCAGACACCAAAGTTTGACTTGCTAGCATCAAATTTCCCACCTCTGCCTGGCAGCACAGCAAAAATCCCGGGAGAGCCTGTGCTGGAGAGCAGGATGTCCGACGTTGTGAAAGGAGTCTGCAAGGAAAAGGTACCGGCACACCGGGTGTGTGTCCTCCTTCGCCCCTGCCTCACGAACCGGTCTGCGTTAGAGCTGCACGTTGTGATGTTTAAAGCATCTGACCTGGTTTGTTACTCCAGTAACGCCCTTTCTGTCCTTCTGTTCTTGGATTTCCTTGGCGTTTTGTGGGTATTCAGTGGGAGCTTCGGTGGTTGTGCTCTTGTGAGCTTGGGACTGGTTTAGAACAGGGCAGCTCCCTGCGGAAGTAGGAGCAGTTTGTGTCTGCCATAGGCAGAGGCTGTTCCGGATGAGTGGTGTTTGGGCTGGTGGGATTCAGCCTTGGTAGTCTGGGTCATACAGCCCGGCTTCTCTTTTATCTGCAATTTTTTGCCCATGTGAAGGGCTGTGGCTTTAGAGGCGATGCTTCAAAAGAGGGAGAGTTCCTTCGATCGGGACTTGAGCTGCCTTTGGGAACATCCCGCTTCTCAGGTGAACGGGCGTATTGAGGAGCAACCTAAGCACGTCTGCCGTCTTTCCCTCCAGGAGAGCAAAGATGTGCTGCCCAGCTGCCCAGCTCCTGCTCAGGAAGAACAGACGCACAGCACCGTCCTGCAGCCTGTGACAAGCATGAGTTCCCCGAGTCAGACCGAAGGCGTGGTGTTAAGGTACGCGGCTCTCGAGTCGAGGATGTTACCGTTGCATGTCCTAGCCAAGGCTCTGGCCTGCGTCTGGCAAGGTGGTCAAGATGTTCATTGTTTCTCCTCTGTCCGCGGTGGGTAGCTTCTCTAAAGGCCACTAGATGGAAATAACAAAACGGGGTGGGAAGGGCTGTGCCTTCAGTGCTGCAAAAAGCACAGCCGTGACTTCAAAGAAACCACTTTCTCAAACGTGGCTTTCTGTGTTAGTTGTTTCTTACATTAAATTGTTCTTGATTTAACAGCACGGTTCAGCCAGACAGCAAACCAGAAGAAGCGTCTGCTCAGAAAGATGTCACGAGCCACGCTGCCCCGCCGGTGTCTGTCTCTCCCGTCAACGCTGCGAAGCCGCCAAGGACAAATTCCACTTCACCTTCTGCGAACTCAAGCGCAGCTCCTGCGGTGTCGCTGCAGGTAAGGCCCGAGCGGGGTGAGGAGCGTGTGGACCTCACCTGGGACCCTCCCTCGTGCACCTCACCATAGCTGCGGTGCAGTAGCCCGCTGGGCATGTTCTCGCTGCTGTGCCTGGGGCACTCGGGAATAGCGTGGGGTGGTTATTTTGGTGGCTAAACCTCGCTCTTCTCGGTCCCAAAGGAGCCGCGCAAGCTGAGCTACGCTGAAGTTTGCCAGAAGCCCCCAAAGGAGCCTCCTCCGGTTCCTGTTCAGCCTCTTAGGGAGCATCGCACCAACATCGTTCCCCCTGCCAAGAATGAAGAAAACGGCTCCCCCGAGAAGGCCTCGGAGAAGGCTCCTGACAAGGGGGAAGGTCGAATGAAGGATTACTCGGGGTTCCGAGGCAACGGGCCTCCCAGGGGAGCTGCTGGGAAAATCAGGGAACAGAGGCGCCAGTTTGGACGCAGATCATCGCCTCAGGGAGCACCTCGACGTGTCGGCAAGGAGCAGTATGTGCCACCCCGGTCACCAAAGTAACGCTTGTCCAGCCAATTATTCTCTATTTAATCTGAGCTGTGGACTAATAAGCAGCAAAGGAGACTGAGAAGGAAGGATTCATGAAGGGGAGTACGGAACTGGAGCGTGGCTTGTGTGGAGAAGTTGTGGAGGGTCCCAAAATTCATCTCTGAAAGTGATTTCACAAATGCTGGAGGATTCCAATCAATATAAATATAGAGATTATAATTTTTGTATTTTTGTTTTTAATTTGCAGAGGGTTTCCTGCTTGAAATCAGTTTTGGGGTTGTGAAACTAGCGTTTTGACAAAGCGACAGAAGATGAGTTGGCAAATGAACCTGTCCCTCAGCGTGGGAGGAAACGAATAAGAGAATATTTTTGAAAATTGAGCATTTCTGTAAAATTAGAACTTTTTTTAACCTATTTAACGTTTGGCTTGTCGGGTGATGTGTCTGCCGGTGACAGCCTTGCGCTGCAGAGCATGTCTGCGGCTGAGTGAGGTGCTGGGTCGGGGTGCGTGGGGTGAGTGCAGCCAGAGACTGTGGTCATGACTTAGTCACTGATGAGAAAACCTGAATGTACTACTGTAGTAAACCTTGTGTTTCCAGCTTGGAGCATAGATAGTCTCTTGACCTTACTAATAACTCATTCAGCGAGCTTCTCAACCTGTAATTTTTACAGGGTACTGGATTGTAGATCAGAGCACGCGGACAGCGAAACCTCTTCTAGGGGCGATGGGAAGGAGGCAGAAGGGAGCATGTCGGAATTTTTACTTGGCCCTTTTTCCTCGCCTCCTTTTGAGGGCAACTTCTTAGGTTTGGTTTTGTTCTTTTTTTTTCTTGCTTGTTCCTTTCTCTGATCTCTTTTTTACGGACTTTTGTGTGTTTATCGTGGTGTGTTTTCCTGAGGCAGGCCCGGGGCAGGAGCGGTGGCTGGCTGCACAGGCGCAGGCTTGGCTGCAGCGCCGGGGTTCCAGCTGCGGAGGGGCAGTTCTGCTCCCTGCCTGCGGCTGGGAGTTCGGGGCTGGGGTGCAGCCTACGGCTCTGAGCGGCCAGCGCGGCTCTCTGGGGGGCCAGCAGGTCTGAGAGGAGGCAGGGCTGGGTTTGTCTCGGTGTTCTGGAGGAGGGTGTTGGATGCTCTCTGTTAGGATGAGGGTTGTGTGTTGTGGGAGCTCTTTGTTTACAGCTGATGTAGTAGCAACTGACTTCAACTGTTAAAGCAGAACTCAAGGTGAAGAGTTAAACCCTTCCTGGTCAGAGGAGCTACGTGAAGGTGGCACCTTGCCTAGCTGTGTGCTGACTGAACTCACAACACTATGGTGTAGTAAGTGGTTAAGTTCTAAGGCGATTATGACCAAAACGACCGAAATAGGACAATTCAGTGCGTCAATCGGCCAAAACCAGCATGCCAGGGTTCGAAGTTCTGTATAAAGTCTTAGGGAAAAGTAGCTTCCAGCAGTAAGAATCACACCTTTCGTTTTCTTTTTCTTTTTTTTAGTGAATAGCAAGTGTACAAATTTAAAGTCGTAAGTTGTGAACACTGGAAAACTCAGTTGTGATATATACCGTAAACATCTTAGTAATATATGCTCGTGTTGCCATTAGAATGAATGTAAGTGGCAGTTCCAATTACTGTGAAAACCTTCATCTTCTGATTTCGTAGCCAGATAACCCTTGGCGACGTCGTACTCGTCGGCATTCTCTATCAACTGCTTTGAGAACACTCTTATCTATTTTTATAAATATATATATAAAGCCAGAGTTGTCATTTCTCTAACTTATTATTCAGCTTGGCAGTGGCTTTGATTTGATTCATAACACGATATAATGTATTTATGCAGGTAACTGTTCATTTCTACGCATGTTCTATATATACACATATATACACAGAGAACCCCAGAATCATTATTCACTTTTAAATTACCTGTCCTGAGTTTGGGAGGTTTTTTTGGTTTAATTTAGTAAAAAAAAAAATCGTTGATCACATCTCCAGTTTAGGGCTGCTTCCAGACCCTTCTCCAGGTCTTTCGATAATGCGACAGTGGTTGGGGCGATAGAGGAGTTTGTGTAAAAGTGAAGTTCTGGAACGCAACGAATTCAGCGTTAATTGTGAAGCGTTTTAAAGGCGATAAACAGTGGCCGCAGCCCGGCTGGAAGCACCGAGCCCGTACGGTCGGTACATGGGGTAGACGCTCGCGGTCGCTGCGGAGGTGGGACGCGCTGGCTGCCGGGAGCTGCTTGCTGCTGCTCCAGGAGTGGTTCGGGAAGGGGCTGTTCGGGTGCCGGCCTGGCCCCCGTGCGCAGGCAGCGTGTGAATTCAGATCCACGCGGGCGGAGAATAACCCCGTAGTGCTGACTTGAACCCTTGTGAAATGGAACTTCTTCTTCGTTTATTAGGTGTAGAAGAAGAAAATGTGCGGTTCAGCTTTTCTGGTAGGGTATTGGAACAGCTTGGCCGTGGGAGGGAGCGCTGCGTGTCCTGGGCGTGCACGTCCTGGCAGCAGAGGACGGCTCCTGGTCAGCCTGGGCCACCTGGTCAGTGAACTGTTGGCGAAAACCTCCTTTTCAAAGCGGGCTCAGGTCAGGGCGCTCGGAGTTGTTTGTTGAAGACCTGCCTGCGAGGGTTCAGCGTTAGCCTTTCCCTTCTCCCCCCTCCCCACTTCCAGCCGGGGGTTCGGTTTGTTTTCCTCTGTAATCCTCGTGCGTGGGGGGAGGTAACCGGGTGAACGTAAAGGCTGTGAGGAGCGTCGAGGCGCGTGCGGGCTGAGCCGTCGCGGTGTCGCGCAGCAGGTGCGGAGCTGCCTGGGGCCAGCGCTGCTGCGTTCTCGCCCCGTTGCCGGCCCAGCCCCGTCCCCACGGACTGGGGGAAGTGGGGCCGGAGCGGTGCTTTGGGAGTCGGCAGAGGTGGAACTGTCCCTCGTTCGGGGCGTGCTGGAGGTGACGGTGACGGTTCTCCGTGGTGCCACGGGAGGTGAAGGCAGATTTTCCTCCTCTGCTGGTAGGAAATGCCAGAAGGTGCCAATCGCGGGGGCTCGGCTGTAGGAACTGTGGCTTGTTTCGGGGGTGTTGACTTCTCTTTGCTGCAGAAGTACCTGCCCCAGCTCGGACCTTTCCCAACCACCGTGCGCGGAGAAGGTCGGGCCGCAACCTCCTCCTCCTGCTGGGGGTGAAGAGAAGTGATTATTTGCATGTGATAGTAAAATTAAAAGTGCAAAAACTTTTTCCTTTTGATTTCTAAGATTAAGTTAGATTTATGGTATCTTACATTCCTGCTATCTTTGGGTTTTTGTTTTTTTTGTTTTACATTAGCCTGGCACAGTATGATGGTGCAGTTTTAGCGGTAGGTTTAAAAAAAAATTAAAAAGAAATAAAAAAAAAAGTAACCCACTCTATTAACCAGAAGAGAGAGATGATACTGTGGCAGATCAGTAGCAAATAAGTGACTTAATCGATGCTTTACTGTAGTTCAATAGCTATGGCCTTACTACTTTGTCGATATCAGCTTAACTGTCTTGAAAATGTCGCTATTTTTACTGTTTCCCACGTGAGCGTTCACCTGGGGTCGAATATCTGGTATGTACAGACGATATTTTAAATTTGTAAAACGCGCCATTGTATTACAGACGATGCAACAGAAATGCACTTCGGGGGGAAATCGCTGCGGATAAGTTTTTTTGTAAATCCTTGATTACTACAGATATGCAATAGAATTTTTGTTTCTAATTTTGATATTTCCTTCTGAAACATAAGATTGTTGCCATTAATCTGAATGATTTATCATGCTCTTCTTTGTGTGTATATATTACCTATAGTCTGAGCTTCCTTAGGATGGTACCTGATAACTTTGGGTTGTTGTAGCGTTTTAGTTGGCTCTTCTCTTCAGTGCCTTTAGCGCAGGCACTTCAAGAGGTTACCGGAGTCTGTTTTTAATGTACAGTTGGGAGGACTTGAAATGGAGTTAAAGCAACTTATTTCTGAAAAAAAAAAAAAAAAATTCCATCTGCAGACTAACCTGTAACAACTTTAAAATTTTATATTTAAGAACCAGAGGTTTATTTTTATGGAGCTTCAGTTATGGATACAGTTTCCAAAAAAAAAAAAAGCAACTTCAAATGTAAACAGACTGTGCATAAATGGTTTTTGTTCTAATTTTTATAGAATACAAAATATTCAGATAATATATTGACAGACATCTCGTTCCTCCCGGATGAATCCAGCTTCCCCTTGGCATTGATGATCTCTCTTCACGGTGGTAGGGCTGCAGAGAGAGGAGAAAACAGCGACCTGCCGGCTTCTAGACTGTCTGTTCTGGTATCTTCCTGTTGTCAAAACTGTCCAAAACAAAATTTGTGTAAAGTAGGTTCATGCTTTAAATGTTAAAATGATAATACATGTATTTGTTTTTGACATTGCCAAGGTGCTATGGGAAATTGAAATAACAGTTAGAAAAATAAAGCTGATTTAAAAGAAAAAAAAAACAAACCCACCCAGAAAAACCCCCAGCTGTGGTGTGAGGTGGACGCTCCGCTCTGCCGGGCCGCGGGAGGCCTCAAACCGTCCTTGGCCGGGGGCCGCCGCCGGTGCCTGCCGCACCCCGGGGGCTTGGTCCCCTCTGGGGACGGTGCCGGGGGAAGGCGGCGGGTCACGGTGACAGCGACCGCGGGGCTCGGGCCCGGCCTGCCCCGAGAGCCCAGCGCTGCCGGAACTTCTGCCGCTCCGGT
>JAODLK010000032.1:12603171-12618873 GCA_027563805.1 Buceros bicornis | reverse complement strand
GGGCAAGGTGCGGGAGATGGCAGAAGTGCTAAGTTTGGAACATACAAACAAGATAAGCGGTGACGGGGCGTTTGGTTGGCCCTGAGTTGGAAGGATGTGGTCTGACACGGGGATGATCCAGCAGATAACACAGCAGATGGGGAGCGCAGAGGTTTGGGTTCACTCCTGTCTCTATGTGTGACTTCCTTCGGCCAGCGCGCAGGCGCGATCCCGAGAGGGGAGTCAGGTGGGGGTGTCAAAGAGGGGTTGGGGCTGCCTGCTGACCCGCCTGCACCTTTCACCCTTCAGCTCTTCATGCAGACGTTTGCCAGGAGCAGCTGTGGTGATAAGAGGCGCCTGCTCAGGGTAGGTGTCCTGACCGGACTCTTCTCTTTGGTGGTTGCATCTTCATCCTCACCTCTCACTGTAATTACCCGCTGTGGCAGCTTTGCGTGCTCCTCTGACAACGGCGATCCCAAGATAAGCTGACCAAGAGAGAAACCCCGGGGAGGGGAAAGAGGCTTTGAAGTTTTCTGCTGAGTTTCTAGAAGGAGCTTTGAGCAGAGTTAACAACCGTTTGTGAAAGGTGGCTCCTCGCCTGGCTGTCGAGAGGGGAGATGTGCGGCCAGCACGGCGTTGTGCTGCTCGCAGCGTGCGTTGTCACTGCGGGAGGAGGAGGAGAGGCACTCCCAGGAGCCGGGAAGTGACACGGCAAATTCCAGCCTGCCATGATTCACCAGGCGAAGGGGAGCAGAGTCGGGTGATCCTAGCAGCTGATAAAAGGTCCTTGATCCTGGGCCGTTCTGGTAGAGGAGTGAGCAGACCTGCAGCTGTTGAACTGCGCTGTCTGGGGTTTGTTGGCTTTTTTCCCCCTTAATTGAGTGTAGTTGGAAGATGCCTATTAAAGTTGGTCTGGCATTAAAAAAAATTGCAATTTCTGGCATTAAAAAAAAGAGGGTTACGTGTCCCATCGGGGTGGTTCTAGCAAGGGGCTGGTGGTGTTTGTTTGGCTGGATGCAGGGTCCTTCAGTGCTGGCTGTGGGTGGAAGCAGAGGGTGTTGCTGAAGAGCTGCTCCGGACGACTCCGCGCTGCAGAGAAACGCATGTGTTCCTGCGGTGGGTCCTCAGGAGCCACAGCCCTGGACGCAGCCTTTGGCGGCAGCGTTGGCTCAGGGTGCTGGCACCCCTGAGCACCGAGCTCTGCCTCTGCAGAGCTGCAACTCTGGCAAACCGGGGAGGGCGACTGATTAAACTTTGAGGAATGTGAGTTCGTTTCTTAAAGACTGAACCGTTTAGCAGCTCTCAGAATTGCAAAGTCCTCGTGTAAATGTTTTTTGTGACTGAGACCTGTGTTTATTCTTAGGGCTGAAACTGTAAGCGATCCCGTGTGGATTAAAAAAAAGAACAAGTCTTATTGTGATTGGAATGAAATCCTCCATACTCGGGCATTTTGGGATTGGAAGCTGCTACAGCGGGAGGGGGGAAGTATTGTTCTTGTCAGCTCGCAGACAGGAAGCCGAGGTGCACACAGGAGAGGAGGGTTGCTCGGTCACGCCAGCAGCAGCAGAGCCAGGCACAAATCCGAGACGTTTTAGTTCGTGCCTTCCTCCCCACGTCCAGGTGAGCTGGAGTTTAGCTGTGACTGGTGACATATCCATGCAAACCAACGGCATTTGTGGAATTTCTCCTCTGTGCTTCAGAGTCCCAAGTACTTCTTGGAAACGTCCTGACTTTAAAACGTCTTGTGTGCAGAAAGAAGTCAATGCTCGAGTCCCGGACAGGGAGAATCGTGGATGAAGACAAAGCAAATGAGTCAGATATAAATAATCCCTTTATGTCTTGGCTGCAGCCACACCTAGAAACCCTGAGCAAACATCGCTGTTCTGTTTAGTTATTCCTCCGTTTGATACTCTTTACTTGTTAAGTCCTGTTTCCAAATTGCAGCATGTAAAAGTTGTGGAGGGCTGGTTGCCGTGAGTGTGAAAGACATCGAACGTTGTTTAGGACCTTTGACCAGAGGCACGGACACCTGTGCCAGAGCGTCATGAACTTGCTCTCCTGTTTCCCCCAATCAGAAAAATGCTGAACCTGAGGGTGGGTGCTGCCCCAGGAGGCTCTAAAAAACCAGCTGGTAGAAGAGCAAACAGGAAGGTGCAATTACCCTCTGGCTTTGGTGTATCAAAACGTCGTTCGTTGTACGGAGCTTTGGTAAAACACTTTTCGTGGTGTCTGATTATAGCAAGAAGCCGTTTGGACCTGGCAAAGTCGTACTTGATGTGTTGTGGTTCCTGCCACGTGTCTCACTAGATAATTACCTTCCTCGTACCGTGTGCCGCTTTCTTCCTGCCTCCATGGCCGATGAGCTGATTTTTATTAATAAAACCGAACAAAGTTATTTTTCAGATGAGACTTAAACAAGAAAAGTTGGACCCTCCTCCCTCCCTCCCTCCTCCGGTTCTAGTTCCTCTGTTGTAGCAGCTGTGAGGGGGTTGAAGGCACCCTGTGAAGTGCGGCTGTCGCTGGTTCCAAGGGGTTTAACAGAGGTCAGGGTTTGGTTCTTGTCCAAACATGTTCCATTCGCTTTGCATTGTTCTTCTGTCCCCACTGCTCTCCTCTGGGCTCTGTATGTGGCCGCGAAACGCGATCCTCTGGCTGGGAGGAGTTGTAGAGATTTGTCTTACGGACTTACCTGCGGTGATCCTCTTGGTGTGCCAGGGCTGCAGTGTGACAGCTCGTGATTCTCAGCCCCTTCGTTGCCCTGGGGTGTGAAGGGACTTCCCTGGGTTGAGCCTGATGGGGAAAAGTGAACAGAGAGAGTATCACGTGCTGGGTGCTCTGGCCAGGGTTTATTTGGAGGCTCACGTTTCTCTACATCGAGCCTGCAGCAAAGGTGACACTTTCTTTTTTTCATGTTCTAGAGATTTAATTGGATTCCGCAAAGCACCAAGGGAGGGGAGCACAAGGTGAGGTAGATGATGGTGACGTTCTCCGTGCCATGCAGGGTGCTGTAACTTGGCCCCTGCTCTTAGGAGAGTAATTACTTGTGGTGTTCTCCTGTGTGAAATGAGAGAGCAGCTTCCTGTGAACGATGGAGTGGTGTGACGGACACAGCCCCATCATATGGCACTGCAGCCCACTCCTCCTGCAGCGCAGACAGAACTGTTGGAGAGGACAAAAGGGAAGACTTGGTGTGGAAAACTGGGCAAGGACTGAAAGGCCATTAGAACTGAGGTCGGCTTCAGGTTCCGAGAGACCCGGGAGCAGCAGAGCTTCGAGCGGGTTTGCTGCTCTCCATTGCCAAGGGACAGCCCCTCGGTTGTGCTGGGGCAGCTGCTCACGGCTCTGTCCTGGGATCTGGTCTGAGGAGCTGACAGGCTTAAAACCATGACCAGCATTGCTGGGGAATACTGGACACCACGAGAGGACAGCCCGCAGAGCAGCCCCGGAGAGGGGAGGGGAGGAAGGCGCAGCTCTGGGTGCTGTAGGAGCTGCCCTCTGTGTCAGGAGCAGCTGAGACTTCTGCGGGTGAAACGGAACAGAAGGCTCCCAGAGGTGGTGTCACTCTGGAGAGAGCTGGCAGCCGGCATGGATTGTCTCCACGTTCTGCAGGGGTTGTCTGGAGCTGTTCGTAGATTCCTAGTCAAAAGGTGGATTTCTGCTCCTTGATCGCGTCTGCCCCGAGCCGTCGCAGACAGCATCTCTCCTAACTCACTAAACCAGTTGCTTTGAATGCGTCCTCGGCTATTGAAGTGTCACCTCCTGTGAGATACGAGGCTCTGCTGGTTGCTCCAGGGAGTCACCTCACGGAGGGGAAAAGCTGACTGGGGTTTCCTGTGCTGTCCTTTACCTCCGCCTGAGCAGGACGCAGGTTCGGAGCCGCCCCGCGTTATCTGTGGATGGAGGGAGCACGGCTGAGGAGGAAGGAGGCAGCCGGGCCAGGGCAGCCTGCCAACTGCTTGAAGCCTTTGTCAGAGCGAAGGGAAACCTGCGCCCATTTAGGCACTAGTACAGCCCCAGGGGCTCTCTTGGCCTCCGCCGTGGAGAAGATGAAGGCAGCCGCATGGAAGCGATTGCCCACTTCTGCACGTCAGTCTGCATCAGCTCTGCAGGCCCCGGTGGCTGTGCTTGACACTACGATCCTGTGCTAAATTCTCAGGGTTTCCATCCTGCGGCTCTGCCAGGGTGGCCCTTACCCGACAGTAAACCAGGAGGAGCAGGAGCGCTGGCAGAACCGGTCTGCCGCGGCGCTGCTGCGGGCCCGTGTGTGAGTGCCGGGCATCAGCAGGGAGGAGGTGTCCCCAGCGGACAGGCTCAGGAGAGGTGCTGCCTCTGGCATAACCGGCTCCTCCGTGTGAGAAGCTCCTCAGCCAGACGGGCTGTCACGGAACGGGCAGCTCAGCGTGGGGTCGGTGGGAAGGTCTACGCTGGGACATCCCAAGGGATTTATTTCGTGTCTGTGTTTTTTGTATACTTCTAGAACGCTCAGCGCTTCGGAAGAAACAATCCTGTTGTGCAAGGGCTGTTGAGGAGAAGTGGTTCCTTTATTTCCCAAACATCATCATTTCTTTACAGAGACTCTTGCGCAGCGTGGCACCAGTTCTACTCCTGCGAAACGCCCGCAGGCAGCAGAGGAGACCCAGGACAGATTGGAGGGCAGCGGTCCAAACCCGTGCCTCTCGTCCACAGGCAGCCTTTTGCCGAGGTTTTGCTTAATTGCAGCTTGCTGTTTGGGCTCTACTTCTTCAGTTTGCCTTTCCTGGCAGAGTATCTTCTTTAAATTGCTGCTGTCAACAGGCCCTTAGCCCGTCCTGGCCCCCCCAGCCCCCTGAGGTGGGTAGCGCTGCCTGCGGTGCTGCGGATTGCTGTGAAAAGGCCACTGTGGCCGTAGTTGAATGCGAAGCCTGCTGCGAATATAATATTTTATCAAAAAGATGCAAGTATCTCCCTGTTAATATTATTGCAGTGACACCCTGGTTTTATAAACGTTTTAGCGTTCTTTGAAACGGTTGATATCTGGTGATTACGGCTCCATTAGGCGCGGTAACAGATGGTTCATTTCCAAGTACGTTTAATGCTGTGAGCTGTAGCGGAGAGGAGAGGGAACGTCCGCTCCCGTCTCTCCAGGGTGAGGCTGGGGAGACCAGCACGTGCTGGGGTGCGGGGTGTCCCGGTCGTGAACGACTGCCTGACCAAGGAAGAAGCAAACTAGTCCCTCGAGGGAGGCAGCAGAGCCTGGGAGAGGAGTGGTGAATCATTGGGGCCAGACGGCAGAGAAGGGGATGCGGGATGGGGTGGGAGCCAGTGGAGCAGGAGTGCAGGCAGGAGGATCTCCGGGTGGATCGACCCAGCGTTGTGGAGGGTTTCCAGGTTCTGGAAGAGGTGGGGCTCCCGCAGTTACTGAGCTGGAGGGAGAGGCCCGGGAAGTCCCTGCCGCCTTCGCCAGCCGACCGGGAGGTGGAATGAGGCCACGGACATCAGAGAGCTCTGCCAAGGTCGCACTCTGCAGCTGAAGCAGCAGCTTTGCCAAACATCTGCAGTTGCCCCGAGCACCTGCGTTCCTTTGTGACCTCCGTCACGTTTGTCACAGGCACGATGTGGAATCGGAGACCTCTGTGTCCCCACAGATGCGTATATCCCCGAAGAGAACATGTTATCCCCTAGGATGAGGCCGATTGAACACCCTTGGCAAAATTCTTAGCTTGCCTTTTCAGCTGATGCTTTTGTTACGATTTGTCTTGGGTTTTGGTTTGATGGTTTGGTTTTTTTTTCTGGACAGTTTAGAGTTGTGTATTCTTAAGTTTTGCTCTCTCCATTCCTCGAGGAATCAGCTGTAGCACTTCAGGGTTTTTTTCTGTGAGAACCAGGGAGTTCAAAGTCTTGGGCTTCTGTTTCAGATGGGTAAGTTGGAGGGTTTACATGTGGTTTTGCATAGTAATTCTAACAATATTAGCCTGGTTTTATGAAGTGCTAATGGGAAATACAACAATAGTTTGTTATTCAAAGTAATTCTGCACACAGCTTGGAGGGAGATTGGCTCTTGCTAAGAGAAGTTCTACAGTCACCTTTGCTTTAAATTTATTGCAGAGTGAAAAATTAAAATATGATCTCACTCATTAAAATTAACTAATTGATGTCATCATTCAATTAAAGGATTTTTTTGGGAGCTTTTGGCAAGTCATTCCAGGCTGCTGTGAGGACCTGACCAAGGCAGCACCCTTGAACTGCAGGGATGGGGGACAGTTCTCTGTCACGTAGCTGAAAGATGAGGGAGCACCTCAACAAAACACCTGAGAGCAAAGCCATGACCCCAGCCAGCCCAGCATGGCCAGAGCTGTGCTCCGTGGAGATCCCGTCCCCAGGTCGGTCAGAGCCCAGGCACAGCTCTGAGGTGAAGCTGCGCTTGTCCCCCCCGGTACCTCGCTCCAGGACGGCTGGGCTGGATGCGCCCCGGCATCGGGAGGGAGCAACTCCAACCTCACCTTCAGCACGAGCTTTTCTCCTGCTGAACGTGACTGTGCGGCACCAACAGCCCTTTGTCTCTGCTTCTCTCTGGCTGCCGTTAGGACAGTTCACTGCTGGTGCCAGTTTGCTGTGAATTGTTTTGCTGGTGGCAGCTTTTTCAGACAGCTCGCGGTTCCCAACCTGTACAGCGGGAGCTGGGCGTTTTTCTGGAGTGTTCGGCATTCCACCTAGGCATCGCTCTTTGTGAGAAATCTTTCATCTCTTGCTCTGGGCCACGCAGAACTGGAGTGGCAAAGGAGCCTTGTGTTTTTGTGCTGGCTTCATCTTTTTCAGAACATTAATATTTAATTTAGGCTTTTTAAAGCTTTTAGCAGATTTGTCAGGCTTTCTTCCCTGTGGTAGTGTATGTGAGGACAACTTGAGAGAGCGAGCTGATTAACTTACAGTATGGAAAGTGGGTTTATTTGTTTTGATTTACGACTGAAATACTTTTAGAAGCTCATCCTGTTCTGTAAGTAACTTTGCCGTAAAACTCAACCATCAACTAGATCGAGCAGTTCTTTCCTTCCGCAGCCAGAGCCCGGCCACGCCAGCGCCGTCTCCCAGCTCGTAGTTATTGTCCAAAGCTTTGTGCCATCCTCTGGTTTGGGTTTTATTGAGAGCTTCAGTTTCCCACTCAGAATGTCAGGCAAGGTGTTCTGGAGTCATCTGCTGTGATTGCTCCACTCTTGCACTCTGCTTTGTTTTTCACTGAAAAAATTAACAGTACAGAAGTTTTCTCCTGTAGAGTTTGATAATGCGAATCTTGACAAGAAAATGTGATCTCAGAAACAGCTTTTTCACAAGAAATCAGCCACGAATTCTGTGACGAACACGCAGAGTTTTGGAAGCGTATGGGAAATAATTCCTGTGTTAATTTGCTGTTCAAAACTTCAGTTGTCAAACCAAGCCACTGCTGTAACTGCAGTATCTTTTTTTTTTGTAAGCTCTGTTCACTTTTTTGCATTCTTTTTCCTTTTGTCAAGTTGCTGACTATGTGCTCTTAAATAATCCTGCTGATTTCTCCATACTTCCTTCCCTCTGCAAATAAGACATCTGAGAGTTCAGTTTATTTAAATTGGAAGAGGAGATACACGGCCCTTCGAGAGGCCACGGTAGGAAAATTCATTCTAAGTAGTAATTGTGGGTTTGGAGATGGTAAGAGAGATCTTATTCAACGAGCTTTTAAGCCTGTTTGTTCAGGTTCAAGGTTAACTGGTGTCGTTGTAGAAGGGGTATTTGTCCCCATGGTTTTGTGAAAATATATTATGGTGGGGGCAACATGCTGATACAGGGCGAGAAAAATACCTGTGCTAGGAAATACCTGTCTGATACCACAATATCCTGCTAGCAAGTGAGACTGACCGTGCCTTCCAGGACGGAATAATGGGATATTAGGCATATCCTATTAGGAGATAGGGTGGGTGTTCCACTCAAAGGCGCGCAGAGCCAGGGCCGCTTTGTACCAAGAATTTCATGCCGTTTCCCTTAAGGAGCGGTGAGCGTGCAGCTCGGCGCGCCGGGAAGGTGCGTTTGCCCTCCCGGCAGGTCGCTGATGTCGTGGTGGGTTCGCAGCGTGCCCGTGGGTTGCTGAGCTGGGCTCGAGAGCTCTCGTGTTCCCCGCTCGGTGCATTTGGATCTTCCACAGGGCTTAAAAGCTTTCCCATAATCGGGGTTTTGCCACATCCTGCTGTGCAGCCGCTGAACAAAGTGCTCCTGAAGCAGCCACAGACCCTCCTCAGCCTGTTGAAAAAGCCAGGGCCAGAAGTCGCCTCTTGCGTGATGGTTCTTGCAGCGGGCCTTGCAGCTGCCAGAAGAATGGGGTTCCTTAGGCTGGCTGGTGCCGTGCCAGCCCGGTTTCTGTAGCAGTGGAATTCCTCCAGAAGCCGTGGTTACTGGTGTAAACATAACTGAAAGCTGAACACAGCCCGTACTGAGCTCGGGGACTGCAATCTGCTGCTTGGGCCGTGCCACACACTGCATTTTCCTTCTGCTCTCTGCTTAAGTCTGATTTCCCCAGCTGGTGACCAGCTTGGAGGGGTTGTGCTCTTGAAACCAGAAAAGATGGGCTGGTCCGCGCCTAGAAGAGCCTGTACGGGCTCCTGGGCTTGTAGGTGACAAGGATCGCCCCGTGGGGCAGCCCCCCGCCAGCAGGCATATCGCCCTGGGTTTGTTGCACCGCGGGGTCAGGGGGGTGCAGAGTGTGGGGTCATTTCACAAAGTGCTTTGGGTCCCACCAGGCAGGCTGGGAAGAAGTGAAGGGCGAAGCCAGGCGGGGTTTCCTGGCGCCGCGGGGGGGGTTCTGCCAGGCACACTAATTTGAGGCTGGGTAAAAGATTAATAATTGTATTGCTCTGGCTCAAAGTGGTGGAGTCCTGCTGCGGTGACTAACAGTGTGTAACAGCGACCGTCCCGGAGCGCTTGTTCCTGCTGGAAGCGGCTGTGGGGTGTGTTGCAGATGCCAGCGCTTTGGGACACACGGTGGGGTTTGCGCTCCGGAGCAGCCCTGGCCTTCTGCTGCGTCTCCTGAGATGGGAGTGACTCCCTTCAGCACACACACCCTGTGCTGCCGCTCGGGGAAGAGCAGGGCAGGAGGTGTGAGGGGAGACATGTCCCCACAGGTGCCTCACCTCCTCGCCTTTGAAAAACTCCTTTTTGCGGTTGATGATTTTTTTTAATTGATTTGGGTTTGGTCTTTTAAGCGCTGATGCTTTCATCTAGATATCTGTCTTTATTTCATCACGCGTAATCATCGAGCAACCCGCGCTGCTCCCCAGCTGGAAGCAGTGCCGGGTGCTGCCATGCAGGCTGACACGCCAGCTGGGGCCGTGCTCTGGAACCCGCTGTGGAAGGAGGGTCAGAGCTGCGTCTCGTGCCCAAATGCTTGGTGTGAGCAGCACCGCGTTTGGTCCATACATGGAGGAGTAATTGCTCTTAGCTTCTGTCTTCTGCCATTCTTGCCTCTTACTCAAGAATCTAGAATTTAATTACAAAACGGAACTTGAGGGGCAGGGGGACTGAAGCGGGCTCTGAATCCAAACCGCTTTTTGGGGCAGTTTGGCAAGGTGTGGCCGTGGTGTCAGAGCGGGAGAGGCACCAGCAGGGAGCACCCCCGGCAGCTGGCTTGTGTTGGAAGAACTGAAGCCTCTTTCAAGAGAATTGTTAAATCTGGGTGCCTGAGAGGCACGAAAGGGCAGGCGACAGGAATTGCTTCCAGGATTAAACCCCATGGTAACGTCTGTTTTCATCTTAGCCCAGGTGGATCCGCTGGGTAGTACTGGGATGTGTTTGTGTGGCCGCGTCAGCTGCCGAACAAAAGGCTGCAGAAAATATGATCAGGTTTTTGTGTGAGAGCTGAGAGGAAAACAGCCCCAGCGAGGGCCGGTCCTGCCCTGGAACCGCGGCGCAGAGTTTCTGCCGGGGTCTGTCCGGTTTCATCGAGGACTGCAGAGCGGACACTGCGGTCGCCGATGGCTGCGGGTGGGTATAAGCTCCGTACATCTGACGTTAGTTAATCCCCACGTTCGTCACAGCCCCAGACGGTCGCCAAGTGCTGTTTGTGGCAGGCTGTGGTGAACCCACGGGAAGCCGCCGCTCGCCAGGCCCCTGGCGGGTGGTGTCCACCTGCGCCTGCAGCAGGAGGCAGAGGGCTCTTTGGGTGCCAGCATGGGGCCGCTTTGTTTTTATTCCTGGGCTAAAAGCTGGACCATCACCTGTCCACGCTGCTCTGTCTCGTGGAGAAAGTGCCGCTGGGCGGAGCAGGGAAGGACGTACGTGTGTGTCATCCTCTGTAGCGCGGCTGGACGGACGGCTCCTGGGAGAGAGTTCTCAGCACTCGCTGCTCCCCGTTTCTACCTGAAGGAAGACGGCGATGTCCCGACCTGCTGAAGAAGTGCTGAATCACGGGGCTGTTGCTCTTGCACCGAGTTTAGTCATTTCCTGGGAAACTCTGGTGTTCAGTCCAGCGGCAGAGGGCTGAGGATGAAACCCCAGGGATCTCCGTGGGTGTCTGTGACCAGGCAGTGAGTCAGGAACGAGGCACAATCGCTGCCGCTGGGTTTCTGCAAGCGTGGAGAGTTGTCTCACCATGCTCAGCTCAACCTGTGAGCGTAGGCAGCTCCTGCACACATGTCTGTGACACTTTCTCCTCATTCAAATGCATCGTTCTGATGCAGGACTAGGATTGTAAACTCTCCTAGTGCTCCTAAATCCACATTCTTGTTGACTGCTTATTAAAAATAGATAAAGACGTTGCTCTTGACTGGATCTGGTAGGGTGTCTCTTTGTGACAAAGCCGTGGGTCTGTGCCCTCCGTAGCATTCAGGAGGGAAAACACATTTTTTCCCCATGACAAGTAGTTATTTAAAAGATTAATATTTTTCCCAGGATGGGGCTACATGCAAGATTTATTATTTGGATATGGGATTAAGCTATTTATGTGCATGTGCAGGGTTTGTGGCTAACATGTAAAGTGTATATGGCTGCACTTTGCGTCGTGATAATCCCGTGTAACGTCAGCTCCCAGGATGGTGTTTTGCCCGCGTTCGTTAGCAGCAGCAGGGCCTGCGTGTAGCAGGTCGTGGGGTTAACAGAATTTAGCGGTGTGTTTCAAGGCTGTAGGGTGTTCTCTTCAGGAGGTTTTGGAACCTTTTTAAAAACCTTTTACCTTTGTAAAGGTGGATGGTGCCTGCGCTTTGGCAGCGTGACGTGAGTCGCTGACTTGCCAGGGCAGCCTTTTGTCCCGGGTCAGGATCTGGAAGACAAAGTGTCTCTGGCCTTTTAGTTGCCGTGTACAAACGGACCAGGGGCAGGGCGGACATGTGGCTTGGTGGTCCTGCGGTCAGCTGACCTGGGGAGGACCTTTGGAGGAAACAGCGGCTGAGAACACAGGGTCACACGTGCTGTGGGACCCGCTCGTGTGGGAACGTTCTCGGGTCAGCTACAGCAGAAGAGTCAACACCGGGGCAGTACCTCTGCGAGAGGCTCCTTCCTTCACCTCACAGGGGAACTTCCCGGCGTTTGTCGGTGTCCCAGTCATGCGAAGCCTTTGCGAACCCATGTTGCTGACCCTGGATAGTGCCTTTTTCAGCAGAAATGGTGATGGTAAGCGTACCACCCGTGCCTTTGTGTGGGGAAGGGACAGTCTTCAGCTGCAGTTGATGTGGTGACACCTCCTTTCCTTGGTCACCCTCTGCCCACGCACACAAAGAAAACCGCACTCTGTCCTTAGCTCACCCAGGTCGTGGTGCAGCACATATGGCATCTGAGATTACTGCCCTAATGCAAGGGCCCAGACGGGTGAGCCAAGGACAGTGATCGTCTGGAACTCGGAAGCGCTGCTGTAAGATAAAGAGATTCTTGAGTGTAGTTTCAGTAGTTGGATTTGTTGTTTAAAGGTAAAACAACAGAAAGGTGCAGAGCAAGTGAGCTGTGGTGCAGTGCCCGGGGTGACACGGCCCCAGCCACTGCGGCGTGGCGGTCCGGCAGCGGCCGTGTGTGCAGGGCAGACCCTGCCGCGGAAACCTGATCTCCAGCGGCATTCTCTGAAATAGTAAATGAATGTTGAGATTAAAATAGTTTTAATTTGGTAAAGCAACATTCATAAGCCTTGAGAAAAGCTTTCTGGAAGCGTGGAACAGAGTCCCCGCAGTGCTGGAGCCAAGGGAGCTTGTTCTGCCTGCGTAAATTAATCTGGAGCTGATCTGTCGGTGAGACTTCCAGTGCTGAGGCTGTAGCAGCGTAACGCTGGTGCTCAACAAACGCAGCTTTGTCAACCCCTGCTCTCGGCAGCAGGCTGTTCCTGCTCTTCCCGGGAACAGAATGGTGCTGTTCAAGGGGCGCTGCAAAGCGCAAACCGGCTCCGCTTGGTTTTCGGGGGTTTTTGGTGACGTACCGGGTGAGTAAGGCTCTGCTCCTTTCAAGAAATCGGTGCCTTCTGTCCGGAAGACTGGATAGTTTGCAGCCCTTGATGTTGTCTTCAAGGAAGAAACCTGACAGACAGCTTCACCGGGAGGAAGCAGGGAATCTTTGAAGCTGCATCATCGTTTGGCCTCAGACAGGACGAGGCAATTGTCTCAACTTGTTTCAAACGTGGGTTTTGTGCTGGAGTTAGAGCCAGAGAGCGGCAGGAGTGCGAGGCCAGTTACCGGGAATGGTCTGTTTGAACCCACGGGGTCCAGGTGGTGCCGTTGAGGCCATCCAGAGCCTGGCATTGAGGACGTCCTGGCTTTAAGCCTTGGTGAAACCGTCGTGGGGGGGTAGTGCAGGACGTCTGGGAGCTGCTTGTCCTCCAGGAAATGGAGGAGAGATGGGATTTAGTTGCAGAGTAAGTAGATGAGAGACGACGGCGCTTCTTCCTGAAGAGCTGCGGTGATTGGTTTGGGATCTGTTTCCTGCCAGCCCTAAGTGCTCAGTGCATTCCTTCCCCGCTCTGCCCTTCTCAGACGTGCCACCCAGCACTTCCAGTCACACTCGAAAGACCTTATCTGGAAGTGGAGTGCAGAAACAGAACAGCCTGAGCTTCAGCTGCACTTGGGGGTTTCGGCATCTCCAGTTTGGCATCTGCTGCTCACCAAGGGCAGGAGCTGCAGAGCCAAGCTCTGCAAAGCCCGGCTCTGTGCTGTACGCCCTTGGAGCGCGTTGGCGGTGAGGAAGCTCCCGAGGCCTCGCCTGTCCTGTGTGCCTGGAGATCAAGCAGGGGAGGAGGCAGGAAAGGCCAAGTCATCAAGGTCATTCGTAGGGGTGAGACCTGAAAAGCAGATGCCGTGGAGATAATGGAATTTATTTCCTTACTTTTGTTGTAATCTTGATACGGTGTTTGGTGTTAAATAAAGACAGGAGCTATCTGTGTTTTGGGGCTCATTTCCGGGATTTGCTGTCAGCATAAACTGCTGGAAACATCAACATGTTTTTATTTAAAAGCATACAAACATTTCTTAAAAACCCATACAAACTGCTCTCAGATTGGGATCTGTTTCTCGATACAGTCGAGTGTTTGGAGGCTTTGTTGGGAGATGCTGTGCGCTACGTGATCATTTTCCCTAATTTCTCCACTGTAGTAATTATGGTTTTGTTAGACAGTAAATGATTCAGTGTTCTCGTTCCATGGGGGAAGGGGAGCAGGATGTTGAAAGAGGAGCATTGTCTGCGCGGAGCAGGATTAGCTGGTGTTACCACCTTGCACTGATTGAGCACCGCGGTTCAGAATAGATCATCAGCTCTAATTGCTGAAAAGCAGCCTGGCGTCTCGGGGCGGTGAGACTCCTGGAGTCACCGGCTTCTCTCTGGAGTGGTTTGGATCAAGGTGCACCGTCGTGACCAGAGGTGGTGCCCTGCGCTTCTGAGCCCAGACCCCTCCATTTGCCATCACACCCAAACGAGTCTTTTCTTTGTGCTCTCGATGGTCAGAACACCCAGACTGGGTTTACATGATGAGGATCAGTTCTCATTTCCTCTCAAGAAATGAGGAGAATCATATGAAAAATGCATCTCAGAAGCCATTTTTTGCTTTTTTCTAGGGCATTCTGCTTCTCAAATGTGCCCTTGTTTAACCACAAACAAGCAGGGCTCCTGGATGCCGTCACGGAGGTGTCTGCAGTCGGGGCTGTTGTCCAGGCATTCCAAGTGAGGAAAAATCGTTGCTCCTTCATCAGACTTGTGAAGCTGGCTGGAGCTGGTCCATCCCGCTCTGAAAACGAGCAGGAAAACTGAGCTTGTGGCTCTGCAGGAGAACATTTCTCATGGGTCAGGTTGAGTTAACCTTAGTGAGTCGTGAAGGTGGTAGCAGAGCTTTGCACTGGTAGGGGTGGAAAACTGCTGAGTTTTGGGTAGCACAGTGAGGAGAGTGGTGGAGTGTGGAGCTGGTGAACCGGAGGGTAGTGGTGGTGGTGGTCTGTATTGACGCTGCAGCCTGTCCTAACGTCCTGGATCTCTGTGGTGGTTGAAGACATTCACCTGAGCTGATGGTGCCGTCGCTGCAGCAGTGGCTCAGGGAAGGAGAGCCTCTTCCCGCCCTGCGCCAGCCATCGGCAGCTTAGCTCATGTTCAAGTGTCCTTAAAGAAAACTGAAAGCTCTAAAGATTCCCGACATCCCATTTGGACGCACTTGGAAAGATGGTGACGTCCAAGAATGTTCCGGCTGGTTACGGCATGAGGGTCCTGACTGGAAAGAAGCCGCAGCTTCGTGTTCTTCTGAGGAGATGCCACTGCCTTTGCAGGGCCTCCTGCGTGCGTGGAGGGAGCACGGGTAGATATAGAACGCGACGGACAGGAATGGTTGTGGCTGGGAGGGGGCCAAAAAACGCCTCGGCAGTAAGTGTGTGTGTTTGCGACTTTCCTGGGACTGACCAACCAGCAGCACCAGTTTGAAGCCTGATTGTCAGCGCTGGGTTGCTTTGCCGGTTCTTTCTTTATAGGGCTGAGCCTGGCATCTGGGGGCGAGGGGCTGTGCTTCTCGGGTTGGTTTGTCAGCTCTCTGGGAGGATTCAGCACCCCAGATGTCACCCACTGATGGTAGCGGGGCTGGTGAAGTACCAGGTTTACGTAGCAGGAGTGAATGGCTCTCGAGGTTGCAGACTATTGTCTTGGCGCTCTTCCTGTTCGGGAGTTTGTGGTGCTCGGTGAGGATGTCCACGTCTGTGTTCGCATCTCGCCGTTTCCATTTCCTGTAGAGCAGCAGAAAAGGAATAGGGTGAAAGAAAATTTCTCCCTTGGTGAATCTTTGGTTCTGTCTCAGTGGGTTGATCCCACATTTGGATTCTGTGTGGCCAGAGAAGAGGCTTTATCTAAAATAAATCTGTTCCACTGGGGCAGGGTATTAAAGGGACACTTGCTCCTGAGCCGTCAGCCTGGGCAGAGCTCTCGTGGCTGCGGATCACGACTGTATGGAGGCTCCTTCGCACCCCTGCCCACACACGGGCTCGGAGAATCCTTCTATCGAGCAATAGCGTAAATGATCTGCGACACCTGGAGGCGAAGGTTGCAGACGGTGTTTTGGCCTGAGTTCCCTTCTTGTTTTTCGCAGTCTCTCACCTCAGCTTCAGCTTTCCCCACGCAGATCTGCGACCCACGGTGCTCGCGTTCCCGTGAGGAGAGGGTTGGTTGATGGGTAGGATGTTAGCATGCAACAAGTGAGCAGAGAGAATTCTTTGCTTCCCAGTGCACCAAGCAGAATGTGATGCTGCTGGCACCTAAACGGAGCGTGCTGGTGTTTGCTCTGGTGTT
>JAODLK010000032.1:12565363-12598853 GCA_027563805.1 Buceros bicornis | reverse complement strand
AGTTATTTCAGACGGGAGCTACTCTGGAACAGTTACCAGTGATAAACCAGCTTTGTCTAAACCTGTAAATCACGCACACGTGCTCCAGCTTAGTGCTCTTGGGAGAGTTTCACCCATTTACAAGACCTGACTTGCAGCTACCACAAATGGGGAATTATTTTCTTCCTTATCCAGTCTGAGGGGTATCAGAATTGCAAATGAAGCTTCTCACTGGGCTCTAGGAAATGAATTTCTCCATCTTTGAAATCGCATCCAGGATGAAATCAGTGGAGCACCCGAACCCTTCCCCTCTTGTGCAGGGCAGAATTAAGATCCATCTGCTCGGCGTCTCCTGCATCCGGCGAGCTCTGCGCTGGAAGGCAGCAGCAGCGGCCCCGAGGTGGTGGCGCCCTGCCCGCTGCCGGGCTGGCCCCGTGTCCTGGAGGTGCTGCTCAGGCTGCCCTGTGAACCCCGCAAACCTGAGCTGCGTGCTTACGTGATTTTTACGGGTGCGTAGTTGAAAACACCACCTTGCAGCACGGCCCAGGCAGCCCGGCACTGGCGCTGCTGCCCGGTTCTCTGGGCAAACCAGCAGAATTACAGCTCTGCCTGCTGCTTTCCTGCCAGGTGGATCCAGCACTCGCTGTCCTTGTTATTAAGGTAAACACTTGTCCCTGTTGATCAGACGTGATGCTTATAATGATTCCTTTAATCTAAAAATCTTGTTATGAAAAGAAGTCTCTGAATCTCTAAATGGTCGAGCCTTTTCCTTCAGCAAAACGTGGGGATCACAAAGCAGCCAATTCTGCTTTAAAAACTAAGGACAATTCAAAAAACTGTAACATCCTTCCCAAGCAAATCTAAAATCAGTTCCCTTTCATGTCCCGGTGGAGTCGGATGCTGCCGCAGGAGCTGCAGCAAGGGAGCGCTGCACAAGTCGCCTGTCACCTGCCAGGCTCAGCCCCCCGTACAACCCTCTGCAGTTTCCCGCAGCGCCGCGCTCTCCCCTGAGCACCGCGTTGTGTCACAGCAAAAGAGTTAAACGGGGCTTGTTCTCGGCGTGTCGTGTCGCTTCCAGGCACGTTTGATCCCCGTGTAA
Source organism: Buceros bicornis (assembly GCA_027563805.1). Lineage (NCBI taxonomy): Eukaryota > Metazoa > Chordata > Aves > Bucerotiformes > Bucerotidae > Buceros > Buceros bicornis. Next base: position 12,597,775 of record JAODLK010000032.1, on the reverse strand, counting down.
ACGGGATGTCATGTTTGCCTGCTGATGCCCTGCAGAGCAGATGAGACGCTTCGGCAAGGCTTCGAAGAGAGAACTGACTATGAATGTAATAATTCATTTAAAATAGTGTTAAATCTGCTGCTGACATCTAGTGGGTGCTTGAATTCGTAAATACCCAGCAGATCAGAAAGCGTCCAGCTCTCCTTCCCAGGCCGCGAAGCTGTGTTGTCTTTGGATCAAAATAAAACCCTCCTGGTTTTGGTGAATGCTACAGAAGCGCTGAACCACCTCTGGGTTAGTGTGTGCCAGGAGGACGGGACGGGGCCACAAACACGGGTTCTTTGGACATGGGTGAACTGGGATTTTGAGCTGAAAATCTGGCCCTAAATCCATGTCCTGCAGCTCTCGGGTCCGGCCCCTGACCCACAGAAGACTCCCTCTTCCTTTCCTTTGGGTGCCGCTGGCACCGTTGCTGGGTGCTGGTTTGTGTTTTGAGAGGCGAATGCAGAACTCTGGGGAGGGTGATGGTGTCCAAAAACTGCCAGTGAGCGTGGGGAGGGGTTGGCTGTCGCCCTGACCTGGGCTGGGACGGTTTGGCTAGCAGAACATCTTCTTCTGAACTAGAAGTAAGTTCTGATTTTTTGCTGGTTTAGAGTCATTGATACACGAGCTGGCGGCTTGTCCCCACGGAACACCCGTGTCACCCGCAGAACTGCTACCGGTCCAAGTAGGGGCTGAAGAGCTTGGGCAGGGTTCCCAGGCCCCATCGAAATGCTGGGGCTTGAGAGAAATTCGTGCCCCTTGTGCTCTTGAGTGTTTTCCAGAGCACGCAGGGCTGGGCTGAGGGGGTGGCTCCTCTGCTGTGCCATTCGATTAATGTTCTGCTCTTCGGGGGGGTGGGAGGTGTAGGAGCTGGTTGAAGATTTCTCCAACTAGTTCGGTGTGATTTGCTGGTATTGTCAGTTCCTGAGCTCGAGGCACTTGCCATGAGTTGTTTACCTAAACCCACACACTCAAAGTGGTGGAACTGGAACTGGAGTCCAGGATTTGCGGTTTCCTCTGCGTTTCTCCAACCCTTCGTTAGCTGGTGGGAATTCAGCAGCGACGTGTGTTTAGGTGACACAGTTGCTGTTTTCAAATGGCTCCAGGTGATGACCTGAAGGTAATTCCAGCTCTAGGACCCATCGTTGCTAGATTTCAAATGTTCCCACAGCTGCACAGGTTCGTTTTAGAATTGAGCCTCCAGTAGCATCGATTCCTCGTGGCCCTGGCTGGATGATGGGTGTTGATTTCTTAGCAGATTCTCTATTTTTCTCCCTGTGTTCCTGGGAAAAACAATCTTCTCCGGGCTGGTAAAGCCACTGGTGGAGCCAGAACCGGGCGGGCTGGAGGGCTGTTTGGGTTGCAGACAGCAGAGTCGCTGCTTGCTGCTGCCGTGTGACTGGTTTTCCCGTCAGTAACTCGCGCTGAGCAGCTGAACACTGAGTACAAACCCAGCTTCTCCGCGTGTTTTTCTACGGGTTTGCTCTTCTTCACAACTCAGACTTACTGCATCAGCCCTTTAGTGACTGCCCGCAGCAGTGCTGTAAGGGACTGGGAGCTCTACAAGCAGTTGACGTGTTACCGCTTTACCTCGAGTTCAGCTGCTAATTCTCTTCCCTCTTAAGGCAGTCGTGAGTGTGGCCCCGGCCTGTTCCCGCTGGGCAGAAGAGGGAGCAAACCACAGCGATACGAAATCGCCGAACGCTGAAGTTCGTGCCAGTGGCCCCGGGTGGAATGTGGGACTTACCCGCCTCACCTCCCGCTTCATTTGTCACGGTTTATCTGAATCTTATCCCCTTTGCTTCTGTGTTGTGTGACGGGTTCTTCGGAGCTGGCTGCGTCTCCCCTTAGCGCTGATAAGTGACTTAAATGACGGGAGATTGTGTGTTCTGTCACCTGCTTCAGACGGGCGGTAAATTGTCTCTCACTTCAAGTGCCCAACAGCCCCTGAGAGAAAAAAGCTGGAAAAAACCTGTCTAGTAAGGTCAAAGTAGGGACAGACATATCATAAACTGATCGGGATGTGATTGGACAGATGCACTAATCGACTCATCAGATCTGCTTCGCTCCAAAAAGAAGGGGGGGAAATCCTGTAATTATGTGGTAAAAGAGAAAGGAATGGTCAAAAAAAGCTACTTTTATTTCCTGCTCTCAGCGAATTGTGGGCTGTTTTGCAGGGGTTGATCCAGCGTTACAGAAGGAATCTAGAACTCAGATGCCTGTTCCGTCGGCAACTCCAGCCTCAGCACCACCATCATCATCCTCATCCAAATTCCACCGAGCTCGCTCAGGAGGAGCCAGAGATGAGCGTTACCGGTCCGGTAAGGACAGGGGCAGGAGTCCCCCAGCGGTTCCCGTTAGGGGTGAGGAGGGTGCGGTGTGCTCTCACGGGAAGCAGCACATCTCCCGTTGTTTCACATCACCAGTGATGTGTCTTCCCCAAAGAGTCCTGGATGTTTGCCGAGGGACGAAGCCTCGTCCTGGCCCGTTCCCCTCCCAGTCAGCAGGTTCTACAGCTGCAGTCAGTAACTGTCAGGATTTGCCTGCGAGCTGCATCCGTTTGGGTTTTGAACCAGAAGGTTTCTCCTAAACCCGACGGGCTCAGGACCTGTCTGTTGGTTTACGGAGCAGAGCTGCACCCGGGGCCGTGGGTGCCGTTAGGTGATGTGTGTCCTCCAAATCAGGCACAGGCCTGTTTTAGGATAGTCTTTGGCTGAGGGGGGACAGTCTGGTGGGGTTGCGGTTCTAGAAAGTTGCTCAAGACACAAAAATTTAATGACTAGTCCAGAAGATTCCAGACTAAAAGAACTGGCCTTGCTATTAGCTTGGGAACTCGTGAAACCGCAGTGAGTGTCCCTGAGAAAGAGGCGACGTTACGTGAGCGATGGTGAAGTGTGGTGGGTTGGGGGGTGCTCACACGCGGAGGGCCGGCAGTGTGCGCGCGGGTCAGCCTCGGGAGGTCTTTCTCCTCCTCCCCTGCTGCAAAACTGAGTCTCTGCACTTCCCTTTTGCAGATATCCACACGGAAGCCGTTCAGGCGGCCCTGGCAAAACACAAAGAGCAGAAGATGGCCCTGCCCATGCCAACCAAAAGGCGCTCCACCTTCGTGCAGTCCCCGGCGGACGCCTGCACGCCCCCAGGTTAGGTTCTGGTGGTGCGGTGTCTGTGGGGATGGTAAGGTACGGTCACCACCAGGTCCCAAGTCGAGAGGCTGCGACTGTCGGAGCGCTCGAGCTCTTCAGCACGTTGTAGGTAGCGTGTGACTCCTGTAGCTCTCCAGCTGCCTCGGAGCAGCTGCTCGTTTTCCTGAGCTGCTGCTGGGGCTGCGGAAATGCCTCCCCTTCTGGGAGCTTTTAACGAATCACGGGCAAGAGCTGCGCAGGCGCTCTGGACTGAGGCTTCTTCTCTTGCTTCCCTCACACCTCCTTCAGCTGCACAATTCACGTTTCGATTTCGTTCAGGGTTAGCGCTCGCCACACAGGAAAAGGATTTGCAGCGATGTACTTTTCTGGGCAAGGGCCAGGGAGGGGGTCCTGCGGGACTCCGTGACTTGCAGGGCTTTTCCTTCCTAACCCCTCCCTCGTAACGGCTGCAGCGGAATTCCTCGGATACCGCAGTGTCCGTTACGGTGCATGTGCAGCGGGCGTTACTGAACCTGTTTCCAAGCAGCTGTACACTGGCTTCACCATGCGTCTGTCTGATTTTCGGCAGTGACTTGTGTGTTGTCCCTCGTTGTGCAGAAGCATCACAGTCGTTCGGATTGACAAAGTCATCTGAGGAGAATGAATTCCTGTCTCGTTGTGAATTCATATCTCTGAAACCGCTCTGCTGGGCCGCTCCACTCACACCTCTACTTTCACCTCCTTTTCCTCTGTCCTTTTTCTTTTCCTTTCTGCTGGGGGCTAATGCATGTTCCTGGTGTCCGCTTGGGTCTCAGCTCGCTCCTAGCCTGCCCTGGCCTGCAGCACGCTGGGAGGTGTGGCTGCTGCGCAGGTGAAGGTCAGCCCTTGCGTTGGGTCTGGACTCTTCGTGCGGCTCGTGCCTGCGTTCTGCTTCGGCCAGTAGGTAGAACGTGGTGTAGGGCGTTGATGCACACCGAGAGCCTGGGCAGGCAGCCGCTGCCACGAGCACGGGGGGTTTAGGCCAAAGCCTCACTGAATGTTTCTGGGTAGCGCTGTACGACCTGAGGTACCGAGAGCTGTCTCTGCGATAAACCCATCATTCCCTCACAGCTTTAGGACAGACAAGGGTCCTGCTCTGGGAAACGGGGGATGAGCTTCCTCCTTGTAGCTTCTCTCTTGTTTTGGGGTTGGTTTTTTTGTTTGTTTGTTTTCTGCAATCAAACAGACCCATTTAGACCACCAGAGAAAAGCGGTGTCTGCGGGTGGCCCTGGCACCTTTGTTTCCTGGTGCCTGCCTTGTCCCTGGGAACGTTCAGGTCTGACGGTGACGCTGGTCCCTCGCTCTCCAGTTCACGGTTACCAAAGTTAGGCAGTACAGCTTCTGATGCTGTCGAACATGAACGGAAAAGGAACGAGAGATGAGGGAGTAGACGGACAGATACTTGCCTGAGGAGGTGAATCTTTCGGGTGCTTCAAACAGGGGCAAAACCGCAGGGGAAATGTGCTCCCGTTGGGATGTTGCTGCTGTAACTCCTGGTCTGGCCGATGTAACCTGGTTTGACACAGCCCGTGGATAAGAGGTGTTACAAGCCTGTGCCGTTGATACGTGACGTGGGACGTGAGCGTGTTCAGTGCCATGTGCTTTTCCCTAAGCAGCTAGATTTTCTTTTCTGCTTCCACACAGACACGTCTTCCGCATCCGAGGACGAGGGGTCGCTAAGGCGCCAAGCTGCTCTTTCTGCTGCATTGCATCAGAGCTTACAGAATGCTGAGTCTTGGATCAACCGATCTGTTCAGGGGTCATCCACATCTTCATCAGCATCTTCTACACTTTCCCATGGAGAAGGCAAAGGGACCAGTGGGTCACTAGCTGATGTATTTGCCAATACTCGAATAGGTAGGAGATGGGTACGAACAGAAAAACTGCTTCGAGTTCAGACTGTGTTGATAAAGCTGGAGCTGTCCGTGGCGCAGGGGAAATTCCTCCCAGAGTTCAGTTAGTTTTGATGGACCTTGCCAGGGTTTGTCGGAGTTTCACCATCACGATGGGTTTTTTCCCCTAAGATTTTGAGAATATGGAGTTGGTTGGAAAAGGGGCCGTGGGGAGCAGGAGCTTATCGAGGCAGAGAAGCCTCCAGGCTGTGATGACGGTGTTGACAGGACCCGCAGGCACAACGTCCTCTCTGTAAACTGTGTTGCTGATGTCTGCAGCGGTTTGGAGCTACTCCGTGTCCAAAGCTGCCGTACGCAAGTGGCGTTCAGCACCTCTGTCCTGGCGAAGACCGCAGGGGCCCGCCTGTGGCGGGGGAAACGCTGCGCTTTAACGTTCTCACTTTGCTGTGAGCCCTGGTGGGTTATTGTTTGCGTTAGATTAAAAAAGAAAGAAAAAAGAAACAAATCCAGCCATACCCTGAACAAATGAGCACATCAGTAAAAAGCGGGGACAGCAGAGTAAAGATGTAGCTCAGATCTTCCCTGACTGGTCTGAGGACTCACCAGAGCGTCCCAGCGTTGAGAAGACAGAGCAAAATCTACAGATCTGGATACCCCGGGCTCAGTTTGTGGAGGCTCTGAGGTGCTCCTCGCTGCTGATGCTTCTGTTTGAAATTGCCCCGTTTGGTTTTGCTCTGTGTGTGTTTGTGGATTTTAGCTCCCGCAGCTGAGGAGATGTCTGTACTTTGTGTGCTCTCCGCTTTCGCTTAACTGGTCTGGGGCAGCAGTGCCTACAAGTGCTGGGGGATTTCACTGTTTCACTTGATTTTTTTTTTTCTTTTTTTTTTTTTTTTTGATTGCTGTTATTTTTGTTTGTTTATATGCTGGGATGCAAGTTGTTTTCTGCGACGGAAAACTGGGGAAATTGCCCATAAAATGTAGTCGACATAACTAATGTGGCTTTGAAGCAGAGAGGCTGGTTTTAATTGGAGCGAGCAGAAAGCCACGTTACCTTTTGTACCGAATTAAGGCAATTTAGCTTTTACCCACAGAACAGCTGCTATCTCACCTAATTGGCGTTTTATGCTAAACAGAAGTTTTAAATCTCTGATGGGACTGTATTTGCCAGGTAGATGCCACGTTCACCCTGTGTTAACACCTAATCTAAATGTACAGGAGCTCTCACACACAATTTTTATTGCTCTCTTCAAAGAAATGTATAAAAGTCCTTCAGGTGTTCGATGCTGTTCAGAATCCAGCTCTATCCTCGTGCTCTCAGAGGCTCAATAAACGAGAGAGATTCCCCGCCACCCTGCGTACCATCCCCCACCCCCAGAGGAGTGGATTTTTTTTTCTCCTCAAAGAGGGACACGGAGAATCCTCTGCAAAACCTTCCTGCAGCAGTTCCTCCGTGTCCAACTTCCCTCGGCCTCGCTCCGTGCCACCCAACGGGCAGTTCCCAACGCGCGGGGTTTTTTTCCTTCGTAAGCATCAGCTGCTGGTTCTGTTAAGCTCAGATAGAACATTCTTGCCCTGTCAGGTGACTGAACCTACTGTGTGGTGGAGAGAAATCCCGTGTAAGCAAAACCCGCTTGGTTAAGAGGAAGTTAACGAGAGGATCACTGACGTCCACAGGGTTACTCGCCCCGGTGGTGCTTACAGACTCATCTGGAAAACAAACCGGTGTCTCGCACCTTAAAGCCAAAGTGAGACCCAGCTCGCTCCGATCCCCCAAGCTCGTTCCTGAACTGCCGGGCGGGCTTGTGCTGTTCAGCCGCTGAACCGGGAGAAATTTAAACCCAACGGGGTGTTTTGCTGATCTGCTTTAGTCAGGAGGCCCCCGTGTGTTTTGTTTCAGAAAGCCCTTGCTGACAAAAAAGTTAAATAGTCGAATTCTAGCAAGAGAGATGATTGCAAAGGTGATGCGGGTTTTGTTCTAGAGCTTTGGATAGTTCCGAGCTCGTGTGGCTCTCGGACTTTTTTTACGGTGCTGAAGGTCAAGAGGTTGAGCTTGATTTGGAGGTTAGAGGCTAGAGGAGGGGCTCTGGTTTGGAGAACCGCTTGCTGATGTGGACAAAGCCACTCACCTGTGCCTTTGTTTTCTGCTTCCCAGAGCAGATAACTGCACCTCCTAGAGCCACTTAGTCTTTCGGAAGTGCTGGGTTTAGCGTCAGTAAGAGCTCCCACACATCCAGCCCGTTAACTTCTTAAGATTGTTGGTGCCAGGTAACTACGCTTTGCTTGTGCCATCAAACCGTAGAAGCTGTGTGTTAATTAACATCTCAATTTTCTCCCTTTTTTAGAAAGTTTCTCAGTTCCCCCAGATGTCACAGCAACTACCTCCTCTTCCTCAGCCCGGCCAGCAGCCATCGACCTCCCTCCCTCGGGGATCGTGAAGGGCATGCACAAGGGATCCAACCGCTCCAGCCTCATGGACACTGCTGATGGTACGAGGGTTCCGGGGAGCCAGGAGTCCGAGCGGCGTGACGGGCTCGAGCTGGGAGAACACAGCACCTGACTTAAGCTGGTCCCGTTTAGGCACTTTGACAAATTTGACGCGTTTGGGGCATGGACAAGTTCCTGTGCCGCAGTTCTGACAGCGGCACTAGCATGTTCCATGCTGCAGCATCTGAGCAGAACTGGAGGGGACCGTGGGGAGGATAATTGGCTTTTCTGTCCCGCTTTTCAAGAGACAAATAGCAAACACATAGGCAGGCTAATTGTTCTTAAAAGCTTTTGTCCCAGAATTCCCCAGGGAAGGATAAGATGAATGCAATACTGTAATTCTTAACAATAATTAAGCTCCCATGAAGCTGCTAGTACTCGCTGTCAGCTGTTGGCACGAAGCTGTGCGCAGAGGGGTGGCACCAACGCGCTGCTCTGGCCAGGCCCCCCCTCCGTGGGCAGCCTCGCGCCGCAGCCGGCCGATGCCGTGGGCAGGCGCGGGTCTGGGGGCCGTGGTGTGCAGCAGGAGCGGTGTGTCAGGGACAGATGGAAGCCAGGCTTCGGAAGGGAGAAAATGCTTCAGAAGTGAATTTCTACTGTGAGTTACCGCAGAACCGATAACTGACGTCGTCCTGCACCGGCAGAGCCGGAACCCAGCGGCTGCGTGAGCGGGTGCCCCCAGAGCAGTGTCCTGCGGTGGAAGGAGGTGAGGCGTGGCTGTGAACAGCCCCCACGAACGCTTTCATTGGACCAAATCTTTCCCTCCAGGTGTTCCTGTGAGCAGTAGAGTCTCTACGAAAATTCAGCAGTTGCTTAACACCTTGAAAAGACCTAAAAGGCCCCCCCTGAAGGAGTTTTTTGTGGATGATTTTGAAGAAATCGTGGAAGGTAACAGCCCCGAGTCGTGGCTTTCGTTGCTCGTTGGTGTCAGCACTCAGACACGCGCGGAGCTGCAGTTACTGATGCCAGTTGTTTTCGAAGGCGACTCTGATCGATTCACTCCTTGCAGCCCGCAGCAGCCTTTGTGGATGGTCTGACAGACACCCGCTGCTCGACGTCATTCGCTGAGCTCTGAGCGGCCTCAGCACGAAACTTCTTACAAGAACTTAAACTTACTAACAGAAATAGCTGAACAGATTTTTTTTTTTTTTTTTTTAAACCCTCCTTCATTCCCTTGGGCTGCTTTAATCGGTTCCCCAAAGGGATTGTCCTTACTGGCAATCTCATTATTTGCTGAGATTGCTTTTCTTTTCTCCCGTTCCGTGTTACCTTCCTCGGTGGTGTATTGAAATACCTTTTAATGGCACCTTGGGAGGAGGCTGTTCACGACGAGGTTTTCTTTTGCAGAGGAAACGAAATGTGATGGAGGTTGTTAAACCTAAAGGCGATGAGGAAAAGCATTTGTTTTCAGCGTGTTTTTCCAGCTTAACTGTGTGCTAATAAATGAGCAAAGACGAACTGGAAACATGATTGAATTTTCTTTAGTTCCGCAGCCTGACCCGAACCAGCCCAAGCCAGAGGGACGCCAGATGACCCCTGTGAAGGGAGAGCCCCTGGGAGTGGTGTGTAACTGGCCTCCTGCCTTAGAAGCGGCCCTGCAGCGCTGGGGAACCACACAAGCGAAGTGTCCCTGTCTGACAGCACTGGATGTCACAGGAAAACCCGTTTACACCCTCACGTATGGTGAGTTGAGCCCTGGCTTCCCGCACTGACTGCTCCAGGAGAGCAGCAGTGAGAGGACTCGGTCGTTGGTCTTGGTGTGGTTGCAAATACCTCCCTGGTGTTCGAGAGCTTTGTGGCCAGAGCAGCGTGACGGGGCAGGACGGGAGTGCAGGCGGTAACAACAGCGAAGAGCTGAAACCCCCGCGTGTGCGCTGGCTGGACGGGGGACTGTGCAAGTCTCTCTTCTTTGTCTTCTAGGCAAACTGTGGAGCAGAAGTCTCAAGCTGGCCTACACGCTGCTCAATAAACTGGGGACCAAGAATGAGCCGGTGTTAAAGCCTGGAGACAGGGTAATGGCTTCGGACTGGCCGTTCCGCCTCGGCAGCAAACGGGCTGGGGCTCTCTGGGCTTGTTGTGATAGCGAGACTCTTAGCCCAGGGACGGGCTGTTAGGAAGAAACTTCTGCGATGTTTTCAGTCCTGCTGGCTCCTCTGTAAGCAGCTCCTTGGCTCTGGGTTTTGAAATGTGTCTAAGGAAGAGCACTGCGCTTCTGAGAGAAGGACAGAGGGTTAGAGCTCTGCTCTGGCTGGGTGCGTGTACGGGCTGAGGAGCTCGGGCACGTACCAGCCACCCCCTGGAAGAAAGAGTCCTTAAAGATGCTTAAAGACGGTGAAATAACACAAAGGTTTCTGACTTTTACTCACTAGAGATCTGAACTTTATGATATTTCCTTGTATTCAGCTGACAGAACGTTCTTGTGAATCGTAGGTAGCCCTTGTGTATCCCAACAACGACCCGGTCATGTTCATGGTGGCGTTTTACGGCTGTCTCCTGGCAGAAGTCATCCCCGTGCCTATAGAGGTACCTCTTACCAGAAAGGTAACGTTGATGGAGCGTAGAGGAGCGATAGGCTGATGTGAGAGGAAAATCAAGTCAGACCATCACCTTCTGAAAGCGTTTCACAGCGTCCGGCTGCTGCCTTAGCAGCTCTGGACACCGCGATGGGCGAGACCTCTGTGAAGCTGGAGCAGCTCTTTAAAAATGGAAAATGCTATCGACCAGCGAGCTGCGCCGAGCAGCTGCGGGCGGTCGGGCTGCCCCAGCCCTGTAGTCTCCGTGCTGTTACTGCAGATAATTTAATCCCGTGAACCTGCCTTCCGATCCGTCCAGCCACGCTCAGCACCTCCCCATCCTCTGACCCTGCTGCCGGCGGGCGGTGCGAAGCGTTGCTGAAGACTTCGAGGCGCTTTTTCCAAATCTTGGCTCAGGGAAGCGCTTTCTTTACCCTTAGCAGAATTTCTGCAGCGTGGCTGTATTGTCACCACGTCAAGAACTGTCTAAAACTCCCGAATTTCACAGAAGCAGCAGGGTAGTGACGAACATATGGCAGGAGAGGCGGCACTGCCATGGCAGGCCGGTCTGGTGATGCTGGGGGAGTCACAGCGCTTTGCTTTCGTTTGTCGGCAACATGACAACTGCTATAGCAACCAGCTCCAAATTAAAACTTCTCCTGGGATTGGCTTAGCGAGGCACCTCGCTGCGGTGTTTTCAGCATTGCGCAACAGAAATTAGTTCCTGGGGAAAGAGAGGCCTTGTGATTTCTGTGTAATTACACGTTTTGCCTTTTTTGCCTCGTGATTCCCCTTGGAAGCATCCGGGCATCAGTGAAAATAAACGGGGAGTGCTCGGTGCCTGGGCGCCGGGCACGAGCCCTCGCTGCCTGCGTGTTTCACATCCGCAGCGGTTCGGTCTTGCCAGCGTAGGGTTTGTCTGATGGATGCCGAGTTCCCTGGAGACTCACCCAGTTTCTCTGCAGTCTGGCTCCAGTTCCGTAACTGGTTCAGTTTTGAACCAAAGGGGTTGAGACAAGCAGCCTTGGTTTGCAGGCGAAGCAGCCCTCTGCGCCTCGCTGAGGCTTCCCGTTCTCCTCGGGGCTCTCGTAGCTCTGTCTCCCTTTCCACCCGGCAGAGCTCTGTGCGGGCTGTGCAGCAGCTCCCAGGCCGGGCCGTTGTGTGACTTACCAGTTGTATGTCCTCAGCCAGCCGCCGTCTCTTGAGTTTCCACCCACTGCCAGACATGGACCGTGGCAGGAAAAGGACAAACCAAAGGCAGGAGCGTTCGCCGACATGGGCTGCTTCTCCTTTTTCCTGCCCGTGTCATCATAGCATCACCAAGCCTCGGGCTGCTCTAAGGGGAGGGCTGACCTACAGCACCGTTAAAGACGAACGATGTTTTCCCCCTCTCCCCTCAGGATGCCGGTGGCCAGCAGATCGGTTTTCTGCTGGGGAGCTGTGGGATTGCTTTGGCCCTCACCACCGAAGTCTGTCTGAAAGGGCTTCCAAAGACCCAGAACGGAGAAATTGTGCAGTTTAAAGGTTAGACCAGTCGTACGCTTTTGTGCTTTTGCTGTAGCCGATCTCTCCGTCCAAAGTCTGAATGTGTTGGGGGGGGCAAAGGGAGCAGCTTCCTGATCGCGCCACGTCCCTGTTCTAGGTTTTATGCACATGGCGTAGCTCGATCCCCGTGGCTGCCAGAACTGCTCTGTTGTCCCGGGAGCCGCCATGAACCCACCCTTCAGCCAGGGTTGTCCTCGGGTCCCTTCAGAGGGGTTTGGCAGGTTCTGGAGCGGTTTGGGGGATGATAGCAGCAGCTATATTTGGAAGTACTGCAGGGCTCTTTCCTGCGTAGAGGAAGTGCCTCGTGCCCACTGAACTCCCTGATGAGAAACGAGATGAACCTTCTGGCCGGTTGCTTGGCGTGGGTCGGTGTTTTGCTTGTGTAACTGAACCTGGACAAACGACGGGGTCTGGTGTGTTCTTGCAGAGTATAAATCCCTCGGTAGATAAACCGATACTAATGCATCGCTTAATTTTGGCTCTAGGTTGGCCCAGACTCAAGTGGGTTGTGACAGACTCAAAGTATCTCTCCAAATCTCCGAAGGACTGGCAGCCCAACATCTCGGCAGCAGGAACTGAGCCAGCATATATCGAGGTAAGCAGTGAATGGGGAATAGGAAGTGGTTTCCGTGAGCTGAACTGAACGTTCTAATCACCAGAGGCATAACGCTTTCCCCTCCCCACCCTCCGCTTCCCAGCTCCGAGCCGCTGCAACGAGCCTTGCACCGTGTGCAACCTGCTGGGAAGCTTTTTTCAGTTTGGAATTACCTTTGTGGCCTTGAGTGCCGCTCCGAATGAATCGGAGAGCGCTGCTCCAGCTCCAGGAAGCTCGGACTGGGCCGGCCGAGCCCGCTGAGATACTGGGCGCCGTGGCTCGGGTGTCTGAAACTGCTGAAGCCAAGAGCATTTTGAATTTCCTGCTCTTCCGAGCGAAGCTTCTGTGGTTTGAGTTCCTTTGTCCGCAGGATCCGGAGTCACACCCTGCCCCTCTCTCTCTCTCCTGTAGTACAAGACGAGCAAAGAGGGCAGTGTCATGGGAGTCACCGTGTCCCGGATCGCCATGCTGTCCCACTGCCAAGCCTTGTCCCAGGCCTGCAACTATTCCGAAGGTGGGTGAGGGCACCGACGCAGCTTCTCTCGCGTGAACTGTGTCTGTACTGGTGGCACAAGGCTTTTAGACAGGCCAACCCGGAAACCGGGACTGGGATTAGTGGTGGGAGTACAGCGAGTGCTCTGCCGGAGCTGGCTTCAGCGAGTCGCTGTATCCGTGACTGAACCTTCATGTTTAGAGCTGTGTGTCGTCACACTTGAAAACGCAGAGTTTGTCTTTTGGAAGCCATCACTTTAGTTTCCATTGCTTCTGGGAGCCGGTGCTGGCGCGACCTCCTCCGCTCGCTTCCCCGCTAATGCTCGTCCCTAACGAGGCTGAGACCCTTCCTGTTCCACTGCTGCGCTTAACAGGCTGGAGCGGAATTTCCTGGCAGCTTTCTGGGACGTGTTCCTTCTCTGAACTGATGTTCACTTTGCATAACAAGGAGCTCCGACCAGTAAAACGTATCATCAGACAAACAAGGCTCTGCACTGGCTCGCGCCACTGTACGTCCTGGAGCGGGTCTGACAGCTTCAAGGGGCGGATTCAGGCGGCTGCAGATTCTGGGATGAATAATGGTCACAGCTGCCCTGGCACGTTCCACTTCAAAAGCACAACTTTCTTTTCCCAGGTGAAACGATAGTGAATGTTTTGGATTTCAAGAAGGATGCGGGGTTGTGGCACGGCATTCTGACGGTGAGTGGAGCCTCTGAAGCGTTTCCTAACTGTAGAACTGCAGCGTGGCGGACACGGCTGAGGACCGTTTCCTCTTCACTCAACCCTTTCCCTCCTGCTAGACCTCCAGTTCTCTGGAGGAAGCGTGGAAGCATCCGCAGGAACAGACGTGAACTCGTGGTGGCGTAGGGGTGGTGGGGAGCGAGGGTGGCTCCTGTTTCTGCTTCCTATGAGCTTTTGTGAGCCCTTTTCTTTTCTAACTGCCCTCTTTCTGCTCCTCAGACTGTAATGAACAAACTGCACACCATCAGCGTGCCCTACTCGGTGATGAAAACCTGCCCGCTCTCCTGGGTGCAGAGAGTTCACGCCCACAAAGGTACCTGCCTGTCTCCCATGCCTTTACCGTGATGCTCTCGGGATAAAGGATTGAGGGGCTACTCTGGAGCTTGTCTTGTCGCTCTTCAGTGACAAATCTCAAGGGCCAAAACTCCTAATTTATTTCTAAATATGCACAAAGTCCTTATGCCATGTGAGCGTCAGCGGAGTTGACAGGGACCTCACAACCCCTGTTCTTGGAGCTGGTGCCTTCTGTGAGACCAGGAGGAGACCTGTGGATCCCCGGCCCCCTCCGAGGACGTTCAGATGGTGATAATGATTTCTGCAGTTTGGGGAGGAGCTGCCATAGTGACACACCCTGGCTCAGGGGGTGGGAAACGTCCTCGTCTGCGCTGGGGTTTGCTGTTACTGCAGCTCTGTTAATTAAGGCTTAAGACTTGCTGCTTTAGTGAGAATTTTCTGTTTGGGAGTGTTGGAGTGTGTATTCATATGAAAATGACTCATGGAAAGCTTTTACTGGTCCTTATATGGCTTTTTGTGTTGGTTTGCAGCAAAAGTTGCTTTAGTGAAGTGTCGAGACTTGCACTGGGCCATGATGGCCCATCGAGACCAAAGAGACGTCAGCTTGAGTTCCCTGCGCATGCTGATTGTAACCGACGGAGCGAACCCCTGTGAGTACACGCTCCGCTCCGTGTCAGGCTGCAGTTTAACTCCTTCGGGAGGTGCTTCGGAGACCTCCCTTAGGGCAGAGCTGTGGGTCGTGGCGCTCCAGCACCAGGGCAGGCGGTTTTCTGTGCTCTCGTCCTGGGAGTCCAAGGTGTGAAAGATCCTGCAAAGTACGAAACAGGAGCGTTGAGTGGGAGCTCTCGAGTGTGAGACAGAACGCAGGTGGAGCCAGGGAGGTTGGTCTGAAATTGCTCCCAGGGGATAAGGTAAAGGCTTTTGGAAGAACTTTGAAGGAGGGAAAAAATTGCCAGAGAAATCTGCTGCACTTCTTCCTAGGTGATCTTACGCTCTTAAAAATGAAATTATTACAGTCACGGCGGCACGCTTTCTTTCTTCCCAGGGTCCGTTTCCTCGTGCGATGCCTTCCTGAGCTTGTTTCAGAGCCACGGGCTTAAACCAGAGGCCATTTGTCCATGTGCCACGTCTCCCGAAGCGATGACGATCGCCATCCGGAGGTGAGGGGCCATTGGCTAGACGGCGCGGTCCAGGCTGAGGCTTGTTCACGCTTCGGTTGGTCATAGTTGGCTGAAGCCTGTGATAAGCTCCCCTGCCATTCCCCGTGGGTGCTCAGGTACTCAAGGAGATGTTCAGCATTTCTCCTAAGGTGCGAGTGCTTTTTT
Organism: Buceros bicornis; assembly: GCA_027563805.1. Taxonomy (NCBI): domain Eukaryota; kingdom Metazoa; phylum Chordata; class Aves; order Bucerotiformes; family Bucerotidae; genus Buceros; species Buceros bicornis. The sequence goes on along the minus strand of JAODLK010000032.1, from coordinate 12,582,750 downwards.
CCCCTCTAAGATGTGTGACAGCTCAACAGAGCCTGTGAGAGCTGAGCCCTGCTTTTCCCTGCTCTGGGCTTACGCAGCCAGTGGTGTTCTGGAACCTGAGAGTAAACCTGATAGCGCTTTGGAGAGTCACTTCGTAGACTGTTCCTGTCCATTGCCGCCCTGAAATCATCTGGCCTGGAAGCAAAAGGGCTGGAAGAAGAGTTGCGCTTGCTCCAGAACATGGTTTCTTACTGATCTGTGCGGCTCTGCTGGAGGCAGCCTCTGCTGCCATCTCAGCCTTCTAAATTCGTTATGCAAAGGAGAGACGCTGAAATACGCGTGTTTCTGTAGCTGCAGTATCTTCATCCGAGTCTAATAATAGCCCGCGCGCCTGATGGAGTGCATTGATTTTGTGTCCTTCAAAGGCCTGGGGTCCCCGGGGCACCTCTGCCGGGAAGAGCCATCCTGTCGATGAACGGGCTGAGCTTCGGTGTCATTCGTGTCAACACTGAAGATAAAAACTCTGCTCTCACAGTGCAGGATGTCGGCCACGTGATGCCAGGAGGTAAAACCGGGCAGGAGTCTCCTGGGAGAGCCCTTTGCGCATGGTCTGGAGTGTGGGAGGGAGCTGGTCGATGTTCTCTCCCGTGTTCAGCCGCAGCGCTGGGGGAGGTCGGGCCCCCTAGACCGGGGTGTTAGATCCGTCATGGTTAAATGGGTCGGTTCTTCCACAAGGCAGATCTCGGGGACCGTGTTAATGACATGTTCTGTGTCCCAGGAATGATGTGTATAGTGAGACCTGACGGGCCACCCCAGCTCTGCAAAACAGACGAGATTGGTGAAATCTGTGTGAGCTCCAGAGCGGGAGGAATGATGTACTACGGGCTGGCAGGGGTGACAAAGAACACCTTTGAGGTGGGTATGGGAGCAGGCATCGTTCTTTCCCCTGTTCCCACGTAGAACTGGTGGCCTCGAGTGATCCCTTGGGGTTGTACCTTCAGTGTTAAAGTTGTTTTTTCATATGACGCCCTGAAAAACTGCTTGCAGTTCCGTAGGTACAGCGTCCCCCTTTCACAGAGTCTCCACAGAGCTAGAACAGTGACAGCACCGGGGATTCCCTCCCCGTCTCGTCCTCGCTTCATCACATATAGTCCAGTTCCTGATGAGGGGAGTGTTTTCTGTCCTCGCGCAAATCCCCGTTGCCGCCTCCATCCTCCCTTCTGTTGCAGGTCATCCCCGTGAACTCGGCTGGCTCTCCGGTGGGCGAGGTGCCGTTCGTCCGCTCCGGCTTGCTGGGCTTTGTCGGACCTGTACGTAAGGCGGTCTCTGAGCTTGGCGGCTCCTCCCCGTGTTGCTCGTTACATCTTTAGTTTGCTAATGCTCCTAAAGCCGAGTGTAAGAAGCTTTTTGTGTGGTGGCTCTGCTGTGCGTGCTGGAGCGTCTCATCTCAGATGGGCTAAAACGCTTCTCCTGGTTTAGTCATAAATGATTATTTAGTCATCTAAAGAGGAAGGGAACGTGGTCTGTACAGATTCCGCGGGTTTAGCCCTGGTTCTGAAATGCAGACCCTGAACATCCCCTTTGTGTGGGTTGCTCACAGACGCCTTCTCGTCTTTCAGGGCAGTTTGGTGTTCGTGGTCGGGAAGATGGACGGGTTGCTGATGGTGAGCGGCCGCAGACATAATGCCGATGACATCGTAGCAACGGGCCTGGCAGTGGAGTCGATAAAAACAGTTTACAGAGGAAGGTTAGCAAGAAGAAACCTCCCCACAAGCTTCTGCGCCTCAGTTTCTCTGCAGTAGCTGCTTGGTTTGGGTAGCTCAGAGAAAGGAAATGTGTTTGTGGGTTGGGCAGTGCTTGGCCTGATCCTGCCCCACACAGCTCTGTTCCCGCTGCCCCGTCCGGCTTTGCATCCAGCCTGGGAACGTTAGGGGCAGGAATCCAGTACCAGCCATGGGGAGAATCTAATTCGCTGTCTCAGAATTCACTTCTGAGCCTCTGGAGTCATCAGCTGCTGACGCTCTGCAGCGAGGAAGAGTTTCATTAATGCCCAGAGACACTTCATTTTATTTCGCGGTGGTGGGTACAATTTTCAGATCCTCAGGCAGGGCTGGAACTCGCGTCTCGAAGAGTTGCAGCCTCCTACGTCGTGTCGATGCTTCTAAAGCTTTTATTGCATCGGTGATCTGCCACAGTTGGGAACAGAAGTGTAAGAGCAGATTGAGAGGATGGGGCTACGCTGTGTGGAGGTTTCCTCCAGGTGGAATTAATCCCTCATTTCACAAAGTCTCTCCTTTTTGCCTCCGTCTTCTCTGTCTGTGCCCGCGGGGTTGTTCACCAGTTCTGTCTCTGGTCTGTTGCCTTGGCTTCCTGCTGCCAAGGCCTTGCTGCCAGCACAGCTCTCCCCTCTCCACAGGATCGCGGTGTTCTCCGTGTCCGTCTTCTATGACGAGAGGATTGTGGTGGTGGCGGAGCAGAGGCCGGACGCGTCTGAAGAGGACAGTTTCCAGTGGATGAGTCGAGTGCTGCAGGTGAGGCCGCTGGTGCTGGGGGACACGGTGAGCTCGGGTGGTTTTTCAGTGGGTGGGCAGATCTGAGGCCGCCAGCACGCCCCAGATGGACAGAGCGCAGGCCCGTGATGCTTCTTGGCACGAGGTGTCCTTACAGGGTCACAAGCTGGGTACATCTGCTGTGTACAAGCTGTTCCGTTCTGTCCTGAAGGTCCTGGGAAAGCGACCGCAACGCAGAACCGCGTAGGCTCTGGCAGCGTGGTCTCAGCAAGACGAGCGTGTGGAGACCCAGTTGCCTCTCCGCACCGCAAAGCAGATGCAGTGCTCGAGCGCAGGGCTCTGCTTTTCGTCTTGGATCACACTGGTGCTCAAAGCTCAGCTTTAAAGCTCCCGTGTCTTTGGAGACGCATTTTCAGCAGAGGAAGGTTGAAACAGCTGAACGAGCGTAGCCTGAAAGTCGGAGCAGCAAACGCTGCCCGAGAGAGCGCGCTGCCTGCGCTGACGGGTGTCGCTGCTGGGGACGATGGTGCAGGCTGTGACCTGGGGAGAAGAGCGAAGGAAGTACCCGGTGGCCTGAATAGTGTGTTGGGAGCCTGAACACTGAGGTGGCCAGAAAGGAGCAGAGCGTGGTGGTTCAGAGGAGGCAGATGGATGAAATCCCAGGATCCAAATCATATGATTCAACAGGCATCTGTGTGTATTTTGGGATTTCGATCATGAAGGATCAAAGATGGATGTATTACATGTGAAACGGGCTGTAGAGGCAGGGATGCCAACAAGCACTTCACTCTCACCACGGGGCTCGCTGACGTTACAGCTGGAACCGTGGTGGCTGACGTGCTCCTGCAGCACCTTCAGGCGCAGGGGTTTGTCTCGCAGGGTGTCAGGGCAGGCAGTAAGAGCAGCCTGTCTCCGGTGACTCCAGCGACCGTCTCTCCTTTCTCTAGGCCATTGACAGCATCCACCAAGTGGGTGTCTATTGCCTTGCTCTTGTGCCAGCCAACACATTGCCAAAAACCCCGCTGGGAGGGATCCACATCTCTCAGACGAAACAGCACTTTCTGGAGGGCTCCCTGCACCCCTGCAACATCCTCATGTGCCCGCACACGTGTGTGACGAACTTGCCAAAACCCAGGCAGAAACAGCCAGGTAACACGCGCCCCCCCCACCCCGTTCAGCGTTAGTGAGCTGAGGGTCGCGCCTCACACCCCGGGTGCTGGGATGCTCCTGACACTGAGACTCCTGCTCGCTGGGGACTGCAGCTTGTCTTGTGGCTGGTGGCCAGGGCCTGTTTGAGGCCTCTCTTTGCACGTGTCCGTCAGGAATTCTGATTCCTACCTCTGAACTCCTTGGGATTCTCTCTGCTGCTGAGCAGGAGACAGCGATGCCTCCTGAACTCGCAGGGAGGTTTCATTACCTCCTCCCTGCATCTGTGCCTGGGAGCAACAGGGTCCTTCAGGGAGTCTTTGTACCGTCTGCTCCCCTGAGGGTCACAGCCCTGGGGGGCAGCTCCTTCCCCTGCGGATCACAGCCCTGGGGGGCAGCCCCTTCCCCTGCGGATCAGCCCTTTCCCCTGCGGATCACAGCCCTGTGGATCAGCCCCTTCCCCTGTGGATCACAGCCCTGGGGGGCAGCCCCTTCCCCTGCGGATCAGCCCCTTCCCCTTGGATCAGCCCTAGCCCAGCTCCTCCCATTCGCGTTGGAGTCCCCATTTCACCCGGCTGTTCCTTGTCCCCAGGCGTTGGCCCTGCCTCTGTGATGGTGGGGAACCTGGTTGCTGGGAAGCGCATTGCTCAAGCCTCTGGAAGAGATCTTGGTCAAATAGAAGACAATGATTTAGTTAAAAAGGTAAATCGGGGTTTGTTACAGCTGGAGAATGGGCAAGAATTTCCCCTCAGCTGAATTCCAGGCTGCAAGGGGCAGCGCTCGAGAACTGCCTCTGAAGTAGAAGTGCTGGTATTTAATCACTGCCTCTCCGTTCCAGCACCAGTTCCTGACGGAGGTGCTGCAGTGGAGAGCTCAGGCCACTCCCGACCACCCGCTCTTCCTTCTGCTCAATGCCAAGGTACGGTCAGTGCTGAGGTGGCGCGTTTAAGGGCCACACCGTGTTACTGAGCACAAGGGTGAGACTCTGGGTTTGCCCACTGCAGTGTCCTCTGTTTAGTCTCTGTCTCGGATGTTGCCCGTAGATTTGTAACCTCAGGTTGGAACCTTTGAGCCTCTGCCTCAGCGGCTGCCGTGGTTCAATGCTCCATTTTAAAACTGGGCGTGTTTGTAGGTCCCACTGCTTCCTGTGTCATTTAATGGTGTCTCCCTGTTGAGTATGTTCTGGCAAGGTTCTGGTGCAAGAAGACCTGAACTGACTCCCTGGAAGGTAGAATCTTTTAGAGCAGATCTAACTCCATTGCTGTCTTTTTGAAACCGTAGCGGGTGAACGGCTGAATGCAGCAGCCTCTAGGTAGAGATAACCAGTAGCTCTAGCCTGACACTAGGCAGCAAGTTGGTTGGTTTGGTTTTTGCAGCGGCCGTTTTGCTGACCCGTGCCTTGTGCCAGGCCCTGTTCAGAGCATTTTTGTCTCCTTTCAAGGGAACCACTGTGTGCACAGCCACCTGCCTTCAGCTGCACAAAAAAGCTGAGAGAATTGCATCAGTCCTGTGTGACAAAGGACATCTCAATGCGGGAGACAATGTGGTGCTTCTTTATCCTCCTGGTAAGCGAGTTGTCGTAACGGCCGCACCCGCTGGGGAATGCAGCCTGGTCTGTCTTGGGAATCTCACGGAGATCGGGCAGTGCAGGGGAGATCAGGGACACGGCGATAGCTCAGGGGCTGCATCGCTCACTGGTCCCACCTGGACTCCAGAGAGGGTCCTGATGCCTCGTAGTTGCAGTATCAGGATTCAAACGTGCTCTTAGTTTTGGAAAGGCCAGTTTGTACCTTCTCGCTCCTGCCTAGATGTCACTGCGTCATCAAAGACCTCTGTGGTTGTCAGAGGTCCTCTGGAATGGTGTTAGAAACTTGTGACCCCTCTGCTGGTCACCCTACCAGAGGCTCCTCAGCCCCTGGTCTCCTCAGATGTTTGTCTGACGTCCCGTGGCCGGTCGGAGCTTTTCATCCATGCAGTCTGCTGGGAGGAAGGGGGCTTCTGGCAGGGGCTGGGAGCAGTGGGAAGGGCAGTCCTGCCTGCTGGGACCGGCAGCGCACAGCTTCCTCACGTGGCATGTGTAGGACGCTCACCGCTAGCCAGAGGTGCTCTCTGCTGCCTGTCCTTGCCCTGCCAGATGATGCCTTTGTCCTGACTGACTTGTGGATCATCTGAGACTGGCGATGGTCCTTTCCCGTACGATGGGGGTGGTTTTCTGTGTGGTCAGGCTTCCCCTTTCCCAGTCCCCTGTCCCGAGCTTTCTTGGCTTCCTCGTTGTGCTCCTCGCGGTGTTGAGTGCTTACGCTGCACATCTGTGCTGTGGAAGCCACCAGTGAGTACCGACTCCTAACGGGAATGGTAACCAGTGCTCGGGGGGAGGCCGGTGCCACCAGTGTCCCACTACAGCCTGTCGCCATCGTGTCCTTGCAGGCATTGAGCTAATCACCGCCTTCTATGGCTGTTTGTACGCTGGCTGCATCCCCGTGACGGTGAGACCGCCTCACGCACAGAGCCTCACCGCTACGCTGCCCACGGTGCGAATGATCGTGGAAGTGAGTAACAGGCGGTGGCTGGAGCGCCCTCGGACTCGAGGGGTTAACCCAGCTGCCAAACGCCCGCGCCGTTCCCGCGACAGCAGGGATCGAAGCGCGTCGTGTAACTAAAGGACAGCGGTTTTGCTCATAAAACGCGAGAGAGAACCGTGGCGAGGGGAACTGCTGTAAAACAGGAGGTGTCTGAGAGATACCGACACGTGAAGTCACTCCCTAAAATTGCTGCTCCTTTCTGCTGGGCAAGCGCCAATCCTGCTCTTGGTTCTCTTCGAGCCCAGTGAGCAGGAGAGGCCGCAGAGGAGGGTGCTGGATGGAGGCTGTGTGCTCTCACCCGCTCTGAGGGACCTGCCACAGTCGCTTGCGTCTCAGCCTGTGTTTGGGGTTTTAGTGAGCAGAGAGCAGCGTGCTGCAAGGCCAGAGCAGTGATGCGGTCTGCTGGGGGAAGCTGGCTGCGGGCGGTGAAATACACTGGCTGCACATCAGAGCCTGCAGTGACAGCGACACTGGGACATGCTTCTGTCTGTCTTTTTTAGTGATTATTTCTCTTTCCAGGTCAGCAAAGCTGCCTGTATTCTCACCACCCAGACCCTGATGAGACTGCTCAAGTCCCGGGAGGCGGCTGCTGCTGTCGATGTGAAGACCTGGCCAACCATCATCGACACAGGTGCGGCCCGAGGGCTGCGGGACCCCTGACGTCCTGCCCAGGCATCTCCGTTCACTTCCAGAGGGACTGTCCCCTCCCAGGGTGGCTCTTAGGAATTTGTTTGAACGTTTAGAAGAACAGCCCAAGGTGTAAGCGAGGTCTGGCCTGTTTACTGGCATCTCTTCTGCAGCTGTGGCATGGAGAACTATTTTACGGAACAGCCGTGTTGCAGACAACTGTCAGTTCCCTTGAGACAAGAGCGAGTTGGTCTCTTCTCCCTTTTCCTGAGAATAAAGAATTTTCTACGTGGAAACGTTTTGGCAAGAGCCCTGTCATACACTAGTGTGTCTCTTCTGGGAGGAGAACCCCTAGAGCGTTATTGTCCCTCCCTGGCTCTTTGCTAGCTGCGTGTTCCTGAAGGCCCCGTTTGCTCCTTTCTCTGCAGATGACTTGCCCAGGAAGCGGCTGTCTCAGATCTACAAACCCCCGACACCTGAGATGCTGGCGTACCTCGATTTTAGTGTCTCCACCACAGGCATGCTCACAGGAGTGAAGGTACCGTAACGTGGGCTTAGGAGATGGGGGGTTTAGTGTCTGTCTGACCCCCCTCTCCCCGGACCTCCACCAGAGGTGGCTCTTGTGGCTCCCAGACAGACCCTTCTTTCCTTGTGGTGAAGCCACGGGCAGTGCAGCACGACTGCGCTGAGCCGGCTCTGCAGCGCAGGGGCGCAGCTCTGCGGCGGGCAGCAGGAGCCCTGCTGCTGCCTCCCCCTGGAGCTGCCCGTCCGGAGCGTGGGGAGCCCGGGAGCAGCAGAGCTGCTGCTTTCCCCCACCAAGAGCATGTCGTTAGTGATGAGCCGTGTTTGGAGCGCAGGGTGCCTCAAGCTTCCAAGCGGTCGCTGCTGGTGTCACTGGTTTGCTGTGGCCTGGAGAGTCTGCAGTGCTCTGCCTCTGCTCTGGAGGATAAAGGAAGAAGCAGCAGTTGTGGGGAACAAACCTGTCCTCGCTCCTCCCTGCCTGTTCTGCTGAGGTCCTGTCCTGGTGTCCTGGACCATCAGCACAGCTTCTCTGCCTCCTACTTGCAGATGTCCCACGCGGCAGTGAGCGGCCTGTGCCGGGCGATCAAGCTGCAGTGCGAGCTCTACTCCTCCCGGCAGATCGCGATTTGTCTGGACCCCTACTGCGGACTCGGGTTTGTGCTCTGGTGCCTTTGCAGGTACGACTGCGGAGGGGAGGAAGGAAAAGGTGAACCACGTGCCGGCTCTGAAGGGGCCTTACCTGGCAGTGACAGACAGGTTATACCGACGTTTCCAAAGTGACTGATTCACAGTAGGGGGAGAATTTGTCTCTGATCTGATGATCCGTTCCCCCCTTCCCGCCGATTAGCAAGATGTTACCCTGTTTGTGCTCCCAAATACCACTGGCTCCGTGAGGTTTCTCTCCCCGTTCTCCCCTGATGACGTGTTGCAGTGAGGGGGTTTTCGCCTGCCGGCTCCGTGGCTGAGCCAGTTCTCCCCCCTCACTCTCGCAGCGGGTGCGCACGCGTGTGCCTCTGTAAATTGTTCTTCTCGTACCGTGAGTTGTCTTTGGAAAAGGATGTTGCTGCAGAAGGTGGCATTGGGGCTGGCCTGAGTTTGCCTCAGGTGCAGAGTCCCACCACCTGCTTCTGCTCTAGGAGGAACGTAACCAGAAAAGAGAGTCAATATTAATTTAAAGGTAACGACATGCTACACAAACCCATGTTCTTCCTCACTGTTCTTCGCAGTGTGTATTCCGGACACCAGTCAATTTTAATTCCTCCTATGGAGCTGGAATCCAACCTTTTTCTCTGGTTATCTACTGTCAGCCAGTATAAAATAAGGGACACTTTCTGTTCCTATTCCGTCATGGAACTGTGCACAAAGGGACTTGGAAACCAAGTTGAGATGTTAAAGGTAAGAAACATTTCCTGAATCTGGTGCTCGTGAGTTCAGGGAGCTGCGGCAGGCAAAGGGATACGACTGTCGGCTGCAGCTCATCCTGCTGCCGCAGTCCCCTGTCCCAGCTCGCTCAGACAGCGAAGGCCACACGAACCGCTCGCGGTTGCAGGGGTTGAGGTGAGCAGGGTGACGTCTGGCGGCGCAGGGAGCACATTGCTAGCGAGCCAGAGGCTGCTGGGCAGACCCCGAGGAGAGGCTGCCCGCGGCAGGAGGCTGTGCAGGGGAATTGCTTATGTAAGAGTCTGCAGTGACGGCGCGGAGCAGCACGTGAGGGAGCGCACACGTTAGGCGGTTTGCTCAATAGGGGTGTTTTCTCCTTGGAGATGAGAGGAAGGGGAAAAAATAGCTGCAGAAAGCGCTCGAGGTGGCTTTTTGCTTGGGGTTTAGTGAGATCGTGTGCTCATCTGTGAGACTGAGGCTCGGTCTGGTTCTGCTGGCGGAAGGTGCCCGCGCTGGGGTCAGAACGCCCGGATCCAGCAGCTGGCTGGTGCAGTTCAGCGCAGGCAGGGTCACATCTAGAAACACGAACGGGTTCTGGTCCCAGTTTTGCTGAAGACGCGGTGTAATCCCAGTAAAGGACCTGACTCTCTCTTGGTTTGGTTCCCGTCGCTATAAATAGTGGGTAGCAGATGCAATCGGAGCCGAGCAGCACTGCAGCAGCACGTGCCGCTACGTTCTGGCGCAGAGGACGCGGCCTCTCGCGGCACGTGTGGCTCCAGCAGCGCCCCTGGGCTCCGGGCAGGGCCGTGCTATGGTCACGGGGAGAAGCTGAGGAGAGGAAATGACGGGATACAAGAACAGGGTTTGTCCTGCGTTTCTGGAGTGGATTCTTTGGGACTCCGGGCTAAAAAGCAAACGTCACCTCTCGTGCGGGTCAGGTCCCGGTGCGGTGTGGCCGAGGTCATTCACACATCAGCCCTTTGCGCTCTCTTGTGTTTTTTCCAGGCCCGAGGGATTAACCTGTCCTGCGTCCGCACTTGTGTGGTGGTTGCAGAGGAGCGGCCGCGAGTTGCCCTCACTCATTCCTTCTCCAAACTCTTCAAAGACATCGGCCTGTCCTCCCGGGCCGTGAGCACCACCTTCGGGTCCAGGGTCAACGTGGCCATCTGTTTACAGGTGACACGGGGCTCTCCAGGGCCGCGGGGGCGCTGGCGGCAGGTCGCCAGACTCTGTTGTACAAACCTCCTCAGCTGCAGCGGGTGGCGGCACAGCCCAACATCTGTTTTGTGGCGAACAGCTGGCACAAGGGTTAAGCAGCTTCTCTTGTTTTCAGCTGCCAGATGATGTCGCAGATGCTGAAAACAAGTGAAACGTGACGTGGGAGAAGAGTTTATTTCCGTGTAAACACGGGCTCCGGTTGCCCCAGGGCTGGTGGCTGTGGGCGCTGGGGCTGTCTCCAGCGCAGCTCCCCAGGGGTGGATCCCCCACTGGTGTCACCCAGCTCAGAGAGCAGCTGGCCCCTTCAGTGAAGGGTTCCCCGTGGTGCAGCTGCAGAGGGGGAAAGGCGATCCCCCGGGAAGGTTTAGGAGCTCGGGCAGAAGTTACCCCGGCTTGTAGATACATTAAATTTGTTTTTAACGTTAACTCTTCAGGGAACATCTGGGCCTGATCCCACCACGGTGTACGTAGATCTGAAATCCCTGAGGCACGACAGGTACGGGCAGTTTTCTTCAACTTCCTTCATCCCTGTACAGAAACTGTCGTAGTGGTGCTGAGCCGTTGCGCCTCTTGGGAGATTCCAGCTCCTTTCTGCCCTGACCGTGTTCTCTCCCTCCCCCTGCAGAGTCCGTCTGGTGGAAAGGGGAGCGCCCCAGAGCCTGCTGCTCTCCGAGTCCGGGAAGGTAATTTCCTGTTGTCGCCTGCTCGGCTGCTTTCACGCCCCTTACGATGAGGCTGGGCAAGGAGCCTTGTGGCACGGCGCGAGCAGAGGGCGTCGTTGTTAGATGGGTCCCCTGGAAGGCTGGTCTGGTTTATAGTGAGGATCTGTGGCTTTAGGAGCAGGTTTTGCTGAAACACTGGGAGCGTGGGCGCTGGTCACAGCAGAGGAACCGTGTCAAAAGTGTCTGCTGTGGCCCCTTGACAGGGGACACGCCGGAGATTCACCGTAGCTCTTACTCCCTGCTTTAAACGGATTAACAAAAAGGTGTTTCCCGATTTAACACTGAGTTCTTCAAAGTCAAGGTCTAGCAAATTACAGCCCGCGAATCCCTGACCGACGCGGCTCGTCAGCCGCTCGTGCCGTTAGTGTCCCTCACTGTCCCTGTCCCAGCACGTTCGGTCCCTGTCGGTGCCGGCTGTGGGGGAAAGCGGCTCCTCGCGGAGGCGCCGGGGCAGCCTCGGTGCTGCGGTTCTGCGTGAAGATAACGCACGTGTTGGTGACGTGTTCCCTCTCGTGCTCTGCAGATCTTACCTGGGGTCAAAGTGGTCATTGTGAACCCTGAGACGAAAGGGCCTCTTGGAGACTCTCATCTTGGGGAGGTGAGTGCGGGTTTCTCCTCGGCCGCTTCTCGAGCTCTGCTCTGTTCGCTGGTGGGTTATGTGAGGGCTGGGGGACAGTTTCCGAGGGGAAATTCCTCAAGGGCTTTTTGAGGCGAAGTCTTGCTGCAGTGTTCAGATCTGGGGGGTGTTTTCTATGGTCAAGCTTAAAGAACAGAAAAGCCTGCTGGGAAGGAAGGCTGCTTCCGCGCTGCGCGGTGCAGGGCTTGCTTCCAGACAACCTCACTGCCATCGTCCTTCCCTCCTCTCGATTGCGCACCAATACCGTGGATCCGTGGCGAGAGGTTGCTACCAATTTTGGGGCTTCACGTGTTACAAAAAGCCGCAGTTCCTTTACCCCGTTAATCCTCGGCTTAGGGTCTCTACGAGAGCAGATCCGCAGGAGGCGTCCTGAGGTTTTGCGGGATGTTTGGGGAGGAGCTAAACACAAAACATCTCTGGGTCTGGAAAATCGTAGTCCAAGAGGGAACCTCCTTGACCCAGTTACTAGCTGGGGCACTGTCACACTCCCCCGGCTTTGGGGGGGTGGCTCTGACTGGTTCCCGCTTCCCGCACAGATTTGGGTGAACAGTCCCCACACGGCCAGTGGCTACTACACCATCTATGACAACGAAACCCTTCAAGCCGATCATTTCAACACCCGCCTGAGCTTCGGCGACGCCGCGCAGACCCTCTGGGCTCGGACCGGATACCTTGGGTTTGTTCGTCGGACGGAGCTCACAGCCGCCAGCGGAGGTACAGCAGAAATCAGCCTGTAAAGCTTTTAAATGCAGAGTTTTCTTCCATCCCATAGCGCGAATAGGTCCCGCCCCACGTGTCTGGGTCCAAGAGACGCTTTGTTTTATCCAGATTCCATTTATCACCCGCCGTAGGCGCAGGCCTCATTTCCCGTCTCTCCTCCGCAGAGCGCCACGACGCGCTGTATGTCGTGGGAGCGTTGGATGAAACGTTGGAGCTGAGGGGCCTGCGTTACCATCCCATCGACATCGAGACGTCCGTCTCCCGGACGCACCGCAGCATCGCCGAATGGTAACGCAGCCGCCCGAGGGGCTTCTCCCCGAGCCGGCCGGGACACCGCCGTGGTTAGGGGAGGGGTTGGTAGGAAAAAAACAGCAAATTCAGCTACTTTTTTGTGGTGCCATCAGCAAGTCACGCACTTCATTTCCTGGGGTCATCAAGTCACAGACTGGCTTGGGTTGAAGGGACCTTTCAAGGTCACCCAGCCCAACCCCTGCGGGGAGCAGGGACATCTGCACCCAGAGCAGGGTGCCCAGAGCCCCAAGGGCCAACCTGACCTGGGATGTTCCCAGGGATGGGAACACACTTGCGGTGTTCTACCACCCTCAGTGTGAAAAACTTTGTCCTTCTATCTAAATTTACCCTCTGTCAGTTGAACCGTCACCCCTCGTCCTGCCCCTGCTGACCAGCCCCTCCCCAGCTCTCGGACAGCCCCTTGCAGCACTGACAGGCTGCACTAAGGTCTCCCTGGAGCCTCCTCTGCCCCAGGCTGAACGCCCCGACTCTCCCCACTCTCCTCCCAGCGGAGGGGTTTTCTGCCTGTAGATCGGAATAATACTGGGGCGACTGACTCAGTGTTTCCCCTCCAGCCGTAATTCAAACTAGAAATGATTTCCCGCTCCGTGCTGTAAAGAGCTGGTTACACCCCAGTCAGTGGAAGCCGCGTTTGGTCCGTAGGTCACACTGGGGAGCACCGAGGTGCGTTTGAAGGGGTCTTTGAAGCGGTCAGGATTAGGTCTGCTTGGAGTTGGGTCTCGTGGAGATGCAGCCCGAAGCAGGTGGTGAACTCCATCTGAGGGCGAGGAATCGTCCGCTGGGATCTCCGGGTCGCTGGAAGTAACCGGCTTTGCTCTTTGTTTTTTTCCTTCTCAACGCGTAGTGCTGTGTTCACCTGGACCAACTTGCTGGTGGTGGTGGTGGAGCTGTGTGGCTGCGAACAGGAAGCCCTGGATTTGGTTCCTCTGGTTACCAACGTGGTCCTGGAAGAGCATTACCTGATCGTGGGAGTGGTGGTGGTGGTGGACCCTGGCGTTATTCCCATCAACTCCAGAGGAGAGAAGCAGCGGATGCATCTCCGCGACAGTTTTCTGGCCGATCAGCTGGACCCCATCTATGTCGCCTATAACATGTGACACACGGGGGCGAGCGGCGCTCAGAAACTTGGCGGGACCACTAAGAGACCGAGGGTGACACGGAGACAAAGCTGGTGAAAACTACTAATACTTGATGTGAAGTTTGGGATTGCTGCCATGTTCCCTTCATCTCATCCTGTGGCGTAAGAGCGTGGACTGCCGGCGGGCTCCAGGCGAGGCGGCGGCCGGGGGCAAACGCTCGGAGCGGGGTTGTCGTTTACTGAACCTTAGCGTTAGAGCGGCCAGACTGCCAGGGCCTTCTCAGTAGTGCTACTTTTTTCATCCGTTGTACATAGTTGTATTTTTATCTAATACTGTTTTAGGATTCTCTAAGGGGAGGGTTTATTTAGGTAAGATAATAAACTATTCAGAAAAGGGTCACCAGAGTTCTGCAGTTCCCTGCTCTCTCCTCTCCTCCGCAGCTGTACTGTAGCTCTCCATCCCCTGGGATCCCACGACTTATTTAATTGTGCCATGACCAAACTGAGAACTTACGGAATCTAAGAGTTACCTATTCATATAGATATTTCTTGAATTTAAAGAGAATTTTGCCTATATTTTAAATATGTAAATATTATTATACATAATTCACTTAGAGAATTAACTGGGGTATCGATGACAGCCGAAGGTAGACGCTTTCAAGGACAGTGATCCGTGTCCCTCCCGTAACTCCCCTTGGTCCGAGAGCTGAGGAGGTGCCCACGCCGCCCGCGAGCTCCCCCGTGTCAGGACGTCACCTCTCATTGCTGGCCGGACGCGGGTCACGGCGGGTAGAAGCCTTTGACTTCAGGGCGCTTCTTTCTCAGAGGCCGAATGTAACCAGGAAGGTGCAGCTGGGCAGGAATCGCTGGGCAGGTCCGAAACGCAGGGCTGAAGCGATGAGGTGAGCGCCCGCTCAGCCTCCGCCCGCGGGGACCCCTCGTGCTGGGAGGAAGAACCATCCTGCAGGCGGGCAGAGCGTTCAGCTCTGCCTGGGCGGTTCAGCCGTCACTGGGCTCGAGCAGAAACGCTGCCAGGCGGCTCCAAACTGGGAGGCGACAGCCCAGGTTTCCTCGAAGCGTCGCTAGGGAGAGCTGGACCCTGCCGGGCTTCCGGTGAACCGCGATTCGCAGTGCAAAGCTGAGACAGAGCAATTCTGGGAAAGAAGGAACCTTGTTGAAAACAAATGACCAGCCTTGAAACTGCTGGGGTGGCTCACACCCGACAGGAGGAGAAGCCTCAGAGCAGCGGGTGTAAACTCCGAGTAGGGAGCGGCTGCGCAGCGGGTGTAAACTCTGAGTAGGGAGCGGCTGCGCAGCGGGTGTAAACTCTGAGTAGGGAGCGGGTGCGCAGCGGGTGTAAACTCTGAGTAGGGAGCGGCTGCGCAGCGGGCTGGGGGACAGGCTGCTCACGCTTTGGCTCAAAATGACCTTTCTGCCGTCTGAGACTCCGTAATCTTCTAAGCACAGCTGAATTCCTGTGGGGGCGGTTTTTTGGAAGCCGGGGAGCCAACACCGGATCCTGCCACGGGTCTTTTTGAGTCAAATGTGGTACATGGTGTAACTCTCCTTGTGGACATGTCCGGGTTTCCTCACTCCCAGGTTTTTAGGCGGGTTTCAGAGGTTTCTGGGATGAGCTCTGAGGACCTGTGGCAGTTCCAGCAGATGCCAGCGTAGCCGCGGGCAGAGCCCAGCTCTGTCCTTGGAAGGCGCCTTCCCTGCAGAGGAGGGCTGGGGTTTAGGTCAGAAGTTCCGACTGAGATTCCGGACAAACCCTGGTGAGGGGGTCGATGTCGGGACTGAAGTTGTGGCACGGGCAGACTCGGGAGCTCTTTGCAAACGCCTCCATTCACCTCTTCGAGCCGCCCCTTTGCCGGCATCTCCCCAGTAGGACTGTGTGGGGTTTGTGGCGCCGCTGCGGGGTGCGGAGCTCCCGCTGCCAGCGGAGCTGCTCCCGGTGTCTTCGTTGCATCCTAAGATCGCTGTGCACAAAGTCTTTGGTAGCTGGAGTTGTAATTTGCCACGGTGCCAGGTGTAACCGTGGCTGCAGCGCTTGGTGCTGCCCCTTCTCCAGGGGGCGTCGTCCTCCCTCCCCTGCCAGCACCGTCGTGTCGTCCCCTGTTACCCACCGCTCCAGTCACTGTTCGCTGGCCCGGTGACGTGGCTTCAGGGCAGCTCCGCTTCGGCGTTGCCCATTTCACAAACAGTTCTGATGGCTTCGACTTTCCTCTTACTCAAATTAACGCTTTAGATAAATAGTTTCAACAATTTTTTTTTTTTTTGTCTACTGAAGTGACTTTTAAATACAACTCCAGGGTTGTCTTTTGTTTTTACTCATTTTCCAGAAACAGAACCCGCAGCTGTGAAGTCCGTCAGCGACTGCCAGCGCAGGGCAGTCGCCGTTCTGAAACGGGGTTTTCCATGAGAAGCTGAATTTGGTTTTACTGTTTTCCCTGGGGTTGTAGTGGCAGGTGTTGGTAGTTGCTTACAGCTAGAGGGTTTATCTTACACGTTACTGTCTGCTCCTCCTCTTCCCTCCGGCACGTCCCGTTTCCCCGTGTCGGTGAACTGTGCGTTCACAGCCTTGCCCACGGAACGAGCTGACGTTCCAGTCCGTGGCCAGGGAGCGACGTCGGTTTGGCCACGGGGGACTCGAGCGGATCTTTTCTCCGTGTTTGGCACAGTGAGAAGCAACAGACCGGAGAGGGAGGGAGCTGTGCGTCGGGGAGCCCCGGCTCCTGCCTCCAGCTCTGCTGATGCCTTGCCCCCAGCCTCGCACGGGGCATCGCGCTCCTTCCGGGCCTTCCTCTGAGGAGGAGGATGTTCTCCGCTCCTCACAACACCTGTGAGGTACCGAACTGTGCAGCGCTAAGTGCTACCTCTTGCCACCGCTGCCCTCGCGGAGGTGCGGGTCCCGTTGCTGTCCAGACCGATGGGTGGTGGTTTGGGGGTCGTGGGGAGGCTGGCGAGACATTCCAGCAGCTCCTCAGAGTCATTCCCCCTGAGAACGGACCGGGAGAGCAGCGTCAGGGCCGCGGGTGTGCGCCTCCAGGTGCAGAGGCAGATGCTTTTCCAGCGCCGAGCCCCGGCAGCCGCCTCTCCGCACCGGAGTGATCCCGGCTGAGCCGCTGCAGGAGGCAAACCCTACCCTGCCCTTGTCCGTCAGGCCCCGAGCAGCGGCCGCAGCACAACTGAAAAACCAGGAATTCTTAACACTTGGAACTAAACTCTTTTGTCTGTCCTTCTGTTCATGAATATTCCCTCAGCAAAACGACGTGGGTCCAGGTAATTCCAGTCCCCTTCTGTTAAAGTTTGCCCTGCGTTTCTGGTTTAAACAACAGTCGTTAAGAGGTGTCGTACTAACCGTCCTAAAAATGGGGTTGTAAGAACGAGATCAGTTTTTCTTTAAGTTCTGTCAACTCTTCACCACTGCAGCGTTGTGTAATTATGTATAAAGTTTTTATTTATTTAAAATTAGATTAGCCCTACATTTTTAAATTTAACACCTGGCTGGACAGTGTCCCATTAACGCATTGATTGTGTTTCCTTTGTCTTGTGTTAATAAATATTGATGCCTGAGTGCTGGCTCCCTTCTTCTGCCCCTCTTTCCCCAAAGGTTTTGGAGGGACCAAACGGAGCGAGCGATTTCTCCCGGTCCGAGGGGACCCTGCGGGTGTTTCTGCCCGTCCCTCGTAGCCGGCGGGGTGGGAGCGGGAGCGGTGCGCGGGGTCGTCCCGTACCCCCAGCGCTGGGAGTCGCCCACACGGCCGAAGATTCTCGTTCTGGTCGCAGCTCCGGCCCAGGTGCCTCCTGCGCTCTCGGAGCCGCGGGCGGGCTCAGTACGAAGCGGGCGGGGAGCACCGCGCGTCGCTCCGGGCCGAGGCTGGAGCCGGCGGCAGCTCCGCGGCAGCTCCGCGGCAGCGCCCGGGCTCGGCCCGTCCGGGGCGCAGCGACCGG
>JAODLK010000032.1:12549606-12564221 GCA_027563805.1 Buceros bicornis | reverse complement strand
GGCAGGGTCGGCGCCGCGGCGGAGCTTCCTGGACCGCCGCGGGTGGGGAGAGGGACGCCCCCGGGCTTCAGCCCTGATTGAGCGGGGCGGCGGTGGGAGGGCAGCGGTGGTTGCCTTGGCAGAGACCCCCGAGACTGGCGGATGGAAACAGTGATGGCCCCGCGGTGGCAGCGATCGCCGCTGTTCCATTGATCTGGGGGCCGGGTTTGAGAGCCGTGTCTTCCCCCACTCGCGGCAGTGAGTACCGGGTTGTTTCGAGGCGGCGGGGTGCAGGTCGTTTGTAAATGATCCCTTCGACGTTTTCCTCTCGCACATACCAAGATCCCTCTGTCGGTGTCACAGAGGCAGGTTTACGCTGCAGGCTTGTCTTTCCGAAGTCATGGGAGCGCTCACTGCGCTTCATTTCGCTGTAGAAGGCTGGGGTGGGGGGTGAGTGGAAGAAAACACGCATGGAAAGTCCTCCTGGAGTTTTAAGGAGTGTTTGTGTGTGTGTTTGGAGAACGGGATCCAAAGCCGTAACTGGGGACGTTGACTCAAGCCTCCTCGCTCGCTTTCTGGCCTGAACGGGTGGGATGTGCTGTCCTTCGCCTCTGTCCTTCACCAGGTCCTGGAAGAAACTGGAGTTCTGTCAGTCTCCGGGATAAACAAACTTCCCCCGAGCGTCTTAATTGCAGAATTAAGTAAATAGTATTTTAAGTGCTGAGGCTGGTGAAGACAGTTTATTCTGGGACATCAAAGAATCCAGGATCTCCCCAGATCCCTTGAGTATAATTTCCCCAAATGCTTTAATCACTTTCTGTAATTTGTGTATGTCAGTATTTGACTCCTGTCACTCAGGATTTGAGAATAAACTTCCCCGTCCAGAATTCTGTGATTTCTGACTCTATAAAGTCTCTTGTAAACCAAATCCATGGCCTCAGTTTCGGTGCTGCAATTCCATCAGGCCTTTCCTCGGCGGGATTTAAAAGGCAGAACAGAACTTGGTTTCTTCCTCTGGTGCTCTCACAGCTCCCTTCGCTCTGCCCTAACCTGCGGCTTTTAGAGCCCATTATCTCCTTCTTTGCCTCCTGATGGTGCTTTGAAGCTTTGTCCAAGGCTGAGACTTTGATTTTAGTCATTTTATGAGCATTCAACCACGGCAATCACTGTCCCCGATAAGCCGCGGTGTAAAGAGGCAGGAGCGAGGTGGCGAGGAGCTAGCGGTGGCTGTGGGGGACACCGCAGCAAAGAGGATTCTGAGGGAAACCTTGTGACAGTGGTTCCTGCGCAGGCGCATGGGTCAGGATGGTTTTCAGCGGGACCAGTGAAAGTCGTGGCGATGGGTTTTCCTCTGTTGATTAATCCTTTTATTAATTGCTGCCCCTCTGCCATTTAGGGGGTTTTTAGTGGTTCTTGACTCCAGGCTAAGGAACAGGGTGTTCAAGTGGGGATACAGGAACTGGGGGGTGATAAATCAAACTTGCCCAGCAAGTGTCTCCCTCAGAACTTCGAAAGTCCCTCAGAACAACCTTCATCACGTGGCTGTGGCAGAATCCTGGGAATTAAATGGCTTTGCGGTGCAGCCGCCCGGAGGCTGTGGGTCTGTTCTGGAAAGCATCATCCTTACACATCTGCTGAGAAAAACCTGTGTTTGTGCAGATGATGTTTATTTTCTGGCTGACGAATCCCCGGGTGTTGCTTCCCTGAGTTCCCTCCTCAGTCGCTGTGACGTGGGAAACTCTTCCTCACCCCAAACTGCAGCGAACCGGCTGCGCTGCTGTTGGACGTGTTTAGCTGGTGTGAAAAGCCGAACCCCTGGCTCATTTTCCACCTTTGGCGCTTTCCTGAGGTTGAGGTTTTTCTCTGGAACTCCCTTTCTAGAAGCCGGTGGACGGTGCCCGCTGCGCCGGGTGCTCACAGAGGCCAATCCCATGGACAAATCGTGTTTTTCCAGCTAAATAGGTTGTTTGAACGCGATGGAGGCTGAGCAGCGCGGGCACCTCCTGTCCCCGTGAAGGGTGTGCGGTGCCGGAGTGATTTTCACCCTGTTACAGTCGCTTGCTAAATCTTTTTGTGTTAATATTATTTTACTAAGTTTCACAGACCTTGAATGTTTAGTTCAGTGTTGCAGAGCAAGCAGAGCTGAAGGGAACGTTAAAATTTGTACTGATGATGGGAAACGCTTCATTTCTTGTTCCTGCATCAGGACTTCACACCTGGGAGAGACAGACCAGCAGAACCTCAGGGCTTTCTCCCCGGTCTGTTTATTTGGGGCGGGTTTCTATGGGTTTCACTGTTTCTCACGGCCTGTTTTGGTGCCGGTGTGAGTCTGTCGTGGGGCAACAAGGCAGAGAAAGACAGTAAAAGAGAGAGGGGGAGACAGCATGTGGTTTAGCACCTCCGAAACGAAGCAGTTTTCTATAGCACTGGAAATTTCTGTCCGTTTCTGCTGGTGCCTGGATTTCCGTGGGACAGTGCCCTGTTTGCTCGCGACACCGCACACCTCTCCCTTCGCAGGGGGCAAAAATTCCCTTGGTAAAAGCTGAAACTGCGTTAGAGGGTGCGCGAAGCTCTGTCCCTTGTATGCGCTCATCGCTAATTCTGCTCTTTGTTTTTTATAGCTTCAAGATACATACATTTCTTCAGCTCTCAATTTCTACACAAAAAAAAGCCAAAGCAGGTTTTGCGCCGTCCAGGCGAGTTCTGCAGCAGAGGCACCACGAGCGTTGGGGTGGCCTCGCTCCCCCGGCGCTGGGGCCGGTTCTGCAGTGGGAGCAGGTCCTGGTCTCTGTCCACACTCGAGGTAGCTTTGATGAGCTGGAGGTTTCCCGAGCTGGGAACAGCCCCCGGCTCCTTCGAGCTTTTTTGTTCCAAAGTTTGCTGCTGCCGCTGAAGCCGTGGTTGAGCTGGTTCATGGTGGTAGAACTAAGGCTGTGGAGAAGCTCGCTCACACGCTGGAGCTTTGTTCCCTGCCATAAAGGACACGGTTTCCCCTATCGCTCAGCCGCCAGTTTTCCCTCCCCAAAGCCCCGGTTTAGTAACTCTTTGCGGAGCCCCGCAGCGGGACTCCTCGGGTGAGCGCCAGAGCACGGCTCTGCTCTGGGCGTACGGTGACTTTTTACCCTCTGAGTGTACGTCAGGCTGCGAGAGCTGCGGTTTATCTCAGGAGGGAAAAATCAATGACTCACATTTCCACAGAAAGAACTGTAATTTCCAGTCTCATAGCAACTGTCCTTTCAACAGCTTCAAACCTTCTGTGACAAAATGTTTAACGCTCACCCATCATCCTCTACTGCTCCAGGCTGGTCCACCCACTCTCCCCTCCTAAAAGCGTTTCACATCACCAAACCCCCAGCGCTGGTGGGGGGATGCTGGCAAGACACCGGCAGTCTCAGAGTGGGGAGCAGCGCTCCCGGCTGTCGTGTGGAGACGGAGGGACTTGGGAAGGCTTTGGAGCTCCAAGCTGTTCCCTCTGCTTGGGGTTTGAATCCCCATTTTGTTTTACACCTTCAGATGGCTTAAAATAGGTTTGGCTGTAGCTTGGGGAAGAGATTTTACTTACAGCAAGATGTTCTTTAGTATAAAAGCTTCATCTGGGTTTTACTCCGAGATCTCATGACTAGAGTTGTTTATTTTCATGAAAAAACAGGAAATCCAGTAAATACATTTGACAGTGAACTTCAGCACGGGGCCAGTCTGAACCTGGCAGACGGTTGGAGTGGCGAAGCGGGACTCGTCCCCGCTCCGAGCCAGGGCTTGGTGCTGCTCTGGGCTCCGGTGTGCCCAAAGACCCAGGGCGAGCCCGGAGACAGACTCCCACTGCGTGTCGCTCCTCTTGGCCCCGTGAGGAGGAACAACAGCGCTCGGGTGTCATAGGGGAAGCGGCAGAAAATGCTGTGCTGTTCCATCATAGCCAGCAACGTCGAAGGACAAAGGACTAACGAAAAATGCCCCGATAAGACAGAGGTTCCATGGAGTCGGTGGGAGCTGGGACCTTTCTGCTGTTCCAACTTATCATTAACTGCTTTTAACTCGTTGCTTTTCTCATAGCTGATTATGGAAGAGGGGCACAAGAGCAGCAGTAACAGTTCAGTGACGCCTCCACAAACAGCAGCCGTACAAGGTACAACACTACAGGCAGCTCAGCTCTCTCATATTGCTCAACAGGTAAAGCCTGGGCCAAATCTCCGCCAACCTTCGAGGTAGTTAAGAGCTGTTTTTTCTGTGCCACAAACTGTAGTAATTCTTGAGTTTTAGAAACACACAGAGAAGGAAAAAAAAAAAGAAGGTCGAGAAAAATGTACTTGGTTGTTGATGGGCAACACAAATTTAAGCACATGGCTTCTGTTCCAAAGAGCAACGTTGATTTTCATGCTCAAAGACAGGGATAAGTGCAGCCCACGTTTTGTCAGGTTGTAGGTTCTCCAAAATCACCTCGACCTGCCGTGCGGGAGCTGCTTAGCGAGGGATCGTGGTCCTCATGGTCATGTTTTTATCAGAAAAAGCATTTCCAGCTCTTTCTGTAGCAGTGGCAGTCCTGGGTGCCCAGCACTGTGGGAACACTTGGGGTTTAGCCCAGCAGGACTGTATTTACTGTAATAAATTGTAAGAAGTTGGAAATTTGGCATCTGTACTACAAGGCTGACATCAGTGTCAAAGCTTTCACCTGGATTCCTCATGATTCCACTTTCTGCATCTGAAAGAGCATCTCTGAGGAGGTGAGTCTGCTCCCCCGGCTGCAGAACCGGGCTGGGGAACGGCCGAGGCCTGCAGCTCACCCACGGTTCACCCCGGGGAGGAGGCGATTGAGATTCCTGTGCAGAACATAGATACTGGCAGAGGCCGAGGCAAAGGCAGGACGGAGTCTCTGCGAGCAGCCGCTCGACGCTGTGCTGCTGGAGAACTTCGTTCCGTGTGGTTCCTGTAGAACTGCCTGGAGCCAAGTCGCAGCCATTTAATCGTTTACACGTAATGGTACACACGTGATTTCCCCCTGACCCCAGGCAGAGGAGGCACCGTGCAGACACCTCCTCAAGAGGACACGATCCGTTCGTGATTAGACTTGGAAGGAGCCTCTGCTGGTGCATGTTCTCCACTAGTTTTCCTACGTGTATTTACACTTGACGAGTTCTGTGGAACAAAGGCTTTTGTTAACGATCCTCTGGTTTGTCATAGATGTCTCTCCGAGGTCCTGCTCCCCTGACGGTTGTTCAGCTTCCTGGAGAACAAGTCCAGGTCCAGGGAGTCATTCAGACAGCTCAGTCCTCTTCTGTGATCCACTCGCCTCAGGTGCAGACGGTGCAGGTGAGTACAGGCGGCTGCTGGGTAACCACAAGCCCTGGGTGCTGCGTAGGAAGGGGCCTGTAAGGGCTTGTCCGACCCAGCCCGCTCCGCCTTGCCGGGGAGCAGGGCTGCGGAGGCAGCGAGTGATTCAGCCACAGCATCATGGGGTGCTTCGTTCTTCGTCATTGTGGAGGCTTGAAATGATCTGTAGGGCTAAGCTGGAGCTGGAATTAAACTATCTGACAGTGCCCCCTTTATGAAAACCCCAAAGCTCTCTTTAGCTGGTGTTTGGAACAGGCAGCAGCCAGTGTGGTTTGATACCCGGCTAAGGAGGGGGTAGACAACCCAGCGAAGACAAACGCGTTTGCAAAAGGCAGACCTGGATGACGGTGGTTGATTGCTCACCTCGTGTGCACCGTCACTCCGTTTCTGTGGTGCCCGAGTGTTCTGCTTGTGTCTCTTACTCACTTGCCATGTGATTTTGGTACAAGCCACTTCAGAGAGGTGCCCTGGGGAGGTCGCCGTCGAGTCTGGTCGTAGTTCATTCAGCTCTTGGCGGCAGAGAGCCCTCTGGGCAGCGCGGCACTGGGCTTACGCTGCGGAGTGGCTGTGCGAGTCAGCCGAGCGACGCGACGGGAGGAGCTGTGCTAAAGCACATTCATGTGTCACCGGTCCTTTGTGCTCCTCTACTCATGTGACATTAAATTGATAAACCATGAAAAGTCAACCCGTCAGGCATGTCTGCTGGGTCGTTCCTGCAGCATCAGCTCACGGAAAAGAAAACACTTTCCCGTTTGCAGAAAACACTGAGCATCTGGTTTGGTGGGTTGCCGGTACTCGAGTCTCTGTTAATCTCTTTCCTATTGTCCTATTCGAGTGGCAGGATCCCCCTGACTATTTGTTCCTTTTTTTTTCCTGTAATTTATGAACATTGTGGCCTCGTTGCTCAAAAGGAGGAAAAATGTCCCGGGTGAGCAGCTTTCTGTAAAGGCCGGTGGCTAGTTTCTCGTTCTGCCCCTGTAGCAGCGGCTGAGTGAGAAATGCTTTTCCCAGCGCTGCCCGCATTCCTCTGGAGTTCTTTTTGCGGGCGCGCAGATAAGTACAGCTGCGGGGCGTGTTCGTACCTAATAAGGAGCATCAGAGAGAAAAGTAACCTTTGCCACTGGGTGGGGCCTCGGTGGAGTAAGAGGAGATGATAGGTAGGACCTGGCACACTGACTGCCTGATGTGCTCCGTTTATTCCCACCACCAAGACGCCCTGCTCTGCTGTTCCTCTCTGTCTCTGGACAGAAATGACGATCCGTTTCCTTTCCCAGCGGCTCTGTAGACCAGTGCGCGTGTGGGAGCAGCTCACCTGCTCCAGGCTCGGCAGCTGGTCGCATCGTCGGGCTTGGAAGAGTTTTATGAAAATACCAAACCATTTGTCTTTCTCCCCACTGCTGTTTTAAAACCATTCCGTATCGATCGATCCTCCAGTTTGATCCAGAACAGCTTCCCCTGGGGGCTGGTTTCCAACTTTTAACACCATGAGCAGTTTGGGAGAATCTCTTGAGCTTTTTTTTTCTGCCTCTGTGTAGTTTTCGTGCTCAGATCCGCTCAGAAGCGGTTGAACTGTGCGATCGCTGTGGGTGTTGCTGCTGCAGCGGCCGGCTCACCCCCTGGGATGTGCTTGCAGGTGTCTCTGTCTGAGAGCGAAGATTCTCAGGACTCATCGGACAGCATCGGCTCGTCGCAGAAGGCTCGAGGCATCTTGGCTCGCCGGCCGTCTTACCGGTGAGTGCTGTGTGGAACGCACCGAAACGGGAGCTTCGAGCAGGAGCTTCTCGTTTCCTTTGAGTCAGCGCGCTGGAGCTCAGCGTCACCGTGGTGTGGTGAGGGGAAACTTCACTCCGTGAATCCATTCAAAACGAGGAGCGTGGCCAAACGCCACATCCTTGCTGGGCAAATGGTAAATTCGCTGGCAACTTCACCCAAAATTCGGCGTTTTTTACAATAATGTTCAGAAAATTTTAAAAGTCCGTTTGTGAAGCGGCCTGATTCTCCTCTCTGTGATCGCTTCTGCCACCGCTTCTCACGGTTCGAATGTTTTATCCACTCTTGGTACTTCCTGACGGCTTTATCTCATCTCGAATTATGTACCAGAACAAATATTGTGGGAGGGATTTTATTATTTTGTATATTTTTGTGGTCAAAAAACTGGTGGAAAAGAGCACTTTGATAAGTAAGTTACGCTTCCAGGTAAAGCAGGAAAATGGGGGCTGTCAGCAGAGCCGCTGCGGGACAGCTGAGCGGGTTTGGGGTAAGGAGGGGTCCGCTCTGCTTCTCTCGTCGCAAAGCTGCCTCTGATGCCCCACGCGGCCTGGGGCAGGATGCAGAGATGCATGTTTCCTGCCAGCAGGGACGTGCCTGGCTCCAGGGGGTGGTGTGGCACAGGACGGGGGCTTGCACAAGGTGAATTGATGCAGAACAGGAGCGTCAAGTCTTGCTGTATATTGAAAGAGCAAAATACCTATTTTTTAAGCTTTCCTGTAGTAATCTCCTCCTTTTGATTGATTCTGACGCCAGTCAGAGCAAACTGGTTTGACTTGGATGTACGAAGCCTGTTTGTGAGAGAAGCAGAGGATCTCAAAACAGGCCAGTTGTACGTCCCTGGAAAATGGTTACGACGGAAACTCTGATGCAGCTTTTCCTGAAGTGAAATGGTGCAGCTGTGGTGCTGGTTTTCAGCCCAGTGTCCTTCTGGAGGTTACTGGAACCTGCTCTAAGTGGTGCAGTCCAGACATCCGAGGATAGCAACTGAAAATCCAGAACCGGTGCAAATTTGCACATGCACGTGCTGTATAAATCAGTAGCCAACTGAATTGCTCATAGCTCCTAAAATGATTCAAATGTTTAAAGGAAAAACTAGACAATAGAAAGCACAGAAATTGAATTACAGAAGAAGTTGAGGCCGTTGCCTCACACAAAACGTCGTTCACCCCAAAACCTGTTGTCCATCACACTTCTGGTGGTTATTTCTGCCGTACAGAACAGGGACAGTGGTTCGTAACGGCTGTTGCAGTAGTTAGTAGGTTTTGCTGCTATTAGAGCTGACAAACTTTTTTTTTTAACAGAAAAATTTTGAAAGATCTTTCTTCTGAAGATACACGCGACAGAAAAGGAGATGAGGAGAGTCCAGGCGTCTCCACCGTCACGTCCATGTCCGTTCCCACGCCCATCTACCAGACGAGCACAGGACAGTACAGTACGTCACCAGTGCCTGGCTGGGCCCCTGCTGGTCACTTCCCTCGAAAGACAGATTTTCTCTTTGTTAGATACTTGACGAAGGTGAAACTCAGAAGGTTTGGTTAGTTATCAGTCAGTAAAGTCAGCGCTGGTATTGCTTGGACACAGACTGGTACCTAAAGACTCCAGATAAACTCCTGGCTTCCTTAGCCCAGTTTGCATATTAAGACACTCAAAGGATGTTGTTCTGAAATACAGCACCGTCTTCCGGTCTTAATTTAGGCCAAAATACAAGATCAGTGAAGACACCATCAGAAATACCCCGGGGCCGCACCGAAAGGTGCTCCCTCGGTACGCGGGAGGTGGCAAATAAAGAGCTTTTGTTCCTTTGATCTTACCCCTCCTTTGCACGGCGCTTGTGACCCAGCAAGCAGCGTGTCCCTGGAGCGCGCCTGCCTCGAGCTGGGTGTCCCTACACTGCCCTCCCTCCCCGCCTCGCAGGGTGCGCAGCCACAGAGAGACCTTCCCCCTGTGTTACAACACGGCACAAACATGTCCCTTTCTCTTCCAGTCGCCATCGCTGCCAACGGCCTGCAGCTGGCCAGCCCCGGGGCCGACGGCGTGCAGGGGCTGCAGACGCTGACCATGGCCAACGCTGGCGGGGCCCAGCCCGGCACGACGATACTGCAGTACGCACAGACCTCCGACGGGCAGCAGATCCTGGTGCCCAGCAACCAGGTGGTTGTGCAGAGTGAGTACTCCTGGGCACGGGTAGAAACGCCCGTCGCCAGCGCGCGGGTCGCGTTCTGACGCCACCGCGTTCTGCTGTCTCGTGCCGCAGCTGCGTCGGGGGACATGCAGACCTACCAGATCCGCACCACGCCGACCACCACCTCCCTCCCGCAGACGGTGGTGATGACATCTCCTGTCACCCTGACATCGCAGACAAGTAAGACAGACGATCCGCAGCTGAAGCGGGAAATAAGGCTGATGAAGAACAGGTACGTTCGTGCTCATGGGCCACTCCGGTTCGGTGGGGAGCTCACAGAGATCCTCAAACGACAGAGGGGACAAGGCTTGGGGCTGCTGATGCTGCTTGTGCCGCCTCTGGCCACCGAAAGCTCCAAAGCAGGGCCAGCTCTCGCCTCTCGCACCGCTCGGCCTCAGAACGCGCGTCACACGGGCCAACTCCGGTCTCGAATGAACGTTCTCCTCTGCTTGTCTCTTCCAGAGAAGCTGCCCGAGAGTGCCGTAGGAAGAAGAAAGAGTATGTCAAGTGTCTGGAAAACCGCGTCGCAGTCCTGGAAAATCAGAACAAAACTCTAATTGAAGAGCTAAAAACTTTGAAAGATCTTTACTGTCATAAAAGTGTGTAAGCAAAGAAGGTAAAACTTTGGTGGACTGTTCAAATTTCAGAGGAGAAATTTTTTTTTTATACTGAATTTTTTAAACTAGATGAAAGGTCAAAAATGAAACTTTTCTACCTAGATTTCACAACTTAAAAACTATATAGATTTTATTTACAACGTGTTGGTGACAGAGTACAAAAAGGAAACAAGAAAACCTCACCAAAATTCCTGCTGGCACAACTGGAAACGCTGAAGTCAAGATTCCATCAACCAGGCCAGGACAGTCACGTGTTACGAGGCAGGTGATGAGAATTTCTTTGGGAATTGCTACAAATACCTCTGGTAGTGGAGGCGATGTTGGGTAACCATGCAAACGTGGATGAAACGGAATCCTTGCCATAGCTGACATTACTAGTACCATTATAACCAGTGTATGTTTTGATTTCTTACTCCTCTCCAATCCTTCCTCTTCCTTTCAGTTATTTGTATGTAAATATTTTTATTTTAACCTGTAAGTCGGTATTTACAGGCGCAGATGATAAAAAGCTAATTCTTTGCTAGAGGTATAAATTATGTTTACTCTTTCTCAGCCGACGGTTTCAAGAGTTGGGGTTTTTTTCCGTGTTTGTCCGATTCGGGAAGGGTCTGCAGAAAGCAGAGGGAGGCCCAGCCCTGCGCTGTCTGAGGCGCGCGGGAATCGGTGTCGCCTCCTCCGAGGAGAGCCCAGCACAGCCGGTTATTTCCCGGGAAGGTCTGCTGGAACAAGCGCAACCTCCTGAGGAAGGATTTCCCGGGCGGTTTGTGACTATAGCGACAAACAGCCATGACTGAAAATCAAACCACGGGCTGACGCTCTGTCCGAGAGACGAGCGTGGCTTGTTCTGCCCGGGGATGCGGCCGTGCTCGGGGACAGTGGAACCAGGTAGAAGCAGGAGGCTAAACCAGGCCGATCTGTACCAAAGGGTTCCTGAGGCGCTGGCGTGGGGTTTGCGCTGAGCACAGGGCACAACTGCCGGACTCATTTTGTAAGGTAGGCGCTATTTTGCGAAGTACCAGTATCTTTGTAAGAAAATATTCTATTGAAACCCGGGAGATGGTTGGTCTATTTTGTAGCGAAATTGTGATCTTTACAAATTCTGGAATTGAGTTTATATAACGTATTTTGACAGTTTATATATTTCATTTTAGTAAACAAATGAAATATTTTGTGAACCAGATTTTCAAGCCTATATTTTTATGGATAGTACAAAGTCAAATGAGATCCTCTTTGGTGTAGGAGATATTTGAATTAATTTTGTATGTCTGTAGGCAACTTGCCAAAAAAAAAAAAAAAAAAAAAGGATCCTAAAACGTTCTGGGAAAAAAAAGAAAACCCAAACAGATCAGGGCTTTTTATTCCCCACGGTCAACAACATCTGCACATAGATCTGATTGCGGTCAGAGGTTCTGTATGATTTTAACGGCGTCAGGTGAAAATCAGCTGTGTGACGTGATCAGGACTCTCCTGGGTGTGGAATCTCCGTTCCCGGAGACACTCAGCAGCCGCCTGTCCCGGGCAGCCTGCTCCAGGTGACGCCGCTGGAGCAGGGGCTGGGCCAGGTGACCCCCGAGGCCCCGGCCGACCCCCCCACCTTCGTGATTCTGTGAAATAGCAAAACGTGTCTGCAGTGCTTCTTGCATGAGTAATAACGGCTCGATTCCCATAGCTGGGATCAAATCCTGCTTCCAGTCCTGTCAGCGGGAATTGCACTATGGACTGTGTGTTCCACAGGCGTTAGAGCTACGTGTGCGTGTCGTGCTAGACCCGGCGACAGCCCGAGCTGCGCTCACTCCTGCTCCCGTAACGCTCGTCCGACGCTCAGCCGCTGTTTTTTATTTCACCTGTTTTTGAATTCATGGACTTGTCTGCGAGCAGAGCTCCGCCAGCAGGATGGGCAAGACGCCGTTCCACCGACACGTCGCTGGCGGGCTGTT
Organism: Buceros bicornis; assembly: GCA_027563805.1. NCBI lineage: Eukaryota > Metazoa > Chordata > Aves > Bucerotiformes > Bucerotidae > Buceros > Buceros bicornis. Next base: position 12,552,411 of record JAODLK010000032.1, on the reverse strand, counting down.
ACAGGATAATTTTTTCTGAAGTTTCTCAGTGTCTGATTGTTCTGGACATGATCCACAGGAAGTTCCCTCGGGCCCGGCTGGAGCAGACGTTTGTTCGCGATCATGTCGAGCGCTTTCATTTCAAAAATAACAAGCGAGTTACATCAGGGAACGGCTCCAAAAGAGGCGCCCGGTGCCTCCCGTTAGTGGAATTTCCGGAGGAACAAACACCTCGGAAGGTGCTCGCGCCTCCGAGCCCGGCACCATCCCGTCCGTCTCCCATCAGGTGAGCAAACGCTCCGGGCACGTTCAGGAGGGTTTGACCTACAGTGCTGAAACTAATCCGGTAACTCCTCTGTACGGTGTTCTGATCCTCGCTGTGTGCTGTTGTTCCTTTACCTTCTTTTGTAATACGGAATAATAATAATAAAAAACCTATCAAGTGTTACAGCTGTAAAATAAACAGTGGCCAATTCTTTCTGTACTCAGCAAGCGGAACGAACGTGGTGCTGCCAGGCACAACGCCGGTAAATTTTCATCCTCTCAAACCAGCGCTTTGCAAAAAGCAGCTTATTTTTCATGCTGGAAATATTAAACAGTACCATGAGTTTGCTCTTTAAGTAATCACTTCTCGTGAGGTTCTTATTTTGGATTTCAAAACCTAGATTGTAAGAGAGTAAAATCTGTCTCCGGAGAGTAAGAGACGTAGTAGCTCATCCTGCTCTGCTGGTTATTTCCAAACAGAAGGATGTGCTTCACACACATTGTAAATACTTGTTGAAACAATTAGATGGCTGCAAATTTTGACCTTGGTAAATAAAGTCGCCAAAACATAACGCGGATGTGCCTCCTTTCTTTGTGATGAACAGAGTGCTGCCATGGGAATGGCCGAACGTGCCAGCCCTGGGGGGCGTCAGGTCCGTGACCGGCGCCAGGGATAGATCTTTACTCAGTGAAACCCCCCGGAGATCTTTCCTCCCGGGGGTTCTTTCAGCAGGCAGAGGACTAAGTGATTTGGGCACAGATTTTAGTCATCACTAGAACTAGTTAGCAGAGAAACCTTTTCCTCTCTGGATTTCAGCTGCGAACCGAGCTGGCGCCGTGTTCCGCTGGTGCTCACCAGCAGAGGGAGGATCTGCCAGTGCAAACGCTGCCAGCGATGGTGAGTCGTACCCGAGCTGCTGCCAGCTGCGGGGCGCAGCGAGGGGCGGGGAGAAGGGATCTTCTGTCGGTCACTCTTCTGTGTTCAGTTACATTATTGGGGTCAAAAAAGAGAAACAACCACAAAGGAGAAGGCAATTGCAAGCTTCTCCAGGTAGCAGTTAAATGCTTTGCAGTATAACGCCTCTAAATTAACATTTGTAAAAGCGCACCTAAAGGCGCAGACCTAACAAAGCCCCGATGAACTGTCAAATTCCAAAGTCCGGAGATTTTTGCAGTTCAGTTTCCCTCGGGTCATGGTGTAGGAAAGAAACAAAAGAACGTTGTTCTTGCAAGTAAAGATCCCGCTGAGGGGGACACCAGAGGGAGGGTGGGATGAGTTTTCAAACAGGAGGTTGTCCTGCAAGATAAAGAGGGCGGGTAAAGGGATGAAGGGCGAGGCAGACAGAGGCGATAAAACCTTGAACTTGCTGAACTAGGGTCGGCCGGGAGGAATGCGGCCTCCAAAGCAGCGCTGCGCTTGCTTAATAAGCTCTTGAATATTCTCCTGCTAGGGGAGGCAAAATCTTGCGACAGTGACACATGCGACGCATGAACTGACATGCGCTGTAACATATAAGAGGCATGTCGGGTTTGTCTGTAAGCCGTGGAGTACCCAGCCCATGGGGGGAAACAAGGGAGGGATCTCGCGGGTGTAAAAATCCGCGTATGGCTCTGACAGGGTGTGCCTACTAGCCAGACACCCGCTCTGGCAAGATCGTCGTAAGATTAAGGGCTTCCTTGTGGACTCCGGCCTGAGTCTCTTCTGCGAGACTTTTTGCTCGTTTCCTACAACGGTGACGTGGTCACCAGCAGCATCAACCGCTGTGAACGGGGGCGCGGATGTTGCAGCTGTGTGGAAGGCTCGGGAGAAGGCAGCAGCGACAAGGCAGCTGTGAGGCAGCCCCTCGCTGGAGGCACCCGCTGGGGGACAGCTCAAAGGCCCGCTCTGAGCAGTGGCGTCACTGCGTTGGCCCCTGCTACGGGAAATCGGGAGCTGCCTGGTCCAGGTCCGCACCCGAGCTCGGTCTGTGTGTCCCAGGGCTTTGCCTTTTGCCCTGCGCTCCCCGGGTGACGTTTTGCTCCCCGAGGCCACACAGGCGGTGGTTTGGGGAAGATGCCCGTCGTCCCCGTGTCGCAGCGGGCAGCGGTGCGCACTGAGCCCTCGCCGGTTAGCGCTCCAGCACAAACAGGCGCAGTGTCCGCGCCCGTGGCGGCTCCGGGGGCGACCGACCGCGGGCGTTGTGGGCGCCCACCGCCTGCGGCAGCGAGCCGCCCTCCAGCAGCGGCTGTTCCCCGCGCTCTGCAGAACCGAACCGGGCCGGTGACAGCATTCGAACCGTCCGCCGGAGCTTTCTGGTGACCAGCAGCACGTGGGGGGTGTCGTGAGGGGCATTTCTGTTGGTTTTTTTAACCCAGGGTGTTACTTGCTGCAGGGGCCCCGTGCCGGCAGCAGCCGCCCAGCACCTGCAGATCCACCACCAATGTTTACACAGGTTACACGCGTGTTGTTATGGATTTATAGGGTACCTTGAGGCGCTGCTGCTCCGTGAGTTCACCCGGTGTCGGCGCGGACGGAGGTTCCGGGGGCTGGGGGGAGCTGTGGGCCGCCGCCCCCCCATCCCC
>JAODLK010000032.1:12488793-12538778 GCA_027563805.1 Buceros bicornis | reverse complement strand
TGAAGAGCGACGGGAGAGGAGTCGCGGCATGCCGGGGTGACGCCGCGGCGGTCGGGGTGGTGGCGCGGGGCCCCGGGGCGGTTCGCGGAGGGGCCCCGGAGCTCGGCGTTGTGTTTTCCACTTGCTGTGTGCTGAGGAGGGCCCCGCTCTTAGCTTCGTGGAGGTTTACATAAATTGATTAACAACGTGACTGAAGGGCGAGCGGATCCTTTTCTACCGGTTTCAACCCTGCACGGTGTCGTTGTCCCGGCTGAGAGGACCCGGCGCTGTGACAAACCCTGTAACCGGTTATGTAAGCTCATCCCTATGGCTTATGCCTAGCTCATGGTATAGATGTTGTAGCACTCGGTGGAACCGGGTTAATTACGTGAGTATTTTGTGAAGGGAGGTGGAAAGCTGTCTGCTGACAAACAGGAGGGCGATTGCGTGTGGCAGGAAATGGAGCGTGGAGGGACTGTCATTCTCGGTTAAAGGAGGTGAAATAAAACAGAAACAAAGTCGGCACTGAGTGAAAATGAAGGAGCTTGAAAATCTAAATCCCGGTGTCATCTTCCTCCTGTTCGCAGTTGTGTCCGCACGCGTTTGTGGGTAGTCTTGCCCTGCTCATTACACTGACCTGATCCGGCTGTTTTATTACATACCCTCGCTGGTTTTCAGTGACTGGGGAGGCGCTGGACCCCTGGGCTGTACGTGATGCCGGCCGGGCCGTGTCCGTGCAGTCACATGGTTTCCATTCACTATCGATCGCTTCCTCCTGAGCGGCTGCAGCGGCCATTGACAGCCACAGATGCACCGGAGCCAATAACTGGTTGTTGTGTAAGAAATGGTTTGGGTTAAAGAAAGTGTGGTAGAATACCAAAACAAAAGCGTTGGAGTTGAGAACAAGCGTGGGGGGAAATAAGGAACCTCCGAGAGGGGACTGTGTGGGAGGGCTCGTGGTACTGGCAGGAGGAAGCTCGTTGTCGTTGGATTATTGGCTTCAGTCTTGTGGGGTTCTGAATTAAGGAAATGCTCAGACTTTTCCCTTTGTGCCCTCCTGTTCCCTGCCCGAGCAGAGTGGAAGGTCGCTGGAGAGGACCTTAGCTCAGGTTGTAACACCTCGCATGAAGGTCTGTCTTATGACAGACTGTCTTTAAATCCTGTCCCAACGCTGGAGTAAGTTCTGCCTTCTCGTCCCTCGGTTCTGTCCTGTAACAAAGGATTGTGCTGCCTGGTGGAGCCCGTTCACGACCAGCCTGTTGTGAAAATAGAAAGAGGTGCCAGCCGGGACCGGACTGTAGCAAAACTGTGAAACGGCTCTTTTCTGAAACCAGCCATTTCAAAATGCAAAATCCTCACTAGCCAAGACCGAGAAGTCCCATTCCACATTTCTGATAGTGCTCCTGCACCGGCAGAAAGGTACGAGGAGTTTGGCTTTACAAATAAAATACCCTCAGCCGTTAATTCCCGCCCCAGTAATTTTTTCATTGTTGAGTGGAGTAAAACCCCTCGAAGTTTACAGGTAGGGGTCTTAAAGCTACACTAATAAAACCTTCGGTGCTAGAGAAGCCAGGACCAGAAAATACCGAAAATGGCTGAAATCCATCTCTCTTCTCTCTTGGTGGGACAGACAGTTTCACCGGAGCTCCCCCTGTGAGTTCTAAAGCCAAACCAAAGGTGCTCGCACACGTTATCCGTTCGGCCTGGCTCCTGGGGGAGGAGGTGCTGCTTGCTTGGCATCAGAAGCTCCCACAGCTCATTGGGGCAAACGTCTGGCTCTTCTTGGCCACTGAGGTGATTCTGCTGGTGTTGGGTTTTGGGGAGGGATTCTGGAAAAGCTCGTCACAAACCACTTACGTAGCTGTCCCTAGTGCTTCCGCTTACCTCGTCGTCTTTTTGCGGCTCAGCGTGTGCCCAGGTGTGAACTAGCTGGTTCCAGTAACCAGTGCTGGACGAGAGCCCTGTGTTCGGAAGAGCAGAAGCACTTTCGGTATTCCCAGGCAGGCTGGATTTCCAGCAGCTCCGTGGAAGAGAGGCGTCAGTGCTCGGTGTTGTTAAAACTCAGAGCGGTTCTAAGGAGCCCCGCTCGGAGCTGAAGGTGCCCGCTGTCGCAGAGCCAGAGCCTGATCCTTAGGCCCTTTGTGGGTTTAATCTGCCTTCGTGTTTTAAAGGGGCCAAAGTGCTGCCCAGGCCCTTCAGTGAGCGGAATGTTCCGCCTGAGCCCAAGAGGACTCAGAAATGTGGGGCTGAACAACCAGCGCTGCTGTTCCAGTGGCGTTTGCAGCAGGAGATGAACTTTTTACTGAGCAGGATGGTGACATTGAGACAACAGGAGTAGCTGGTGGAGGGGAGGGTGATCTTTGGGGAGATGAGATGTCCGTGGGGTGATCAGAACAGTGAAGGTGGCATCGCTCCCGCAGCCGTAAGGCAGCACCGGGCCTGCGTGGCCAGAGCACCGCAGAAATCCGGAGATCTGTGTGTGAGAGCAGGCGACTGGGAGGAGCGTTGTTGAGTCTCCTCCCTTCTGTGTTTGTCCATGTTTGTCCCTTTTGTACAGCCTTAAATTAATTCTTCCAAAACGGTTGTGCAGAGTAACTGCCACCTCGCTCCAGCGTTACGGGGCACTGACAGGCTGAGTGGACAGAACGGGGAACGTCCCGTGGTTTGGTGTCTTACCTGCCCCACGGTAACTGGTGGGAACGGTTCCCTGCGCAGCAGGTGGGTTGAGAGAGGGGACGGTGAAGCGCTGCCCTTCAGCTCCCTCGGTCTGTTCGCAGCCCCGAGTTCCCGCATGAGATCAGTGATGAGCTGGGGTCAGCTTTGAGCCGCAGCTGCCGGAGAACTGGGGGGCTGGCCTTAACTGGTTGAGTTCCTGTAGCATTCTGCGTCGTACTGGGTAGGGACTGGAACAGCCTGCAGCGCTGGATCTTCAGCTACTTCTTTTAAAGCACCTTTAAATATTCATATGTTTTCTAACAGCTTGCGGTTGCCTTCGTGCTTCTCTCTCCTCCCTCTGTGTCCGTTTGTTTTTATGCCTTTGGAGGGGTTTGTCCACGTCCAGTTCTGTCGGGAGCACAAACCACTTCCTTGCCCAGTCTGGTGTCTGCCCTTGAGCTCTGCTTCGAGGCGAGCACCCGGGAAACTTCCACAAGGTTTTACTCGGGTGGGGAGAATGACCAGCAGCACAAGAAATCTGGCTTCAGCGTGAAACTATTTCCTCGTCCTTCCCCTCAACAGCATCGAACGTGCCCTGAGTGCCTTCCCAGGGCAGGGTCCCCCCAGCTGTGGTGCGGTACCTTCTCATTGGTAAAATCAGCCTGTTCCGGACACGCAGAACTTACTGCGGGTGCAGAAGATCCTCACATTCTTCCGAAGGCCGTTTCCAACCACGTTTTTTCTCGTGTGTGGATATTTTGGTTTGGCTTGAAGCTTTTCAGGCTCTCGTGCAGCAGGATTTCAGAGGGCTCTTCATCTACACTATGTTTTCCTTTCCCAACGCAGCATGTTCGAATCAAAAGCCACGTGTGTCCATGTGGGTTATATAAAAACTCATATTGAAGGGCTCTCCCTCAAGGAACCGAGAGACGTGCTGTGAGTGACCGAATCCTGCCAGCTAATAAGTAAAGAAATGTATTAAAGCAAAGATATTGCCTCAAAAGTGATTTTTAATTTATTTTGACAATCAGCTTGAATACTCTATTAGAATATTTCATAAAGTGCCAGTAAATGGGCTGCTGGGAGCATTTAGAAGAAACAATTAAGTTGTGGTAACTGTGGAGGATCTGTGAGAAGCGTGTGTGTAAATGCGCAGTCTGGCCCCGGGGAGCTCTCTGGTCCGCTGGGACCAGTTCCTGACTGCCCAACGTCCCTGGGAGCGGCACCGCTGGTCCCAGCAGTCCGGTGGTGCCTCAGTGGGGCAGATGTGGCACTGCTGGTGCTGGTGAGGATGAGGATGAGCGCCGGAGCTCTTGGGGGCAGGTGCTGTGAGGCAGGGGTGTTGTCCGCTCTCAGGAGCGGAGCTGCCTGCTCTGGGAGCAGGGAGGTTTCTGGTGGCTGGAGACACCACTAAGGGAGAGGAGGCTCTTCTGTATGGCCCAGCGTTGGAGCCGGGGCGAGTCCCAGTGCTTGCCATCCGCATCCAGTTCTAGCTCTGGTTTCCAGGTGACCTTGGACAGCTGATTCTCCCTTTCTGTTTCAGTCTCTTTGCAGAGAAACTTTTCTGCTTAAATCCTGACATCTTCGGGATGAAGATAGTTTAATATCTGTTCATTCAGTCAGCACGTGGATAAGAACTGGCTTGATAACAGTCTTTGAGTGGTTTTATTTTAAAAAACCAAATAATTAGACAATGCCTGATGGTTTGGGCCATGGAGGCGGTCCAGCTCTTGGGCTGGATGGTTGGGGGTTTATTTTTTAAATACCCTGGTTGGTTACGTCTGCATGTGCCGCGTGAGGATGAGGAGGAGGATTGGCTGGGGAGCTGCAGAGCACAGCTCGTCGTCGGGAGCGCAGGTAGCACCGTCAGAGATTTGAACACCGCCCTGCAGGTCTGGGTTAAGGAGTTCACTAGACGCTCCGCTCCCATCCATTCAGTTCACCTCCTCGTTCTGTCCATTGGCCTCATGTGGGCGAATTTACTCGGAAAACAAGTGAAGCCGGGACAGGCAGAACTTCCCCCGAAGCAGAAGCCCCAGGTCCCGGTTGTGTGGCGGTGTCAAGTACCAGCCCTACCAGTAAGCATCACGTGCCGAAACAAAAGCCACTGCTCGCCGTGCCCTCGGTCTGCGCCGCGTGTGAACGCAGCGAGAACACGGCACGTGAGGCCAGCGGCTGCAGGGCTGCAGCATCCCAGTGCCCCGCGGTTTATCGGTGGGGACCGTTGTTGCCCCGCCGTGATGTGCGGTTGGCTCCTGGGTTTGGGGGTGGTGCATGTGTGTGAGTGTTTGATTTTTGTCGTTGTTGTTGTTGTTGATTTGTGTTTTGTTTGGTTTTTAGTGGTCATTTAGTTCGTGGCTCCCAGTTGCCGGTTGTGTAATTGCGTGTACGAATCGGGCGTTCGTTTGCGCTGTCATTTTTTCCCTTTTTTTTTATGCTGTGTCCCTGAGCTACTTTGGTTTCTAAATTCAGGCCTTACATATTTATCTGTGCCATTCAATTAGACCACATCCCCAATGCTGCTCTATAGTTTCACAGTATGTGGGAAATTTGGTAATTAAATGCATGCAAATGTTGCAAGAATAGAATAAATTAATTTTTCCTTAATATCAGCAGGCTACTCCATGATGTTTCTAGAGATAATGTGACCAAGATACTGGCTGTTTCCTCCTCTTCCTGCCATCCCTTTCAAGTCTTTACTGTTAGTACCATTGAAACACCCGGTCGAGTGTCTGTGGGAAGGATCCCAGCCCGTGCTGCGCTGCGTAGTCACATAAGGAGGGAGATCTATACTTCAGGTTTTGAATCTCCAAATAAAACCCGAGGTGGAAACAGCTGAAGTTCTAGTGAGGTGCAGCTTTAGATTTGCATGTGAAACAGGGCGAGGTGGTGGGAAGGACTAACCTGAAATCGCCTGGAAGGGCTTTGTCCTGGAAGTTCTAGCTTCGGGAGAGTCCCCGGGTTCGACGTTCAAGGCTGGGCTCTGCTGCAGACGAGGGCTCTGTTCTTCCTGTGCCGTGTTGAGTCGCGAGGTCCGCTGCGGTCCGTGGACGGTTGTGATGCTCGCTTCCGGAGCGTGCCTGGGCAGACGTGGCCTGGCTCGTCCGCAGGGGTGGAACCCTCTGCTTCGGGGGTGTCTCTGCCTCCTGCGAACTCTTCCCGCGTGGATACGGGGCGGTCTGCAAAGCCATGGGCTGTGGAATCCGTTGGTGTCTCACATCACGCTGCAGCAGCGGAATTTTAATCGTCCAGTCCTAGGTCGTAGTTCTCAAGGAATTTGAAAGTCATTCCTTTGTCAGAGATTCCAGGTCTTTAATAGGTATTTCATGCTGTGTCTGTGTTAGCTGAACAGATCTGACCTTAGCGATGATCTTTATTCCTCCCCTCAGGGTCCTCACCCCGCGTAGCTTTAGGATTCCTTCTGCACCGGATCCTTGTGGGGTTTTGCTGTTGCCCCCGTGGTGTTCGGGTGCTCCCAAAAGCGCCAAGCCCTGCCAGGGCTGGGGTTTCTTCCAGCCTGCAGTGCTGCAGTGCCGTTGCATCAGTGCAGGGTTCTGTAACAACTCTCCTCTCTTGGCCTCCTCCTGGAGTGTGAAAAGCTCGAGGAGGCACCAGGAGCTCAGGAATGCAATAACTTCTGGTTGCTGGTTCTCGAGCCAGAGCTTGGCAAAAGGTGCAGAGCTGCAGAGGGGTGGTGGGCGGCTGGGTTCAGACACCGAGCTCCCTCCGAGCTCTGCTCTTTGTAGGAGCAGGGGGCCAGGTGCTCTTCACAGGGGCACTGACAGCCCTCTCCGAGCTCGGAGCTCCTTTGCAGGTCAGAAGCTCTGCAGGGTCTCCCTCAGCCGTGCTTCTTCCCCTCATCTGCTGCCCCTCTTTTCTCTTGTTATCGTGGAGAAGTGCTCGTTCACGTGGCATCTGATGCAACCCACATGTTATAGAACTTCAACTGCTGGGAAATCCTGTTGTACTTGTGAAAATAATTTAAAATTGTTTTGTCCTTAAGGCCTGAAATGAATAGAAACCCCAATAATTACACAGAAGTAAAATGAAGGGATGAGGTTTCACTTCCCATAGCAGAGCTGTGGCATGTTCTGGAGCAGGAGGAGCCCTCTGAGGTCTTGGTCCTACCCGAAGGAGCGTTCAGAGTGCTCCCTGGCACACCTACCCCCGACGTGTGCTGAATTCATTATGGAAACTTCTCCTTAACTCGCTAATATCTGGCAGGATGCGACAGAGCATCCGTTTCAGAAGAGCTCAGCGTACCCCGTGTGTGTTGGCTGCTGCGCTCTCGCGTAAACCCAGCCCCGGGTTACTCCTCTTCGCGCTGGGCTGAGGGAGCACGGTGCTAAACGCCTCCTTGGCAGGGTCCGGTATGAGCGAGCGCCCGGCCCTCTGCCGAAGAGGCTGAGCACCTCGTCCTAAATCTGGGAGTAGAGCAACTTGGAGCTTTTATCTGATAATCAGGTTTCGGGAGAGCAATGACTGGTACATACTGGTTTTGATAAATCTGCTTTTCCGAGTGGTTCCTGTGGTCTGGACCGAGTTTGTGTTCAGGAGACACCAGCTCAGGGCAGCCCACGTGGCCACTGGAGGTCCAGCTCCGCGTGCCGGTTCTGCCGGTGCCGTAACCCCTGGGCAAAGCAGCGTGGCGGGCAGGGAGGGGCACGTCTGCCCTGTGTCCGAGCGCGTCTGCCTGTAGCTCGGGTCGGGACCCAAAGCAGCAGGTCTGTCGCCTCGCCCTGTGAGGCCTCCAAGACCGGGGCTGCCTTTGGCTCGTCGGTGCTTATGCTTGTCTGTCTGTCTGTGCGGGGACTGACTTTGTTCTGCCTGTTTGCTCCCCTGCAGAGCTGACCTGTCTGGGGCGCAACATCACTAAAGAAGCTGCTGCAGGATGAAAAGATGGCAGCACGGCTGCTCGCACCACCAGGCCCTGATAGTTTTAAACCCTTCACTCCGGAGTCTCTGGCCAACATCGAGAAACACATCGCAGAGCTAAAAAAGAAGCAGCGTCCAAAGCAAGACAGCAGCCACCGGGATGACGACGAAGACAGCAAACCAAAACCAAACAGTGACCTTGAGGCTGGGAAGAATTTGCCTTTCATCTACGGGGACATCCCCAAAGGCCTGGTTGCTGTTCCGCTGGAGGACTTTGACCCTTATTATATGACCCAGAAAGTGAGTCTGCAGGAAAGAAGTCTCTAAAACGCCTTTTTCTTGGGGAATTGCAGGTTTGGGTATGGTTGAAGTAGAAGACAAAGAATGGAGTCTTTGGAGGGGCTTGTTTGGTTGTGTGGTTTGTAAATGTGTTTCTTTGAGGTTTAATCAAGATGATATGATCAACCTTTAAGCACCCGCCTGGACGGAGTGGGGACAACAAGGTCTGGAAACTAAAAATAGCTAAAGTTGTGCTAATGTGCCAGTTCGAACCATGAGCAATACGGAGCGTTTAGCTGAGGGGTGACGGGTTTAAGGTTTAAGCGCGTGTTTCGTTGGTCGCATGGAATTCAGCCTGAGTTTGAACGGGTGAAGCGGTGGGGTGTAGAATCGTGACAACAAAGTGAGAGAAACTCATTAACTTGCTTTCATCTTCATCATTTTTATTTTGAAAGCATTACCTGCTTGTGGGGTTCAGGTGACATGGCAGGAGGCGTTTATGGGCGCCGAGAGGATTAAGAAATGAAGTGGGGTCAGGAGGGAGGCAGCGGGTGAGCAAACCCTGTGCTGGCAGCGGAGGGGAGGGCTCTGCTGAGGAGGCAGGAGGAGCTGCTCACTGCTTTTCTTCGGCGGGAGGGGCTTAAAGCTGAGCTGCTTCTGCTGTTGGGTTTCATTCCCTTCTTTGAAGCAGGGGAACAGGCCGAGATAACGACCACGTGTAGCCCGAGCTTGGCTGTGCCTCTTGAGAAGCTGGAGGTGACCCAACGTGGTGATGTGACCCTTCAAAACCCGGCTGGAACGGCTGCAAAATCAGCGAGGGGCGACAAAATGGGGTGTGACTTTGCGCTGAGGCGGTCGTTTCTGGCCCCGCTGGATTTGCTGCCAGCGCCGGGTGTAACCTACCGTTCCATTCCGCACCGACACCGGTGAATGTAACGCTTGTGTGCTGTGCTGGTGCCCGCTCGGAACAGGGCTTTGGAACACGGTGGTTTGTGTGTGCGTGGAATACTGGGCAGACTGGTGTTCGGGTGGGTGTTCACTTGAAGTGTCTGGTGAGAAGGTGGCTGACGTTATCCGGCAGAAATATTTTCTCTTCATTAAACAAAGCGGGTGTTGCCTGGTTTGGTGTGGGCAGGCTGTGAAAAAGAGGCACAGAGCTGAAGAGCAGGTCCCGGTGTGGCCACTTACACCCAACCAGGGGGTGTTAAAAACGTCACTGCAGATCCAGGCAGGAGCGTTTTGTGCCCTCGTTGTGTTCACGCACTCGGAGGGACGGTGCAGGTGAGAACTGGGCTGTGTTCTCTGGTGCTAAAAGGAAGAGCAGCGGGCACGGCCATGGCTTGGAGCACTGGCAAAAGGCTTCTTGGAGGCCTCGCTGTCCCACCAGGAAGAAGAGGCAGAGGGGAATCCTGTTAGCCCTCACTCACGCTTTGTCACTGTCCATATTTGCCTCCCAACACAGTGCTATTAATAAATCTTTAATTTGTAGAGAAAAATAAGCCACATCCCCAGCTTTGCAGGCAGCTGACGTGCCTCCAGACGAGAGCCGTGTGTTTCTGCCTGCAGCTGCTTGCGAAGCCTCTGCTCAGTGTGCTGCCACGCAGAGACGCGCGCTGGAGCAGCCGCAGGTGGAGGGGAAGGTTCTGGAGATGGGGACGCGCTCACGCAGCCCTGCCAGCCTCGCACCCGCTGCTCTTTTCCTGCATAAACACTGGAGGAATGAACGTTTTACTGGTTGGGCTCCTTCTGCATCCGCTCCAGGATGGCGGCAGCTGGGGTGTGCGCTGCTGCTGCGCTGCTTCAAATAGGCACTGGCTTCCCACAAAGAACCGTTTTAAGGCCGTTAAAAAAGGCCCTTCTCTGAATCATCAGGAATTGCGAATCTGCTCGAATCATGGGAAGTTTTCCAAGGTTTTTTTTTCCCTCCCCACCGTTCGCCGGGAGGCTTCGCAGCGTAGGGCTTTTCTCTCCAAACCAGGCGTTCAGCGGGCACAGGAGCAAACCCTCGCAGGAGGACACGGGGATCTTGGTTTATCTAAGGAAAGCAGAACGGCGTTTTAACGGAGGAGCTGAACTTTCCCCTGGCCTGTTAACTGATATTTAAAGGAGAAACAGGGTGACCTAGAAAGAGAACCGTGGTACAGGGAGTCCCAGCTGCGGGGTTCGGAGCCCAGCCCGGCCAGCAATGGCTTTGGCTGAGCTGCTTCTCTTAACTCTGTTCAGCTTCGTTTTGCAAAGCGGGTGTAATGGCTCGTAGGAGGAGCAGGAAGGTCCCTTCGCTCCCAGGTAGCAGCTTTTGGAGCAAATTTATCTCTTTTTGCCTTTATGTAAGTACTAGAGAGAATTTTTTCATGATCCTTTGTTTTGCAAACAGTGATCACCTTCCAGTTCCTGGCCTGAAGCCCGTGGCAGAAGCAAGACCATCATCCTCCTATTTCTGCAACCTGATTAGCATTTCTGGTTTTTAATGTTTTCCCATCTTTTAGACCTCTCTTTCCTTCTCTTCCATTTATGGCTGAGGCTGTCACTCCAGCTAAACAACTCCTCGCCCTGTTCTCTCCCACTGAACGTCACTTTTGCCAGGTTGGGGTCATTTTCCTCAAGTAACTTCCCTTTCTCTCCGTATGAATCTCATACGTGCCACAGCACTAGTGCAGGGTGCTCGTGCTCCTGCAGTGCCTCCCTTTACGAGGCAGTAGAAGGTCATGGAATGTTCTGGGAATTGAGACCATACACGAGCTTGGGCATAGAGGCATGGAAGGCTGACAGGACACCCCTGCGCGTCGGGGGCTGGAGGGGGATTGTCCGAGGTCACCGAGAGCTCGCAGCGAGCACCTGAGGATCTTCTTGATGCCTACGTGCCAGCCAGTGACTTGCAACTTGGTCAAGTCACGTGCAGGGTTTGGAAATGGGCCCTTGGGTCCGGAATGTCACCGTGGCTGTGTGGACCTGGGAAAATCACCGGGAGGAGAGTGAGCAGCTTGCGGGAGGCATGGCTGGCTCTAGCACGTGCTTCGAGGAGCCTTCGCTTGTGACTTCTGTCGGGCCGGTGACGATGCCCTTATTGGCTTTGGCATTTCAGTGGGGTCACTGGAACAGGCAAGAATCGAGACCGTCTCAAAAATCAGCCGTTTATCCTTATTCCCCAAAGCCGTGGCAGGTACCTTTTTCCCATAAGCTTTTCAGCGGTGGAGAATAAGTGATGAAGAAGGAACAGATCTGTGCTTTCGGGGTTAGGAAGTGCTCCTCGGAGAGCCAAACCAGACTGAGCAGTTTTGCCCTGAGGTTTCATTCTGTCCGTGCTTCTCCAGCCCACAGGGTGCCGGAGGCCCCTGTAAATCCGCTCTGAAAACTTGCTGAGCGCTGGGGGTCGGGCAGCCCCCAGGTACCACGGACCCAAACGTGGGTCCGTTTGTTCTTCGGCAGCCACTCAGGCTGCTGCCCGCTCCGCTCGCTGTTCAGCCGGGCTGGAAACACTGAGCAAAGACCTCCGGGAAGCAGGAGAGGGTTGAATCTTCTTGTCGCTGGAGGCTCTTGGCCCTCCCCGGGTGGCTCCTGCCGTAGCCCCAGGTGGCTCCTGCCCTGCTCTCCAGCGCAGCCGCTTTGCTGCAGTTTTGCATGTTGAGGTAGAGAAGATTTATCTTTTGTGCTCTTACTTCTTTCTGTACAAGAATTTAGTTTCCTTAAAAGTTTGCTGGGAATCTGCACTTTACAGAAACCTGAGAACAAGGAAACTAAAGTGGACAAAGCCTTTTTCACCCTCTTTAACCACAACCAGAGACTTCTGAACCTTCAGCCAGCTTGACCACTTAGAAGACGAGTGCAGAATGCCTTCTCCAGGTCCTGCCTCCCTCTGAGCCTTGAGCTTTGCCTCAGCAGATCTTAAAAGGGCTTAAGGGTGTTCTTGGAGCTGAACCAGCGAACGTTTTAAGAGCCTGCAGCCATTTTGAAATGGGATTTTAACACGAGAGCAGCATAAAGAAAAAATAAGATAAAGTTTTGAATTGCCAAACACTTCCTGGCGTTTGTGCTTCTCTTTCTGTCGACGAGGCCAAGTGGAGACTTCCTCGGGGTTTTATAGATTCTCAGGGGAGCTGGAGCAGCAGATCCTGGACCCATCGGAATCAATGAGCAGACTGGAACATCCGGGACCTCGTTCTGTTACGAGAGGCCCGGTAAAGCTGGTCTTTAAAGACAGGAGTCACTTCACCAAGCATTATGGGCTGAAAAGAGAAAGCTGGGCAGAGCGTGGGAGAGGAGGAGCTGCCGTGGTGGAGGTCGTGTAGTAGGTGAAGGGGTGATCTGGCAGGCGGAGAGCGGAGCTCCTCGTTGGTAGCTGATTGCCCCCATCATTCGATGTTACCACTTCAGGGCAGGCCAAGGTCTGGGCACTCCTTGGGAAGCAGCTATAGTGTCCGTTCCCGTGTAATGTGCCAGGGCGAGCAGTCCCTGACCCTCCCCGTGGAGCAGCTCTCATCCCTCCCGACCGGGGCTGCCTCGCTCCTCCAGCGCAGCTCTGAAGGCTTTGGGCTGGTGCACGTCTGTGGAGCAGCGCGAGCAGCACGTACGTCTCTGGGGCTCCCTGGGAAGAGGGATTTTACCTCTGGCTGGGCTGGAGCAAACCATGGGGCTCCTGCACAGCCGCTTTTCCCAGGTAGGAGCAGAGCTGTAACAAACCTGAGGCACCTCCCAGAGCCTCTGCAGGGTCTTTGTGGGGAACCTCTGTCTCCGTCCAGCTCTCCTCACGCCCACGTAATGTCCAGCACAGTCACCGCGGGGATTTCATTGCTTAAAAGGTAGAGCTGAGAGCTCGGTGTTGTGCCAGAGACACAGGGAGCATCCCTGTGGATGCATCCCTGGTGGGATCCGCTCCGCAGCCTCAGCCGGGGACAGCGGGAGAAGATTTAAAAATGAATCATCTGTGAGTCTGGGCAAGTTCGTGGTGTCAGGGAAGGAGAGAGAGCTGGTCCTTAAACCTGCTGTCCCTTGACCTCGCTGTAGTCCGCAATTTGGAAAAACTTACGGTCTTTCAGCATATTGTGACGTGCCAAGTTGATTTGTTCATTAATTCTTGATGCTGCAATTTCAGAGCCGTCCAGGGTTGTCTGTAAAGTGCTCTTGTTGGGAGATGCATTAGTGGTTGTGCTAACTAATCTTTCTCACTCGGCGCTGAACCACAATCTGATTTTGATTTCCTTTTCAAATAATTTACTGCTCAATGGTCTAATTTAGCCAAATGAGCTCAAATACGTTGTTGCACTTACTAGGAGGGAAATGACAAATTTCAGCAGCGAGTCTCCCGGGGAAGCACAGCGACTGCGTTGGCAGAAAGCCCTCGTGGATTCCCTCGTGCTGGGCTCCGGGAGGCTGGGGGCTGTGCCAAGCGGTGGGCTGCTGCCGGGGAGCGAGGCCGGCTTCGCGCCATCCCCCGGCAGCGCTCCGGGTCCATCCTGCCTGGCTGAGGCCGCAGCGTCCCGCAGGGGACATCGACATGGCAGAAGGGTGCTGGGGAAAACGGGCCGTGGCTTTTCAGTGCACACAAACCGTTTTTCTCCCTCGAGTCGAGGGGTAGGTGCCGTGAGCGAGCTGGTGTGAAGAGCCACGGTTCTAGCTCTGCCTCTCCAGGTGGCTGCGAGAGCTTCTCCCGGTGCTTCGGACAGGCACGTTCCCTACCCGGGAGACGAGGCGGCGGGTCTGGGTTTTAAGGCAGAGGACGGAGGGAGGAGATCGATTCTGCCTCACCTTTACACGGTTCCTTCCACAGGTTCTGTATGAAGTAGAGAACCTCCACATCTCACTAGTTAAAGGCAACGAGAGCACCCACCTCTGCCTGGAGCTGGTGCCACCACGCAGAATGTGCCCAGAACTGGCCAAGGGCTGCTGGGCACCTGACCAGGCTCTGCTGGGGTGGGGGACTCTGCCGGGACGGTTTCTTTCGGTTTTCCTGCCAGTCTGTCTTTGCAGGTGAGGTGTCCGTAAAACCAGGAGCTGTGGTAGCTGAGGGCCCAGGAGGAGGCGGCGCAGGCTGCGCGGGCGCTGAGCCGTGTAGACGGGCTTGAGCTCTGGGCCACAGCGTGAGGTCGGGGCTCAGCTGCCAGCGCTGCCCCTGAGCTGGTGGCCCTCGGCTGCGTTGGGCCTCGGCTCTCGGCTGTGCGATAGCCACAGTGCGCTGCTGCCCCAGCGCAGCCACGCTGGGCGCTCTCGGACGGGAGGTTTTGCTTCTGCTCTGTCTGAGGTAGTGAAATGGCTGGTTTGGAGCGGAATTATTCACGAGGCACATACTGGTAGGTACGTTTCACCTAATGGGAACGGCGTAGAGGAGATGGTTCTTTTGAAAAGCAGAAAATGCTGTTTTTTACCTTGAAAGTTTGTCTGGTTTTGCACAGCTCATGCTCTGATTTTCATGCATTAACTCTCTCTCTCTCTCTTTCTTTGTTTCTCTGCAGACCTTTGTAGTACTAAACAGAGGGAAAACACTCTTCCGATTTAGTGCCACACCTGCCTTGTACATTTTAAGTCCTTTTAATCTGTTTAGAAGAATAGCTATTAAAATTTTGATACATTCATATCCTTTTGATTGCTGCGTTGGTTCTGCCTTTGAATATTCAGAGAAAAGTCTCTTGCTGTAGCTTGACTGCTCGAGTCAAGCAGTGCCTGCGCTCCGGTTCTGCAGCCGGGGAGGTTGGCGTGGCCTCGGAGCGGGCACAAAAACGTGCTGCCTTTGGGTGGAAAAGCAGCATCCCTTGGACAGTGTTCCCTGCCAAACTGTTCCTGTCTGTGCCTGTCCCTCCGTCAGCGCGCAGACAGGGGTCGGTTCTGGAGCAGGAGGGGTTTCTGGCTGCGCTTCCCACGGAGAGTTGCTGGGCTTTGCCTAGCTGCTGAGACAGGTCAGGAATCAGTGTCCGGAGAAGGAGCCAGAGGAACCTTCGACGTCATTAGACGCTGACCTGGTTTCCTGCTCGTTTGGCATCTCGCAGACATCGCCCGAGTGGCGAGGCTGTGCCGAACCGGTCCACTGCCGGGCACTGGTGGAAGAGCCTCTGTGTGTGTTACTAGGAGAGGGGGGAAAGGGGGCTATAGAGCTAGCTGCTCTGCCCTGCTCGGTTTGTTATCTTTAGACAGTGTCTCTAAAGCAGAAACACGCTCAGTTGCTGGTTTAGAGGCTTCTCTGTCCTCAAAAGCTTTTCCACCTTTTCCGAGTCCCCTTGGGCTGGAGGCTGGGACCGGTTCCTTTGGCTGGCGGCGTTCATCATGGCTGGGGGACAGCTGAGGTGCAGGTCTGCCAGGGGGAGACCGAGGTGCTGGCACCTGATCCCAGCCCTTGGTCTAAGATCCACCTGAGCCTGCGTCAGCAGTGTGGGACGTCAGACAGCTCTAGCCCTGGCCCTGGCTTTCACCGCTCAGCTCATCACTCCGACTCCTAATTCTGAACTGTCCTGCCCCTGCAGTGCTCCTCACACCAGTTAGTCCAGCACCCTCCCTCTGCAGACGTGACCCTCAAGACCCTGAACGCATCCAGAGCGAGCAGACGTGTTTGGGAAGACCCATGAGGTCTCCTCCAGGCTTAACCCGGGGTGTCCCTGGGCTGCAATGCTGCTGGATTAGCAGACGGTGTCTTGGGGTGGTACTGGAGTCATCTGGGGAGATGTTTTCCCTTGGGCAGCCGATGGGTGAATTGCTAAGAGATACCAGAAACCCCAAAATGAATGGAACGGTGACATAAAATGCTGTTTATTTGTGGTCACCCCGCTCTTATTTCCCGCGGCTGCCAGAAGCACCTTGGCTGGTGGGGGGTGGACTGAGAAGTGGGGTTCTTGCTGCAGAACAGAGGTTTGAGGGAGCTGTGAGGTGCTGTAGAGCCACGCTGGTGCCCCGTTGGTCCTTGACTTTGTTCCACAGTATTTAGCATGATCATTATGTGCACTATTTTGACCAACTGTGTATTCATGACTTTTAGTAACCCACCCGAATGGTCGAAGAATGTGGAGTAAGTACCGCTTGTCTCTTTTCATGAGCCTCACAGCATGTTGTTTTGTTCCTGCTCGTGTGTAACCTAAACGCGAGTTGTCCTCCATATCCGCTGCGTTTCAATGAAAGTGTTTGTCATCCATCTTTTTGCGCGGGCTAAAGTGACCTTTCCGCCCGCTCTCAGGTACACCTTCACTGGCATCTACACCTTCGAGTCACTCGTGAAGATCATTGCCCGCGGGTTCTGTATAGACGGCTTCACCTTCCTCCGCGACCCCTGGAACTGGCTGGACTTCAGCGTCATCATGATGGCGTAAGTGGCGTTTGCAGATGAGTTCCGCTCTCTGGGGCGTACGGGAGGGACGGGACCGTAGGGAGAGGGTGGGTGTGAGAGGAAGAACTAAATCATAGAAAACCGAGGTGAATCCTCACAAGATTTACTGATTTTTCAAAAGAAAGCTTTGGCCTGACACGGAGTCACGGGTTTGAAATGTGACCACGTGGAGCTGCTGCTGCAAAAAATGAGATTTTCTGAAAACTGCCTTTATTAATGTACGACTTCATGACAGTGCTCAGCATTTTAGACTGCTCACGTGCCAAAGCGGCAGCTGCTTCTGTTCAGCCAAGGTCTAGGAGCCAAACAGCACTAAATCGTGTCCCTCCCCCTCCTCCCCTCCGTGGGTTTGCACAGGAAAATTTCCCAGGGTGTGTCTGACCCGTTTCTAACCCATTTCCAACAGAGGTGCAGTGTCAGAAAAGGAGATACTTTATTTTCCTTCCTCATTTTTTTTTTCTCCCGTGCCACATCAGCCTAACACTGGTCTGACCACGAGGAGTTCGTGGGGATGTCTGAATCCTCAGCAAGCTGGGAGACGCACGCTAGCTCTCGGCTTTGTCACACTGGTCTGCGCTGGGCGCTGCTCAGGCTCGGTGCCGCTGCTGGACCCGGGCCTCTGTCACTGGTAGTTGAGTTGCCGGTGGAAGAGATTATTTTTTTCCCCTTTTATGTTTATTTTTGGCATATTACACAAGTGCATGTAGCTCCTGTCGCTCCCAAAGGCCGGTGGCCACGGAGCGATGCTGTGCTCAGTTCAGAGCACTTGAATCTAACCCGACTCACCTGCTTGAATCGTATAAAACGCCCCTTTTTGGCTGCATCCTGCCCCACGCTGTTGGTTCCCTGAGATTCTATTTGCCTTTTAGTGTTGTATTTAAGTTACACGCAGCGTTGGACACAGAACACAAAAGGCGCGTTGTTCTTAAGTAAATCAACGTGCCAAATCCCTGGCTGATCTAACTCGGCAACCGCCCTGTTTCCAGGGGGGTTCCCCACTGACCTCGGATCAGCCCTTTCTGTGTCGAGGGCTCTGGCGTTCTTTAAATCCCACTCGGGGTCTCGGCTCTGTGAAGCACTTGAGGCCTTTCAGCCCCAGCAAGAGTCATGACTATTGTGCTTTGCTTTTTCATCCCGGGCAGCGCAGAGGAAATGTTCTGTTCTAGGGCGCAGTAAAGTTTACCTGCGTGAACCGCATGCTAAGCCTCGTCTCCTCCGTGTGTCCCAGGCTCAGCCCCTCGTAAGACGGGGGCGATCGTCCCTGTGGCTCTCACACAGGTAGCAAAGCACAAGGGGTTAAGCTGAAGGACACTAATCAAAGCCAGAGACAATCAGACTTTGTTAAAAGCAGGAGGTGACGCGAATACACCTGAGGTGATGCCACCAGGTCTCCTGGCGTGTTTGGCAGGTGGAGGACTTGGAAATGTAACGCTGTGGGGGAGAGCGCAGGTCTGACCTGCCCCCGGACGAGCTGGTTGCGGCGTCGAGAAACCCGGTGTGGTGGCTCTGGGATTTCCTGTCGCTTTTAAATGCCAGTTCTAAAACATTTGCAATGACACGCTGTTTCCTACGAACAGACGACTGTTTGGAGAGGAGGGTGACCCCGACGGTGCCATTAACTCTGGTTTAATTCTGCAGGTATATAACAGAGTTTGTAAACCTAGGCAATGTTTCAGCTCTGCGCACTTTCAGGGTTCTGAGAGCTTTGAAAACTATTTCTGTAATTCCAGGTAAGGCGGCCTCCGGTTGGTGTTAGCTGTTGGGTACAGGCCCCTGTGAGTGATGTATTGCTTTGTCTGTAGTTGGTGTTTGATTTTGGTGTGTGTATTGTCATTGTGTTTTTTGTGTGTGACCTCCCTCATTGCAGATATGTCACAGAGTTTGTGGACCTTGGGAATGTCTCAGCATTGAGAACTTTCAGAGTTCTCCGAGCTTTGAAAACTATCTCTGTTATTCCAGGTGAGAACTGTTAAGCACTAAAGGCTGCTCTTGCGTGAATCCCTTTTCCATCTCGACCCCCTGTCCTGCATCGCTTCTTTCTCAGAACCGGCACGGGGGTATTTCTGATGGGCTTTGCAGTCTGGACCAACAGAGGGGCTTGAAATTGAGGCTGCTGGGCCGTCGCGTTCTGGGATGAGCGCTCTGCTGTTCCCTGCCTCTCTACCCCTCTGTACCCGATCCCCGAATGAAAGCCAGGCCTGGAGATCAGTTCCAGACGAACCAGGGATCAGGCTCTGCCTCTTCCTGAGCAGTTCCTGTCTCAGCGAGTCGGCCCGTTATCCTCAGTGGTTCTAGAGTTGTTTTACAAATAAGTTCATAAAGCAAGTGAGCACAACCCAGCCCAGAGTAACACCGTTCTGCATGAGGCTGCTTCTCTTACTGCAGTCGGAGGGGATTGGGGCAGGTCGTCCTGTAGGTGATGACCCGTCTGCAGGGAGGGTTGATCTGCCCTTTGGAGATAGACGAGCCAAGTGGAGCACTGGCATGACCGGCTTTCGCATTGGTGTGTTGTGGGGGAACCGGCTGTCGGCTGTTAATGCAGTGGCGAGTAGCGGGATCGATACACCAGAAGTCCCGAATCTCAGACCTGCCCCTTTCACGTGCCACCCCCAGAGCTGGGCTTTGCAGGACCGCCACTTACAAAGCTACTTCCAGAGGGGTGTCAGGGGGAGACAGTGGCCCTCCCTTTATCGTAAGAGTCCACGAGGCATTACGGACTGAGTTCTTGTGTAGCAAAGCCTCATGCAGATGGTTTCTCCAGGGTCCCTAATGTTAAGGCCAAGCTCAAGACTCAATTCTCGCAGGCCCTGAGGCATCTGCATTTCCCAGTTTTCAGGTGCTTGGACTGTCTCTGAATAATCCCTTGATGAGCTTTGGTCTGCTATTTCTCCCTGGTTTGATTCCCAGAGCATTAACCAATAATGGTTCTGCTGCTTTCTCAGGCTACACTTGCACATGCGCTTGCCAGAAAAGAGCCCGTGGAATTGTAGGGGCCCGTCGCTTTTGGCCCCCTTCCAGACTGCTAAACCCATCAGATGCCTGTGGCTGTTGTGCATGATGGTCTTAAGTGGCACCCGCTTTCTGTGCACCGACTGGGAGCGTGCCAGCACACGGTCCTCCCGCGGCCTGCCGTAACGTTTGGCCGCGCAGACGCACCGAGCCAGAGCAGTTCGGGACCCGCCGGCAGCTCTGGCTGCTCGAGGCAGCTCTGGAGGGCGGTTGCGATTCTCGCAGCCTGAGGCGGCTGTTACGGGCTCGCTCGAAGGGCATCGATGGCAAAATGAGTTCCGTGTGTTTTGCTTTCATACTCCTGGCAAAGTGAGGATGGTGCCACTAACGAGCTGGCGTGCCGGCGAGCTGCCCGGGAAGGGCAGAGCCGCCCCCCCTGTGCCGTTCTGTCCTCAAAACTAATGGAGTTTCCATTTCAAACAACACCGGGGCTGGGTCTGAGCCCTCGAAGGTCACTGCAGCCGCACTTTCTGCTAGAGCCACGGGGACCCTGTCTGAGCACGGGCGTCACTGAGCACGTCCGGGCTGGAGCTGTAAATGCAGAACTTTGGCGATTTGTCCCAGTTTGGCTCGCGGGTAGGATTCCCCCAGCACGTGGGTCACACGCAACCCATGCTCCCCTCTTGATTTCGTGACCCGCAATACGAGGAACGTGAAGCTTTTGTGTAATGAGCCCTTTGGGTTGTGGAGTGGGAGCCGAGGCACCGCCTGCTCTTCGTGGTCTTAACGCCACCACCGTTTTTAGAACAGGTTCAATTATAGAGGGGTCCCCCTTCTGCCTCAGTGCGTGGAATGGGAATTTTAACACTGCCCTGAGCTAATGAGAAACTCATCTCAGTGTTACGACGAGCACTAGCGATATCTTCTATCAGTACCTAGAGCCACCCTCAGTGAGACGAGGTAGAAGTGGGAAGTATTGCCAGAATGGGACGTGCCGCTGGCCCAGATGCCATGTGGGTAGAGGGTCTGTCTAGATTTACGTGGCACCCGTGAGCTAAAACATCAAACCACTGCTTTCATCTTAAAACTTATTGAAGTTTTGAATGCACTTATTGAACTCTGTGGTGGTCCAAAGAGATTTTTTTATTGGCACTCGAGTTATGGGTGTTTTAATTGGCTGGTGCCGTCAGTCTCCACACGCTGCCAGCCTGTGACCAAGGCAGCTGAGGTTGCGCTTGTCCCATGCCTGGACTGGGGACTCTCTGGCTGCCAGTTTATCATCCTGGTTCCAAACCCTGTTCTCTTTCTGTGCCTCTGAGAGAGCAACACACAAACCAGAGCGCTGGTTTGTAACTGGTGTAACTGGTGTAACTGCTGCATGCGCAGAGTGGTGCATCATGGAGCCGCGGAGACGAGCACGCAGCCGGCTCTGGCGACGGTCGTTTGTCTGCCAGAACTAACCAAACCTGCTCGGTGTTGGGCTGGGGCTTCTGCACTAAAAGCTTTGAAGGTTGAAGTAAAAGACATCTAAACCCGATGATTCCTCCGTAAGAATTCCTTTCTATTTATGTACCTTTGTACGTTCCCGATCCAACCTCTGCTGGTGTAGAAGGTTTATTGCAGAAGGCTCACGTGGCCTCAGCCAGAGACGTGGGTCTGACTGGCCCCAAGTTCAGCGGGAGCTGGGATTGTTTTCCTCGCGACTCAGCCATAAATGCGAGATCGCCCTGCTGGACCCCCGAAGGGCTGGTTGAAGGGCCCGATGCTCTTGTTTCTGCATCCCAAACTCTTGCATGGTTCGATCTGTCTCCCGAAAGCCTTGGTGCTGCGCTCTTCCCCCAGTTCATGGACTGTTCCTCTTACAGCCTGGGCTGGTTTGGAAAAGCAGCAGGATTCTGGGCTTGTGCCTGAGCTTTCTTTTATTACTGAGCCTGGCCCATGAGAGATCCTGACGGCCTCGGTGAAGCGCGGAGAGCCAGCCCCCGCAACGAAACCCTGCCCTGCCCATTACAAAGCGCCTCAGTGACCGATTGAGCTCCCGCGAGGGGAGGGCAAGCGCTGCAACGTTGAGTTAAGCAGCAGAAACTTGAGATGTAGACAGTTCAGAAGGTGTTTGATCTTTGTAAGCCGTCGCAGTTTGTGCCAGTAAGCCAGGCTCAAACCCCACCAGGCGTGTCCGTGGAGCAGTTTGTAGCAGCGTATCCTGATTTAACATCTCTGAGACAAAGCCGCCCTCGTGGCAGTGACTCCTGAGAGCACTTTGCCTCCTCTGCCGCGAGGCTCAGCTGTTCTTGGGGATGAACGTTGGTATTTTGTATGGCTGAACCGGAGGGCTTGGTTCCTTCATCACCTCTGTTGTACCGTGGGCAAAACCAGAACACGCGTGGCGGTTCCCAGGAACCAGCCACTTGAGAGCCGCCAGCTCTTGCCACCCCAGAGCAGTTGTGAGGTTCTGTCTGTATCTGCACTGTTGATGTCTCTTCCTCCTCCAGGAGTGATGGCTAGTCTCGTTTTCCTCTCTGCAGGCCTGAAGACCATCGTGGGTGCCCTGATCCAGTCTGTGAAGAAGCTGTCGGATGTCATGATCCTGACGGTGTTCTGCCTCAGCGTCTTTGCTCTGATCGGGCTGCAGCTGTTCATGGGCAACCTGAGGAACAAGTGTGTGATATGGCCCATTAACGTGAACGAGACCTTACTGGAGAACGGCTCCAAGGGCTTCGACTGGGAGGAGTACACCAACAATATGTGTAGGTATTTGGCAGCGGCGCTCCCTAAATCCGTCCAGAACGGTGTTTAACCACAGCCACGGCTAGAGGGGCTGGTGGTGGTTAAAGCTGGGTTAGTTCACTGGTGGATTCATCGGTAGGGGAGCTAGAGGTCTCCTCAGGGAAGGTTTTTGTAGTGCTGTGGTGGGTTAAATCCTCTTCCTCCACAGGCAGGTCATGTAATCTGTTCTTTTTCGTCTTCTTCAGCAAATTTTTACATCATTCCTGGCGCCCCTGATCCTTTGCTCTGTGGAAACAGCTCAGACGCAGGGTAAGTGTTGAGTTTTATTAAAAGCAGGGACTGTTTGCTGTTGGCTAGTGAGGGCAAAACTTCTGGGATATTTCCTGTTGCCTCCTTTGCTGGTTCTGTTCTGGTGTTATTTCCCGTGTGAAAGGTTTCACGCTTGTTACCAAATTACGAATCTGTTGTTACTATCCGATTGACTCGTACCACGTGAGCTGATGTTTCTCCTGCGCTTGCAGGAGGCAGGTGCCTCTGTTGAGGGTGACTAGTGGCGTTATTTCCCTCTGAATCCAGTCACAAGAGTCATCGGAGACGCAGGGGATGGAGGTCCAGAAGTGGGAACTCTCCGTGTGCTGTTGCCTGCAGCTGGTTTTTCACCCAGTGAACACAGACTCTTAAGGCCAAGCCTAGACCTTTGGGCTCACGTCGGGTGAAAAGCCTCACGTTGCCACAGCTTGTTTCCATGGGACAAGGATAAAGATAACGGGGCTTTTCTGAAATCCCGTCTGTCAGCCTCCGTGTCCGCTGTTCTTACCGGACACGGACAGCCAAGTGCGTGCCGTTTGTTACGGGAGCTGTGAGACGCCATCGGGGTGGATCACCCGCATGCTGTCAGCTCGCTCTGTCCCTTTTACTCCTCTGTGCCCTGAAACGGCTGTTGTCCTCCTCACAGCCAATGTCCGGAGGGTTACACCTGCATGAAAGCTGGACGGAACCCCAACTACGGTTACACGAGCTTTGACACTTTCAGCTGGGCTTTTCTGGCTTTATTTCGCCTTATGACTCAGGACTTTTGGGAAAACCTCTATCAATTAGTAAGTAAACGCTTTGCTTTGGTGTTACACAAGATGAGAATTTGGGGACAAGGGAAACAGGACAAGCTTTGGTTTATTCCTCCTGTTTGAAAGAGTAACGGGAAGTGAAGCTGCACGGTGGGGTACTGTGGGATGAGGAGGAAGGGGCTGTGATCTGAGAGCGTGTGTTGTTCTTCTTTGGAGCACGGAAGGGTTGGTGGGTCCTCAGCGTGTGTCCAGCTGAACTGTGAATTAATTCTGGAGGCCCCTGACCACCTGTTGCAGTTCTGCTCTGCTCACGGAAGGTGCTCAGGCTCTCTAGAGGGCAGAGTGTTTCCTTGTAACCCGAGGACGCTTTGGGGACCTTGCTGAAGTGGCTTTTCTTTGGTTTTGTTTGGTTTTAAGGGAGTCTCAGCACTGAGTTTCACACTATACTTCTGACTCAGTTCCAGGTTGCGTCCGTCGGATGTTCCCTTAAGAGGAGGGATGTCACCTCTTGTGTTTAGGGCTAATGAACGTGCAGCTACTTAGTGCTTTGCAGGGGAAGTGCTGAGATGTTAAATATTCAGCACTGCTGTATTTTCTTAAAGCATTCAGGTCAAGAAGCCTGGGGTCAGTCCATGTGCCGGGTGTCACTCTGAAGTTGCTTTCCGCTTTCCTTCTCTCTTCCCTCTACCGTTCTCTTCTGCTTCCAGACCTTACGGGCAGCAGGAAAAACCTACATGATCTTCTTTGTCTTGGTGATCTTTGTGGGGTCGTTCTACCTGGTTAATCTAATTTTGGCTGTGGTAGCGATGGCTTACGAAGAGCAGAACCAGGCCACCTTGGAGGAGGCAGAGCAGAAAGAGGCAGAGTTTAAGGCCATGTTAGAACAGCTGAAAAAGCAGCAGGAAGAAGCACAGGTGAGTCCTTTGTGTATTTTTGGGCGCCTTTCCATATTTTAAGATGCATTTGCCTGTTATTACAGAGCAGTGATGTGTAATTAGGAAACGCAGCCGTGCTGTGGCTGGCTCGCCCTCCCGTCGCCTCCTCCGCTGACCTACAGCGGTTCCTAGCTCAGTTCTTAGCTCAGTGTGGGAATATCTGCGCCAGACAGACAAGTGCATCTTCGTTGGTCCCTTATCAAATGCCTCTAAGCAAAGCTGAGGGACTGGGAGAGATTTTACTACCCACAAAAGCAGACGATAAAAATGTTTACAAGTCCTGGCTGCAGGTTTCTTCCAGGAGAAAGAATAAGCACCTCAGTCCTGCCCCCGAGACTTGTGCCCTTAAAGCAGGAAATGGAGTTTTAATTGCGGTAAGGTCTGATTTCTTCTCCCTTCTCTTGCCAACACCCTCAGGCCGCGGCTATGGTCACGTCGGCAGGGACGGTCTCTGAAGATGCTGTGGAAGATGACGGTGGGGGGAGGATGTCACGGAGCTCTTCGGAGATTTCCAAACTCAGTTCCAAGAGTGCCAAGGAGCGTCGAAACAGGAGGAAAAAACGGAAGGACAAGGAGCTGTCAGAAGGAGAGGAGAAGTGTGACACTGAGAAGGTCTTCAAGTCTGAGTCTGAGGACGGCCTGAGGAGGAAGGCATTCCGGCTGCCGGATAACAGGCTGGGGAGGAAATTCTCCATCATGAACCAGGTAGTTTTCGTTTCCTTCGCTAACGTGTGTGCTTGCCTGTGGTCAGGGTAATAGCCTGGTTTAGGTGGTGACTGTCAAAGGAGCCTGCCCTTGCAGTGGAGCTGGAGGACGCTTATGGCCCAAGTGTCCAGCCCTTGCATACACTTTCCCCAGTTTAAACTGTTCTTGAGAGTAGTGAGTCCGACCAGGCAACTTCTGGCCGATGTAGCTCAGCCAGCCAAGAGCAAACAGCTCTTGAAATACGGCTGACCACTAAGTGGAGAAGGTTTGTGTAGACCTGGAGAGGGAGCGAAACCACTTTAGCAGCACTTGCCAGCTCTGCAACGCGCTGGTTCCATCCTATTCACGCTGGTGTCATTCTTTCTTTTCTCCCTCCTAGTCTCTCCTCAGTATCCCAGGCTCCCCTTTTCTCTCCCGACACAACAGCAAGAGCAGCATCTTCAGCTACAAAGGACGATTTCGTGACCCCGGGTCAGAGAACGAGTTTGCTGATGATGAGCACAGCACAGTGGAGGAGAGCGAAGGCAGGAGAGACTCTCTCTTCATCCCCATCCGCGGTCGCGACCGAAGGAGCAGCTACAGCGGCTACAGCGGCTACAGCCAAGGCAGCCGGTCGTCACGGATCTTCCCCAACCTCCGCCGCAACGTGAAGCGGAACAGCACGGTGGATTGTAACGGCGTGGTGTCCCTCATCGGCGGCCCACCCTCCAGCATGCCCGGGGGACGCCTTCTGCCTGAGGTGAAAATAGATAAGGCGGCTCCCGATGACAGTGTAAGGAAGTCAGTGAGTAGGTAGCGCAGGCATGGCCGTCTGTCCCTCTCCTCTGCCCTGTGCCACCCTTCGAGTGCACCAGACCCGCTGGCGGAACGAGAGTCGGGCGGGCTGAGCGCAGGCCACGCCGTCTGCGCTGGGTCAGCTCCCCGAGCTTTTCTTCCCCTTTCTCTCCTCCTCCTGCGCAGTGACCCACCTCCTGCTCACCTGCTTCCCGGGGAAAAAAAGGCTTGGAACTGAGTCGGTAATGACAGGGCTAGTGATAGCGGGAGCCCGCGGTGTATGTTGGGGCACTCGCAGGGGGAACGGGGAAACCAACCAAAGCTTGTGGCGAATGTTCTCCAGGAGAAGATAAAATATTTGGGGGCTTGAAGGGAAACACTGTCCGTTAGCTCTCACTAAATTTTCCACGGGAAGCGGTTGGTAAAATAAGGGTTTTTTCAAATACTAGTTTTTAATTTTTTTGAGCTATCCACGACCCTGACTTTTTGTAATTATTTGAATCGCTTTTGTTACCTTCCAGTGGATCAGCGTTTCAGAATGCAGGAGAGAAACAAAGCTCAAAACCCAGACTGTTAGTTAGTGGGGGATAAAAGAGCCTGGGAGAGATTGAAGCAGCATCATCTGAGAGAAACCTCCATCAGCCATTTCTGAGAGCAGTCTGGTTACTGCGCCTATAAATTCCAAGCAATTTTTTTTCTTTTTTTTTTTAGCTAATTCAATTTTTACAACCTGTCTGGCCTTAACGAGTTAAGCATCAGCTGCTCCCTGTTTGGTCTCTTCTCAGCATGTTAATACGGTGTTTGGCTTCAGTCTTTAATCTCTTTCTAACACCGCACGGACGTGGTGGGAGCAGCCGCCTGCATGATGCATGCGTAGAAGAGACAGCGTGACTTAGCAGTTATTCTGCTGATGGGGCAGAGCGGGCTCAACCTGCAGCGAGCTGCTGGGAGAGCCGCGCGGGCTGCGCAGCGACGCGGCTCACGAGCAGACAGCGGCAAATCACCGTCACGAGGGAAGAACGCGGTTACTGTTAGTGAGCAAGACGCTGTGTGACAGAGACTGGTGTTTGCAGAGCAGCCTCGGGACGGGAAGCGTGAGGCGTCCTCGGAAGCGCCGGTGCCGGCGTGAGGGAGCAGGGTGATCCTTCACCGGGGTGACATCGATGGTGGCGTATCCCTGGTGTGCTGGAAAATCAGCTTTGCGGTGGGCGAGAGCAGGAGAAAGCCCTGCCCGTTCCCAGCCAGTGATGCAGCTGAGCTTCATTTATCACGATTTTCAGATGCAGGGTTTGAAATAAACGGCTGAAATGAGGCCGGGGCGGAGTTCACTGCCCAGGCAGGTTCTGAAGTGGCCAGAAGGTTCCCTGCCCATCCGTGCGCTGTCCGGTGGCAGTACAGACTATAAATTCCTTTGTACTACAGCAGTCTGCGTTAGAAATGTTCTTTAGAACCTGGTTCTTCATCTGCCGAAGGCTGCAAAGCGGAAGTGAGGGGTGAGTTTTGGTTTGACCAGTCAGGTGATGTAGGAAGGTGAGAAGCGTGGTGGGAACAGCGTGCTTTCCTCTCTCTTTCAGCCGTAGCTCTAGGTGACATGCTGGGAGGACTGAGAGTTTGTGTTAATCGTGATATGAATTTTGCAGGGTACGACTGAAATCGAAATTAGAAAGAAACCTGGTGGGTCTCTCTTGGTCTCGATGGATCAGGTGAACGCATCCTACGGAAGAAAGGATCGAACCAACAGTGTGATGACCGGGTTGACCAACACCCTTGTTGAGGGTAGGTGTGGCTGCAGCTGTGTGTTCCTTGGTGTTTCCAGGGTGTGTTGATCGATTGCCCTCTCGTGGTGGGTGGTGGAAGACAGAGACCCTCCACCCGCCACGATGGGGCAGTTCCTCACCCAGCATCTACCCTGGGTTCCTGTGCCAGAGCCACGCTGGCCGTCCCTCTGCGTGGCCAGAGGTGTGGCCGGTCACGAAATACGGGTACGGACATGTGTGTCTGCTCGGTTTGTCCAAGAAGATGCCAAGTGATACGGTTAAACATCACAAGATGCTTCATCGTGGCTATGGGGGGGGGTCAGAGCAATGGCTGGTCGATATGGGGCTGGGCGAGGGGCGTACGGTGGGGAGCACGGGCTCAGGTGAGGCCCCAGGCTCAGGAACTCAGTTCTGAGCTTTGGGGCCCTTCAGACAGGCAGGATTTAGCTGTCCCTGGCCTCGAGTAAGACGTCGTCCTGCAGTGGCTCTGCCTAAACTGCCTCTTTTGCATCGTTATTGATTCAGAAGTGTTCGCTGGACTGTATTTTCCTTGGGTTTGCACCCGAATCCAGCGGTGAAGACAGGAGAGTCGCAGTTTTCGACAATGAGAATGCAGTGCAGGGATACAGGGGTGAGACCAGGTCTCATACAGGGGTGAGACCAGGTCTCATACAGGCATTCTGTCTGTCCCCACCTCCCAAGGGATGACCCCCTCGTGGAACACCCCCCCCTCCACCCCATGCTTACAGCCTGGGGGAGAAAAAGGCATGAGCTACGCTGCGAGCCGGGATGTGGCAGCTGCCAAAAGAGCAAGGGGCCTCTGGCCGAGGGGAATTCTGACCCCGACAGCTCAGAGCGGAGATTTCCAGATACGTTCTGCAGGAGCCAGCAGGAATTTATGCACAGCAGCCACATGAGGCTGATGATCTCAAATTCCTGCTGTCTCCTGCAATAAAATTGTATGGAACCGAATATACTTAGAAACAGCGCGAGGTTGTGCCGCTGCCTCCCTCCTGCACAAACGCCTACAGGCTCCAGTGCCACGGGCCTGCTTTTAACTTCAGCAATTCCAAGGCAACTAAACACTAAGCAACCAGAGAACCAATGAGGGAGGGAGCGTGCTGGTCCCTTCCCTGCCCGGGAGAAAATAACCCTTGGGCACGAGCAGCTGGAAGGCCCGATGGAAGCCCCGCAGGTCAGGGGACAGAGCGGGGAGCGCCTGGCGTAGCCCCTGGACAGAGCGTCGGGTTTGGTTTGTGCGACTGGATGTGGTGAGGCGCAATCAGGTTCTGCCTCTGAAAATCCTTTGCAGCATTACGTCATGAATTTCCTCTTTTAGATCGTCTCTGCGTTCAGCACGGAATTCATTTAAGTTATTTAAAAACCGGCACCAAAGACGGTTTAGAATCCGCAACTTTGATTTAGACCATTTTACCTCGATGAGTTCTGAGTTAAATATATCCCTTGTTTCGCATCCTTTGGGTTGAATCATGAGATCCACGCGGGGCTGTGGCAGGGGTTTAGAACTGCGCTTCCCAGTGACCTCGGGCAGGTGGGAGGTGGCTCGTGCGCGGGACGCGGGAGAAGCCAGCGAAGCCCCGTGCGACGGCTTGACCTCGGCTCTCCTGTCGCGCCCACCTGCAGGGCCGTGGCTTAGGAAGCCCTTGTCTCAGGCTGCTGCCAAACATCCTCGAGCTCTTTGGCCCGGGAATATTGGATTGTTGTGCAAGCAGGGAGACCCGGGAGGGGTTTGGGACAGGCGAGACCAGGCAGTTTTAGCTGTGCTGAGCGTCAGCCCCAGCAGCCGCAGAGGCGAAGGCTGAGCTCTGCTGCTGTTTTGTTTTGTAACTGTAGAGCTGGAAGAGTCCCAGAGGAAGTGTCCCCCTTGCTGGTACAAATTTGCCAACACGTTCTTGATCTGGGAGTGCCACCCGTACTGGATCAAGCTGAAGGAGATAGTGAACTTAATTGTCATGGATCCTTTCGTGGACTTGGCCATCACCATCTGCATCGTGCTGAACACTTTGTTCATGGCGATGGAGCACCACCCCATGACCCCGGAGTTTGAACACGTGCTCTCCGTAGGAAATCTGGTAAGACAGCGCTGGTAACTATTCCTGAGCGATCTGCTCCTGCTGGGAAACGCTGCTCCTGAGCGCGGACTTAGGCTGGAAGAGCTGCTCTTCCAGGCTCTAGAGGACCCTGAGCAGTGTGAGCTTGTGGCGACTCAGAGATGTTTGCTAACAGGGCGTTTATCTTGTCAGGATTTGTTCCTACTTAAAAATCATCAGTTAATTCCTGCTCTGCCTGAGTAGGTCAGTGATATTTCTGCTGCACTGGAGGAGAAGAGCCTCCTGCAGACCAGCACATGGCGTTGGACAGGCCGCGCGGTGGGATTGGCATCACAAAACCTGCATTGTTTGCGTTTAGCCCGAAGATGGGGAAATGAGCAGAAGCGAGTCTGTGCCTGTTCTTTGTCTGTCTCTCCTCTCACCCCTCCAGGTTTTCACTGGAATCTTCACAGCAGAAATGTTCCTCAAGCTCATCGCCATGGATCCCTACTATTATTTCCAAGAAGGCTGGAATATCTTTGACGGATTTATTGTCTCCCTCAGTTTGATGGAGCTGAGTCTGGCAGATGTGGAAGGACTGTCTGTGCTGCGATCCTTCCGACTGGTATTCCATCTTCATCTTCCAGTTCTCTTTGACTGTTACTATCTTGGAGCTACTAGAAAGCTTTTTGCATAAGAACAGGCAACCCCCCCCTCCTTTTTTTTCTGGTTTTGGGGAGGACAGAGGCGGAGTCGTGTCATTTTTTGAGCATTTCTTACTTCACAACTAGATCTGAGTAACAGCTCATTGCATCGAGGCAGCAAAGGGATCAGCTGGGAGGTGTCGTGGTGTAGATGTTCACTACAGCGGGGGGTGGACCGTGTTAGTATGCACCTCTCAGTGCATGTGGTCCTCCAGGGCAAGAGGAGAAGCTTTCAGGAAAGAGAAAAGGAGTTTTAGTGACACAGACCTTTCTAATAATTTGCTGGACTTCCCCCACGTTGCAAAGTTGACAAAGCAGGGTGGACGCTCCTTGGCAAAGGGAGATGCCCGCGTGGGGGCTAACGAAGGACAGACTAGAGAAGTTAAGCAGCCCCTGTTCCCACCGCGTTGCTCGTGGGTGCGTAAAAGACAAGCTGGTTGCTCTTTATAAAGCTCTGCCTGATTTTCCCCTTTGTTTGAGATGAAATTAAGAGTCATTTGTCTGTTTTGTTGTTTGTTTGGGTTTTTTTTGTAGCTGAGAGTCTTCAAACTGGCCAAGTCCTGGCCCACTCTGAACATGCTGATAAAAATCATCGGTAACTCAGTGGGTGCTTTGGGGAACTTGACCTTGGTGCTAGCCATCATCGTGTTCATCTTCGCTGTGGTGGGCATGCAGCTCTTCGGCAAAAGCTACAAGGAGTGTGTCTGCAAGATCAATCCGGAGTGTGAGCTACCCCGCTGGCACATGCACGATTTCTTCCACTCCTTCCTTATTGTCTTCCGTGTGTTGTGTGGGGAATGGATTGAGACCATGTGGGATTGTATGGAAGTAGCAGGACAGGCCATGTGCTTGATTGTCTTCATGATGGTCATGGTCATCGGAAATTTAGTGGTCAGTAAATGGTTACTGATGGTCTTTGTTGGTTGCCTGCCTCTGGGTGGGGTAGAACGTGGGGAGACAGCAGGACTAGGGAGTAATGATTTGTGAGCCTGTTCCAGCTCTCTTGGGGTTCTTCATGGCCTTTGACAGGAGAACAGTCCCGTTGACTTTGGCAGCACAATAGTAACGAGGTGCTTTGCTTGATTAGGGCCTTAAACAGTTGCCCGCAAATAAAGCACCGAGTGCCTTGCAATAAAACCCACAGGGGCAGAACCCTCAGTCGAAGGGGACAGACCCACACCTTGCCTGGGGGGGTGACAGAAGCTTAACAGGAGCAAAACCTGCCTTTCCAAATGCCAGGAGAGGAAGTAATTTGGTCCGCAGGGGAGGGTCCTGAAGTGTTAAAATCAGGTTGGAAGTTTCTTCTCGACTCTGCCCACCAGCTCAGTCATGAGGCACCGCTGTGTGCAAGAATCGGCTGGTGAAACGGCACACGCTTGTGGGGGAGGTTAGAGCAGATCACGCTGCTTCCTTCTGGGCTGAAATTTCCTGAAGAAAAGGCTCTGGAGGAGAGTGGAGGCAAGAGCAAAGCAGTGTGAACAGCTGCATGGCTTCAGAGCAGCGTGGGGAGCTCCCTCCAAGAGGACTTCTCTCGCTGAGGGATGGTGACAAAACGAGTCTTGGGGACTGTCACTAGATGTGGGTCAGGAGATGGAGCTGGGAGTGACCACTCCAGATTTGGTCCCTTTCCTTTGAGCCGGAGACGGGACTAAACCAGTAACACCGAGTTTAAGTCCCTTGGGGGTGCTGCTCCAGCCCCTCTCCAACACCCGCAGTCTGAATCCTGCCAGGGGCTCTGTCAGGGACCCCTTCAGCGTTGGACCCCTGTGACCCCGCAGAGCTGGGTGCTGCCCGGGGCTCCCCTGGGCAGGGAACACGTAGCAGGAGCAGTGTTCAGTTCCTTGAGTTCCCCGAGAGGTCTGTGGGGCACCGGAGCTGGTTCTCAGTGTGGTGTTCGGAGACTGAGCTCTGCAGCCCCTGTTAACATCGGCAGGACTTGGGTCAGCCTGGGAAGTTGACCCTCCGTGTGACAGCTCTGCCAAGCGTGTCCTCTTCTCTTTCAGGTGCTGAACCTGTTCTTAGCCTTGCTGCTGAGCTCCTTCAGCGCGGACAACTTAGCCGCGACGGATGATGACGGAGAGATGAACAACCTGCAGATTTCTGTTATTCGCATCAAGAAGGGCATCGCCTGGACCAAGGCGAAAGTGCGAGAGTTCATGCAGGCTC
This sequence comes from Buceros bicornis, assembly GCA_027563805.1. Lineage (NCBI taxonomy): Eukaryota > Metazoa > Chordata > Aves > Bucerotiformes > Bucerotidae > Buceros > Buceros bicornis. The sequence goes on along the minus strand of JAODLK010000032.1, from coordinate 12,506,856 downwards.
ATTTCAAGCAGAGAGAGGCAGATGAGGTCAAGCCCTTGGATGAACTGTACGACAAGAAGGTGAACTGCATCGCGAACCACACCGGGGCTGATATCAACCGAGACATCGACTTCCAGAAGAACGGCAACGGCACGACGAGTGGAATTGGGAGCAGCGTGGAGAAGTACATCATCGATGAAGATCACATGTCCTTCATCAACAACCCCAACCTCACTGTCCGGGTCCCTATTGCTGTAGGCGAATCAGATTTTGAAAACCTCAACACGGAAGATTTCAGCAGTGATACGGATCCTGACGGCAGCAAAGAGGTAGGATGAAATGCTGAAAATTCCCTCGGGTCGTTTGACCCCCCTGTGAGTGCCTGGCACCATCTGGGATAGTTCCAGCACAAAACTGCTTTTTTATATCATGGTGTTGTCTTTGCGCTTGGGACAGCAGTTTCTTGTCCTAGTTGCTCCACGGAGAGCCACGAATACTTGTAAATATAATGTGAACACTTAGTACCGGCTGTCCTGTCAACAGGAGGTGTGGGCTGGGGCGGGATCTTCATGGGGTGAAGCGAGGGAACAACTTCCATTACAGTACAGCTACAGCTGGTGAACGAATCGCCGAGTCCGCATGAAGCTGGATGTTGTTGGGAGCTAATTACAGATTGGTTTGGGTTCTGTTTTGTGTTCAAGAAACTGGACGATACCAGCTCCTCTGAGGGCAGCACCATCGATATCAAGCCTGAAGTGGAAGAAGTCCCTGTGGAGGCACCAGAGGAGTATCTGGACCCAGACGCTTGCTTCACAGAAGGTGAGCTGACCGTGAGCAGGGAAAGAGGCCTCTGAGCTCTTTTGGGGACTGACTGCTCTAGGCTTAGCTTAAGGGTGGGTCTTAGTCTGGATCCGGGCTGGCTCTCAGCTTATTTTGAGACCTTTCTTGGACCCTGCACCACGGTGAACTAGTTTAGGAGAACTTGCCGGGTGAAGGGCTCAGGGATGTAGTTGCTGTTGGGAGGGCGTAGGTGCCCTGTGGGCTGGGCGAGCTGATCTTCTCTGCAGCTGATGCCTTCAGCGCTCCAAAGCGGAAGAATCCAGCTTCTGGACGGGTGTTTCTTTCCCCTTCTGTCGCTGGCCTCAATGTCTTTCAGCAACTGATCCGTTACAGCTATTCCCACGGCAGAGCTGTTTTAAATGGTTCAAGGTTATTTTCTCAGCAAGTTTTCCACTCCTATTCTGTCAAGTGCGTGGAAACCTCACCGCCTGTAACGAGCTCGAGCCGTTCACAAATCGATGGGAATTCAGCTGCCCGGATACAGGCGTGGCAAAAGTCACCATAAAATCCTCAGAAACGCAGGAGTTGTAACTGAAACTCGGTGCGTTTAATATTGTTGGCATCAAAACTGCTTCCAGACAGTGACAATTTTATGGTTTTGCATTAAATCACCGTCCAAAGTTTGAGCTCACACTCCCCCGTGCACTGTCCCTGCCGCAGGTTGTGTGCAGCGCTGCAAATGTTGTCAGGTCAATATCGAGGAAGGGCTGGGGAAATCCTGGTGGACTTTGAGGAAGACTTGTTTTCTGATCGTGGAGCATAATTGGTTTGAGACCTTCATCATCTTCATGATCCTGCTGAGCAGTGGAGCTCTGGTGAGTGGAGCACAGAAATCTGGGTAGCCCGGTGCTGTGAGGGGACCTGTATGGGAAACATAATCCCCCTCCTCATCTCGGTATCGTTTGAGTAAGCTCCTGGGTAAGGACAGAGAGCTATGGAATAAACCCGTGTGGTGACTCGAGCACCTGGTTGTTTCCCAGGCTTTTGAGGACATTTACATAGAACAGAGGAAAACCATCCGGACCATCCTGGAGTACGCGGACAAGGTCTTCACGTACATTTTCATCCTGGAGATGCTGCTGAAGTGGTGTGCGTACGGCTTCGTCAAGTTCTTCACCAACGCCTGGTGCTGGCTGGATTTCCTCATCGTGGCTGTATGTATCCTCTCCCCTCCTCCTTACTTCTGCTTGGGAAAAATGTCAGTGAGAAGAATGCTGGGGTGATGCTTTCTCTGGAGGGGTCCTGAGTCGTGTGTTTAATGAGGGTTCACTCCCAGGTATCTGTAGGATTCCCAAACAAGGATGAAACCCTAGAGCCTTGGCGTGTTGCTGGTGTTTCCTGTGTGACCGTGGAATTCCTGCCCAGCAGAGACAAAGGAGGGTTTTCCGGCCCGCGGCTCCTTTGCTCCACTGCAAATGCTGGTTTGAAGAGGCCAGCCCACACGTTGAGCTGCTGAAGGGTGTTAACAGTGGGAGAACCTGTGCAGACCAGGTGCTCCTTGATGTCACCCTCTTTGTTAACATTATTAATGACGGGGGGGTGATGAGACAGGCAAAATCTTCCCATCCCACCACCTAACGAGGTCTGGTGTTCAGAACACTGACACCCGGCTGCTCTGAAAGCTGGTTGTGCAAACTGAAGTTCAGCGGCATCGTTCTGTTAAAGAGCTCCGACACCCCGGAGGAGGAACAGAGGACTGTCCCAGGCGGCTGCCGAGATGAACAGGGCAGACGGCCGGTCTGGGCAGCTCAGCCCGTGATCGCCCTGCGCTCCCCTCCGGAACATCTTGGTAGGGAGAATAGATTTGAGAATTCAAAGACGACAGGCATAGAGAGATGTTTTAGCAATAAATCTGGCTCTGAAGCACAGCAAAAGCATTGAAAATAAATGGAATTTATGCTGTCAAAAGCAGCAGAAAATGGTGGAATTCAGTAGGGCTGAAAGCCCAAAGAATTGCAAAAAAACCAAGAACTTTAGAATTCCAAGTGCTTGGATCTTTTAAAATGTTTCATCACGTCCAGTGGTGAGTCAAGGTCCTTAGTGAATGCCCCAAGAGCAAGTATAAAAAACCCCAAACTTCCTCCAAGCTTCTCACTCGGAACACGTGCAATACGATTCCGTTATCCCCATAACGTGCGTTAGGGGGAATCACTCCTTGCACTTGGTGTCGCAGACAGGAGAGTTGCGTATTTTTGTCAACAAAAAAGAGATCCGAAATGTGAATTTGAGCTGCCAAAATATTGCTCCACCAAATCTCAGCTCTGCGGCGTGACCTGCCCCTGGCGCGTCCCAGGGTTTTTAAACACGTTTTCTGCTGTGACGTAGACGGGGTTGGAGCGAGGTCAGGGCGGCCGCCGCAGCGAGCAGCGAACAAGCCTCTGCATCATAACCACCTCCTGAACGTTGTCTTCCAGGTTTGCTAGCGTTGTCAAATAACCCTCCTCCTCCTCCGATTCCCAAAGCTGCGGGGGGTGTTTGTGAAGACAGAGTCTTTTTCTGGGTAATAACGAAGGCTTCTGCTTTTCAGTCGATCTGGAACCCCTTTTGTCCGACATCGGTGCCTGCTGCGTCATCTTCCGGCGTGTCCCGAGGGAATAGCCCTGCAAAGCCCCCAGGACGGCCTAAGCAGCCGTTAGGCGGGTTTAGTGCCATTGGGTTTAGTGCCTCGCTCGGGAGCGAGGCGTTATCCCGCAGGGAATTTGCTCTGGAAGCGGGGACTCGGCGCAGCCCCTCCCCTGTGTTCCGGTGGCGGGGTAAAGCGCTGCCCGCGCTGTCCGCGGGCCTCACAGCCCCGAAATCCCACCGTGCTGTGGACGTTGGGACTGGGATTAACGCCCCGAGTAGGCTGATCACAGAGGCGTTGGGTGAACCTTTGGGACACCCCTGGCGTGGTTGGATCGGTGTCACCGAAAAACGGGGAAAACCAGGGAGGCACGTTGCCACCTAGTGTGGCCACTTGTTCGGGGGCAGGTTCGAAGATAGGAAGAGCGCGACGCGCTCACGCCGACAGTCAAATAAGATGAAATCTCTGCGTTATCCCACGCGTTCACACGTTTGGAATCTGGTCCTGACATCTCCCTGGAATATGTGTGGAACCAGGATTTATTAATTTCATGTTTTAAAAAAGATGGATAAATTGGAAGTGGCCTGTTCTGAGAATGAACCTACACCCCAGCCGTCACAGGAGGAGCTCTCGTGTTTTCCCACTCCTCGTGCCTCTAAAATGATGTCTTGTTTTTTCTTAAAGAAGGTTGAGATGGTCTGTTTCTTATCTGTGTCTGTAAGGTGACACGAGCTCAAACCGGCAGCTCGTGGGATGCCGGTGACACGGTGTCTGTAGATACTCTCTGCATACAGCCAATCTAATCAGGAGTGTTTTCCACTGGCGCGCAGGGAACGGGCACGTGCCAGCTCGGCGCCGATGGCCCCGCGCTCGGGCTTTGCCAGCGCAGGGCTCGATCCTGCGGGACCCTGCGCTGCCCTCGGCGCCGCTTCGTCAGGGATGCTCAGTAATGACGAGTGTGGAGCCTGACTCTGGTTCCAGGCTGCTGCAGGTGTCTTGCTGGTTGTGGTGGAGAAAACGGATGGAGGAAGCTGTGTCAGGGTGTGCTCTGGGCAGCCCCGCAGCCGCCCAGCGCCTCGGTTCCCCCATCTCTCAGCCGGGCTGTCCCATCCTCATCCTCCCGCAGACGCTCCCAAGTGTCCCTGCAGCTTTGAGCAGGCAGGAAAGCGCGCAGCAGCCGCTCCATCTCATGCGCAGAGCAAACAGGCCCGTCCTGGGGTTCTCGAGCGCCGCAGCTGGAACCGCTGCCCCGGCACCGCCGGCGACGGGGTCGCTGCTGGTGGTTTGCAGAGTGACTTTGGCCGGAGCAGGCTCCTGTCCCGTCCCGTCCCTGGAGACGGCGGCTGCCGCTGGGCGCCTGGTGTGCGGGTTCGCGCAGGCGGTGCAGTGTGTGTATTTATCTGTATTCTTTCCCATAGGTACCTTTAAAATTTGTCTGGCTTCAGTTTAATGGGAGCCGCTGGGATCCTGCAGACAGTAAAGGGCGAGGGTAAGGTTTTTGTCATCGTTTGGGCTCTTCCTCCGACAGACCCCTTCTCCGTCTGTGTGTCTCTGCCTCTCTCTCACTTCTCTTGCCCCTCTGTTCTTTTCTTACGCCTTTCTCAACCGCATTATTTCCTTCCAGGTCGGTTCAGTCAAGTGAAGTAGGCAGCTGGTGTCATGTCTTCGGTATTTACCGTGGGGGCCGCCCGGGCTGGCAGCCTGGGCTGGGCAAGCAGCGTTAGGGGATTCGCTCTAACAGTCTGGAACCTTTTTTTTCTTTTTCTTTTTTTCTTTCTTTTTTTTTTTTCTTTTCTTTTCTTTTCTTTCTTTCTTTCTTTTTTTTTTTTCTATTTTCTGTGTAGGTCTCTTTAGTCAGCCTTATAGCTAATGCCCTGGGCTACTCGGAACTAGGTGCCATAAAGTCCCTTAGGACACTAAGAGCTTTGAGGCCTTTAAGAGCGTTGTCCCGATTTGAGGGGATGAGGGTAAGATGCCATTAGCAGCTGATCCTTCTGCATGCCTGTGGAGCGGTTTTTTTTACGCATGCTAGAACTGATCAAAACTGGTGGAAAGAAAATTCCAAACAGACTCATGATGCAGCTGCTGACTCGATCACCTCTACCGTGGATGTCCCTCACCCTGCCCACCGCTGCACCCTCCCCTCGTAACAACGGGAGATGCATTCAGCTGCCTCATTACATTAATTACCGGCCCGAACCACATGCCATTTGTAGCCGACGTTAACACTTGGCTGTTCTCATTGAGCCTGGCTTTCACCTCTAGCATCCGAGGGGGCTTCTCAGCTGTAACTTTTTTTATCTAGGGAGAATCACCAGGTGCAAAGAAGCAGAATTGGAACCACCCCAGTGTCCCCAGCCCCTCTAGGTGCTGGCTGCTGGTGGAACTGGACTGACGGCCTCTCTCTGAGGGGTGGAAACTGCAGTCTGCCTGCTCGGGGGCAGCAGGCGGCTCCTTTCCGGGAGCGCTCGGGCCTTCAGGAAGGGACTGGCGGGGAGCTCAGCTGCTCGAAAAAAAGGCTTTGGTTTAATTCCTCTTGTTGCACCTTGTTGTTCTCAGTCCAGTCCGGTGATGACTGGAAGCCTTGTCTGATAGTGAAGCTTTTCCTTTCCACTCCCTCCCTTTTACCACGCTTTATGGTCCCCTGTCCTGTCACTGTGGAACCGGCAGCAAAGCACAAGCAAAGCATTGAACTTGACAAGCTTTCCTCAAATTGTCAGACAGCACCACGCTGGGGGACTCGAAATTACTGCAGCGTCTCGCTACTTTGCTGCTAATATTCTGTATTTTGGTGCTTTTTTTACCATTTGGGATGGAAATAGTCTTATAAGAACCCGCAAAAGAGCTGTATTCCTGTTCGGAGAAGGGTGTGTTGTATTAATGGGCTTCCCCGTTGCTCTTGGAACAATAACGTAGGTGCTAAACCCGTTAGCTCAGAATCAGAGACACTGCAGGAGACAAAATGACGTGTTTTAAAAAAGGGAAGGGAACAGTAGTCACAGTTTTACTTCGGGGTCTGACTGGAGCAATCCCAGCCGTGTCCTCCCGATCTCCTTTGGATTTGCTGCAGTGTAACTGAGCAGCAAACGCGGGGCGGGAGGCGAGGAGCCGCTCAGGACCCCCCAGATCCCACAGCAAGGGCCGGGGGTAAGCGACACCATCCCAAGTCCAAGGGGGCTGGTTCTTCCCTAGGCTGCCAGCCCGCTCTTATTTCTGTGTGTCAGCTTAATTCTGAACTTCATCCTGTAGTGCGGGCACAAAGGAGAGCTTTGCCAGCCGGAGCTTTCGCTGGGCTGGGTTCAGGTCCCGCCAGAGGCAGAGACCTCGCTCGAAGCCTGAGAGATTAAAGGCGATTTTTAAGCCGTGCTGGGGAGGAGCTGAGATTTCTAATGCACGGCCAAGAAATTCTCGTGCCTAAAGTGGGGCATTTTCACCTCAGCACGACTGAGAGAGAGTTCTGACCGCAGCCCCGTTAGGTGCCTAAACCCAACTATTTTCCCTCTGTTTGAAGCCAAGTGCTGCTGCCCCACACAACCAGAGCAATTCTGCCGAGCCAGAGAGGAGCGATTCGAAATGCCTTTGCAAAGGAAACACAAACCGTAGTTCTTTGCTTTTCTCTACCCCGTAGTAATCTGCCTTTTCCAGAGCTTGCTCTGCTCTTTCGTTACCCAGAGGTTGGACAGTTGCGCTGTGACACGTGCATGCCTTCTCGTCCGTCTGCGCACAAAAGCCATGTTCCTTCGCTCGCATCTTTTTCAACGCTCTGTAAATCGAACGTACCGTCAGCAACCTCATTCCGGGAGGATCTGACCCTTTCTGCGCCTCCCGCGACGAGCTGGAATAAACCAGCCGATCGCTATCAAAGGGTCTGGAGCCAAAAAACCCAACGGCCGCTGTGCTGGCGTGCGGCAGCGCGTCCCCTCTGGGTGAAGGGACCACCTGGGGTCACTGGGTGACGAATTTGTGACATCATTCCGCAGTTCATGACGTCATTCCGCTGCTTCTTGTCTAGATCACTGTTGTCTTCAGTTTCCCCCCGCGCCGAGCGCGGCGGAGGGCAGGCGCCTGCCGCAGAGCTTACCCTGCGCGTGGTGGTTGCGTCCAGCAAACGGCTGTTGTGGGAGCAGAGGGGACGCTTCGTGGCGGCCAGGACCAGTGGTGGCTCAGGTGCCGCTACTGGGGCGCTCCCGAATCGCCATGGAATTGAGTAGCCTTTCAAACCGCAGGCCAAGGGGCACGCACCGTTTCCATTCTGTTCATCTAGTAAAGGAATCTAAATCAGGAGATGGTCAGCAAAGCTTCCCCGTCCCGCGGACCCAGCTCTGATAAAAGCCTGACCGCTGGCAGCATTGGCCGGGGCTGCCTGGGGACGTGCTGCTCCCAAACCGAACAGGCGAAAGTGAGGAGATGGTGGAAGACCCGAGCTCTGACAAAGCCCGTTGGCGCTTCCCGCTGCGTTTGCTGCCGTGTGGAGGAAGGAACATGGCTTTTCTGTCCTCTTGAGCCTGCCTAGCTGCATGCTCAGCTGTCTGCCTGAGACACCGTGCGTGGCCTTGCTTAGTCACAACTACGACCTCGATGTTTACAGCGACTCGCTGCTTCGTCTTAACAGAGCAACGCCGGGCTTGGTCCTGTCCCCACCGCGGCCGTGCCCCGCGGTTTGCTGGTGACGGCGGTGGGAGCGGGACGCAGGCTTTGAGGTGATAACAGCCTTGTTTGACAGTGGGGAATGGCCGGGAGGGCCACTGGCTGACGGGACCCATCAAATCCGTGAGCCAAAGGGGCCTCAAACTTGGCTCGGAGAAAATTTTGGCTGGGAGCCTGTTTGTTACTAAGAAGAGAGCCTGAGCCTCGCTCGGTGATGCCCTCCTCGCCCTTTCGGCAACTCAAATTATTTGAAATCATTGTTTAATTAAAGAAGTAACGATCCAAAAGCCCCCCCAGGGAACCTGCCAGCCTGGCCTGTTTGCCTGGAGAACCAGAGCTGCAGCAGGTGCCTTGGAAGCAGAACTTTTTACTGCTTGGACTAAGTTCACTGCCAGCTTCTGCCTGGAGTAACGCCACGGCTCCGTCAGTGGCCTTACCTCTGATTCCCCCCCCAAAAACAGCTGTACTAATGCTCGCTGTCTCCTGCCTCGTGTTTTATACTGAAACTTTTTCCCACCCCTTCCAACACAGGTGGTTGTCAACGCCTTGGTTGGCGCTATCCCTTCCATTATGAATGTGTTGTTGGTCTGCCTTATCTTCTGGCTGATTTTCAGCATTATGGGGGTTAACCTGTTTGCCGGGAAATATCATTACTGCTTTAATGAAACAGCCGAGGAGCGCTTTGAGATAGAGGTTGTTAACAACAAGACAGACTGTGAAGCGCTGATGCCACCCAACTCCACCGAGATCCGATGGAAGAATGTGAAAATCAACTTTGACAACGTTGGGGCAGGATACCTGGCGCTCCTGCAAGTCGTAAGTTTGGCTTTCCCTCCCTCCCTGGTAGTGGTAAATAGGAGCTTTTTCTATCATGTTTCGGCTGCTTCCCCCTCTCTGTGAAATCCCACTCGGGTTCGGGTCTGGAATAAAGTTGCCGTTTTATCTGTCACCCCTTTGCCCAGTATGGGGACCCCAGCTCTGCTCTTCACAGAGTCTGCCAAACCTTCCACCAGACAACATAAACCTCTCTGGACTCATTTATTGTCGAATCACAGACTGGTTTGGGTTGAAGGGACCTTCAGTGCTCACCTGTGCAACCCCCTGCAGGGAGCAGGGACATCTGCAGCTGCAGCAGGTTGCTCAGAGCCCCCCGGTCCTGCCTGGCCTGGGATGGTGCCAGGGATGGGGCTTCTCCCACCTCTCTGGGCAGCCTGGGCCAGGCTTTCCCCACCCTCAGCTTAAAAATTTCTTCCTTCTCTCTAGTCCAAATCTCCCCCTTTTAACTAAACCCATCAGCCCTTGTCCTGTCCCAAGAACCCCTGCTGAAAAGTCTGTCCCCCGCTTCCGGACAGGCCCCCACGCTGCTGGCTCCTCCAGCTTTTCCCCCACCAGTATCCCCCAGTCCTCCGCTGGGCTGCTCTCCATTGCTCACCCCCAGCCTATGCTGATACCGGGGGTTGCCCGACGCGGGTGCAGGACCCTGCGCTTGGCCTTGTGGAGCCTCACGAGGGTCACACGGGGCCTGTTGTGGAACTCACTTGATTTCGCTGGGATGCGCTGAGGAGAGGGGTGGGCTATTTGAGAGACTCAGTTCCGTGTGCAGGACGGTCAGGAGTGCCAGGAGCCCTGGCAAAGCTGGCACCAGTCAGACCAGTTCTGGGCCTGGGGGTGGACTCTGCCTAAGGGAAGGTGTGTTTTCTTTGCCAGGCTACTTTCAAGGGCTGGATGGACATCATGTACGCAGCGGTGGATTCCCGCAAGGTAACGTGCACGAGCACTAACCCCTCTGCCGATCGTTCCCTGCGCGGTTTTGCTCCGGTAGATGCAGAGTGAGAGTTGTGGGACTGCTCCCGCTGTGTCGTTGCTGCCGTGATTGCGGCTTCGGCTCCGGTAGCCTGAGAAGTTAGAAGATGCGCAAGCAAATCCGGGACAGGGCAGGGTTCTCCTGGTGCTGCTTCTTTAGGGGCAGGGAAGCTCCTGCTGGAGTAGAAGTACAGTGAGGAGAGGAACGCAGGGGAGTTCCGTAGTTCATCATCAGAAGAAATTATGGGGAGGAATTAGCCAGAAGCTCCGCCACGAGCCTGGCGTCTGTGTGGGAGCCCGAGTGTCGGTTTGAATCCAGTTTTGACATTCCATCGGGGCTGGAGCTCTTTCTTCAGGCGCTTTTCTTGTTCCTGCATGCTGGTATCACACAAATACCACGGCTTTCTTCTTCCTCCCTGATTTTTTCCCCTTCTCTTCTTTTGGTTTTACATGAAAAGATTTAAAAATTGATTTTCTTGTCCTCCACTGAACACAGGGTTGGGAACAAGTAGCATGACCCTGTCAGGAAGTGCCCTGACACAGGGAGTGGGTGGAATCACTCCCAGTCTCGATCAGACCGTTTGTACGATGTCTTTGAAATGCCCTTTATCTCTCTTCTGTCTCCCACTCAGCAAGAAGAGCAGCCCAAGTACGAGGACAACATTTACATGTACATATATTTTGTTATCTTCATTATCTTCGGCTCCTTTTTCACCCTGAACTTGTTCATTGGTGTCATCATTGACAACTTCAATCAACAGAAGAAAAAGATAAGTGACCTGGGTTTGCTGCGGAGCGGGGGAGCTGAGAGCTGTTAGCGGGGCGCGGGGTCCGTGGGGTCCGCGGGCTGAGGGGGTTTTCTGCAAAATAAAGGCCAAGGACCTTCAGGCTGGGGCACAAGTCCACCCTCTGCGGGCTGCGGCAACTCCCTGCCCGGCGCCCCTGGGACTGGCCCAACAGGCTCGGGGAGCACAAGAGGCAGCCCCGGGCTTTGTGGGAAACTCTGGCCCAAGCTGAGGTGTTCCTTACAGTTTCTGTGCGTTTCTGGGGGGGTCTTTAAAGAAGATCAGTGCTCCTCGGGAGTCAGTTATTCCTGTCTAAACCAGCCACCAGCAGCTCCCCACACGGCAGCTGTCCTCAGGACTTCGCTCCGGAGTTACTCCTTCCCCGCCGGGGCTAAGAGCTGATTGTAACCAGTTTTCCTTTCGCCCTTTACTTTGGAGGTCAAGATATTTTCATGACAGAAGAACAAAAGAAGTACTATAACGCCATGAAAAAACTGGGCTCAAAGAAGCCTCAAAAACCGATTCCCCGACCTCTGGTGAGTACGTTACAAAGGGAACTGAAGGAGAAACCTGCAGAGCAGACTTTCAAAGGAGCTTCAGCTCCAAAAGCATCCTTTGTTCCAGCTCATGCTGGGCTCCACCATGTTCTTGTCAGTGTAATTCAGGGATCATCTGAGAAAGGTTAAAAAGCTGTTGATCCGTTGGCTCACTCAGCTCAACAGACCAATCCGAAGCCCCTCTCTGGCTGAGAGGCCGTCGGTGGAGGGCAGGAGGCCTCCGGGCATTAGCGAGCGGGGTCTCGGGCAATTAGCATTGATCGAGACCTACGCACAGTTCCCTGCTTTCCGAAAGGCTTCGATGTGAGTCCCGTAGGTGAGGCACCCTGCTGCTCCGGCTGCTGCTGGAACCACACCGCTGCCGGGACACCCCCGAGGGAGGGAGAGCCAGCTCAGGGTCCCTGCAGCTGGCCACCACTGCGCGGTGGGGCTAGCCGCTTTCTCGCCCCGCCTGCCGTGAGGGAGATACGCTGGTGACAGGGGTGTGGAAGCGTGTTCGGGGTATAAATAAGAGCATTTTCCTGCCTTTCCCATAGGCAGATTGAACTGGGGCTGGAGTTTGCCTTGAAAGCGTCATAAGATACTGGAAAAACTTAACTCCTCATCCCTGCTTCCACCAACAGTGAAATAATTTGTTGCCTAATGGTGGATTTTTGCTCAAACTCGTTTGTCCGTTGTCTCCTTCCTGTTGCGCAGAACCGCATTCAAGGAGCTGTCTTTGACTTTGTTACTCAACAAGCGTTTGACATAGTCATCATGATGCTCATCTGCCTCAACATGGTGACCATGATGGTGGAGACGGACACGCAGAGCAAGCAGATGGAGGACATCCTGTACTGGATCAACCTGGTCTTTGTCATCTTCTTCACCTGTGAGTGCGTGCTCAAGATGTTCGCCCTGCGGCACTACTACTTCACCATCGGCTGGAACATCTTTGACTTCGTGGTTGTGATTCTGTCCATCGTGGGTGAGTGTGACACGGTTTAGACAGAGGTCTGGGGGCGCTTGGCTGCCGTGGCGTTTGCAGAGCAGAGCATGTTCTTGTCTTCGAAGGGGATATGTAGGGCGCAGCACTTCCAGGTTGTCTTCTCAGCCTTGTGAGGAGACTGTGGCAGAACTGGGCAGCTTGAAGTCCTGCCTCGTGCACCCTCCTCCCTCTGATAACGCTTTCTAACCCCCGAACCCAGCGTGGCAGAGCTGCCTGCATCAGCGTCTCCTTTGTGCTCTTGTTCGCAGCTCGGTTCAATGCTGAACCAGCCAGTTTCCTCCAGCAGCTCTTGGGGTTTTAGCAGCTGGTCTGTAAAACACGCCGGAGCTCACCAGTACGGCGAGGGCACTCGGAAAGCTCTGCCCAGGCCTGTAGAGACTGTCCTGCAGTATAAACCCCACATCCAGGCGGGTCTGCTGCTAGAAAGGAGCTTTCTCTTACACCTCTCAAGTCGGGTCGGTAGCCTGAAGTGAGGCCTCTCGATCGCAGACCCCCTCTGGAGCTGTGACCAAGGCGTTCTGTGTGCCTGGTCTCTTGGCTGGGTTCAGACGCAGCCCCACGGCTCCATCGTCACACTTGTCCCTTCTCTTCTTCTGTAGGAATGTTCCTGGCCGAAATCATCGAGAAGTACTTTGTGTCGCCCACCCTCTTCCGAGTCATCCGGCTGGCTCGCATTGGACGTATCCTGCGCTTGATCAAAGGAGCCAAAGGAATCCGCACTTTGCTTTTTGCCTTAATGATGTCCCTGCCTGCCTTGTTCAACATCGGCCTCTTGCTCTTCCTGGTCATGTTCATCTTCTCCATCTTTGGCATGTCAAACTTTGCCTACGTCAAGCATGAGGCTGGCATAGATGATATGTTCAACTTCGAGACCTTTGGCAACAGCATGATCTGCCTGTTCCAGATCACCACATCGGCTGGTTGGGACGGGCTGCTGCTGCCAATCCTAAACCGGCCTCCAGACTGCGACCTGGACAAGGAGCACCCTGGGAGTGGTTTTAAGGGGGATTGTGGGAACCCTTCGGTGGGGATATTTTTCTTCGTGAGTTACATCATCATCTCCTTCCTGATCGTGGTCAACATGTACATCGCCATCATCCTGGAGAACTTCAGCGTGGCGACAGAGGAGAGCGCAGATCCGCTGAGCGAGGACGACTTCGAGACCTTCTACGAGATCTGGGAGAAGTTCGACCCTGATGCCACGCAGTTCATCGAGTACAGCAAGCTCGCAGACTTTGCTGACGCTTTGGAGCACCCTCTCCGCGTCCCAAAACCCAACACCATCGAACTCATCGCCATGGACCTGCCTATGGTAAGTGGAGACAGGATCCACTGTTTAGACATCCTGTTTGCCTTCACCAAACGCGTGCTGGGGGACAGCGGAGAGCTGGATATCCTGAGGCAGCAGATGGAGGAGCGGTTTGTGGCATCCAACCCTTCCAAAGTGTCTTACGAGCCCATCACCACCACGCTGCGGCGGAAGCAGGAGGAAGTTTCGGCGGTGGTTATCCAGAGGGCTTACAGGGCTCGCTTGGCAAGACGGGGCTTCATCAGCCGCAGGCCAGCGGCCACAAAACTGGAAAACGGGGGGATGAACCGGGAGAAAAAGGAAGGCACCCCCTCCACCGCGTCCCTCCCCTCCTACGACAGCGTCACCAAACCGGAGAAGGAGAAACAGCAGCGGGCGGAGGAAGGCAGGCGAGAACGAGCGAAAAGACCAAAAGACGTCAGGGAATCCAAGTGTTGAGACAAAAAGTGGTAGAATTGTACAAATTTAAAATATTTGCAAGCGAACAGATTGTTTACAAACTTCCTGAAATATACCGATCCAGAAGAGCCGTGGAGACACTTCCCTGAAGATCTTATACCAAACATAGTCTGCTTACTGTGTGACAGCGTTGCGGCTACAGCAGTGACCTCCCACCTGGCCGAGGGACCTGGTGAGCAAACAGGGAGCCACAAAACAGGAAAAAAACCGGATTTTTCTATTGTTTGGGCAGGTGGATACTGCATGTTCCACATCAGTCAATGCAACTTAGGACAAACAAGCGAAATCCAACACACACACACACACACACACACACGCACACACACACCCCGCTGCCGGGATTCGTGTATTTTCCAGAGCAGCCAAAACCGGATTTTATTTTCCCATTTTGTTGATTATTATCGAAAGCAAACCCAGAAGTCACGATGTTAAAGGGTTCGTTCATGCAGAACTAGATTTGCATTTAGTTAAGCAGCAAAAAAAAAAAAAAAAAAAAAAAAAAAAAAAAAAAAGGAAAAAAGTTAAAACAAGTAAAACAAAGCTGAGGAAAGCAGGACCCCCGCCCTCGGCCCGCGCCGCTCATTGTCACAGTTTATTTGAGATTTATTGTCACCGTCGACTTCCTCCACGGGCTTTCCTGGGTGGGGGAGCTGGGCCCACCGGGTCGCTCCCGCCTGGCGCCCGCCCGGGCCGATCCCCCCCGCGCAGAAGTGCTCGGTCCCCGCGCAGAAGCGATTTGCATGTCGGCATGCGGTGCCCGGGGACGTGCATGAGCATCCCCCGCCCCGGCCCCCGCCCCGGGGCCACCGCCACGCCGAGGCACTCACTGACCACCCCGCAGCGGCGCCGGGGGGGACACCTCAGCCCTTCCCCGGCCCTTCCCCGGCCGTGTCGGGCTGCCAGAGACCGGCAGAAAAAGAAAACCCAAACCCCGCCAAGGCAGGAGCGAGCGGCCGCCGGGCGCCGCGTCTCGGTGCCGCCGGTCTGGGCGCTCGCTCACGCAGGACTCCCCGCCCCGGGCGGCGGTACCGGCCGGGGCCGGCCGGTTCCGCTCCGCCCCTGTAGAACCAGCCTCTAGGGCTTCACTCCCAGCCGGTGAATCCGTTTGTCTGCTGCGGTGTGTATCATCGGTGCCGGTCTGCGCCCCCTCGCCCTGCCGCGCACGCCCCTGTCCGGCGGCGGCGGCGGCGGCGAACGCTAACGCGAGCGGCAGCGCCTGGGCTCTGCGGGTGGCGCTCGGGGACCCCCCCCAAAGCCCCCCGGGGCCGGGGCCGCGGCTCGGTGGTCCCCTGGCCATCGGGCTTCCTGCTCCGGCGGGGCCGCAGAGCGCGGGGGCTCCCCCAGACCCCGACCCTTTCCTCCCCGGTGCCGGGGGTGGCAGCTCTGGGGG
This sequence comes from Buceros bicornis, assembly GCA_027563805.1. Classification (NCBI taxonomy): domain Eukaryota; kingdom Metazoa; phylum Chordata; class Aves; order Bucerotiformes; family Bucerotidae; genus Buceros; species Buceros bicornis. The sequence continues at coordinate 12,491,536 of JAODLK010000032.1, read as the reverse complement.
GTTCCTCGCTTCGTGAGGGTTTGGAGGAGGAGGAGGAGGAGGAGGAGCAGGAAGAGGCAGCAGGGAAGGGCCCGTCGCAGGGCGCAGGGGGGCGAGTCGGGTGCATCCCCCTTCTGCCCATCCTCAGCCCTGCAGCGAGCGGCGGGGGCGGCAGCGCTCGGAGCTGCCTCCTGCCTCGCCGCGACCCCCCGAGAGCGCAGCGCAGCGCCCGCCCGGCCCCGCCAGGTCTCTTCTTGGCCACCCCCGGGTCCCCGCTCCAGGGGTCCCCGCGACCCAGCTCTGGGCCAGGTCGTTTTCTTCAGGGTCCCCTCGCGGGGCAGGCGGAGGCGCGGGGGCTCGGTGCTGCCGCTCGCCCACCCGGGGTGGGGGGCAAGGTGCAGCGCGGCCCCGATTCAGGGCACCCAGCAGAGCAGCTGAAGCCCCCAACCCCCCCCGCCGCAGGGCAGGACCACCCTCGGTCAGCATCACCCCCCCCAGCCCGGGCCGCGGCCACAGTCACGTAGCAAACAGAGCCAGGCAGGAGCCCCCCAGCAGCCCCGGAACCCCGCGAGGAGCCGTTCCTGCCCCCCCAGCTCCCGCCCCCAGGACACGGTGTATAGTAACACAGAGAATCCTCCAGATGTACAGGCTCCGTTGTAAACAGCACAAAAAAAAAGGAAAAAAAAAGAAAAAATAGCTGAAAAGTGTGGTTGAACTTTTTAAGAGAATATTATAAATACTGTAATATACCATTTTATTTTATCGGCATGCCTTTTGTAAATACAAAGAACTACGAAAATAATAGAATGGCTTCTGGCTTACGCCATTGTCCATGTTTATTTTTATTTTTTTAATATTTTTCTGTTTTTCCTTAGACTTTAGATAGCCAGTAACTGTCCCCCAAAGAAAAAAAAAAAAAAGAAGAAAGACAAACAAAACCCTCCCCCCAAAAAATAGATTTAAAAAAACCCCCCCAAGCTTTATTGCAAACGGATCTTTGCAACAGCCCAACTCTGTGGTTTTGGGTTCCGATGTGCAATAAGTCGACCACTTCTATGCAAGATTTGGCGAAACTTCCTCGTTGTTCTCAGCCGGGCTCGGGGTCGCAGGTGAAGCTTTGGTGCGTTGAGCGTCTGTGCTGGCACTTCCATCAGCTACTCGACTACTTCCAAATAAAAAGTCCCTTCGAACCACGGCTAGAGGTTGATTTTTCTGAGCCCCGGGGCGGTTCTGCCGCCGCTCCTCCAGCCGCCTGCTTGCCACAGCGGGGGTCAGGGGCGGGTTCGGCTGGTTTGCCTCAGTTTCCCCCCCCGCCAGGGCAGGGCTTTCCCTCCGCTGCTGCCGCGTTTCTGCGCCGCTTCCCGGGGTGATGCTGAGGACGGGAGGAAACTGGGCTTTAGGGACACGCGTGTCACTGGTCCAGGGGCTTTAGGGACACGCGTGTAACATGCAGCTCTTGGATTCAGGCGCGTGCACGGAATCGGCTGCTCAGGGCCGCGGGGGTGACACTGAGGGGGTGGTGATGACAAAGGCGAAGCCCAAACCTGCCCCCCCCCAGCAAGCAGCGCTGCTCCCTCCCCCTGCTTGCAAAATCCCCTTTTGGGTCGATGGGTGACGGCGGGGACGGGCGAGAACCCCCCGGGCCGCAGGGCCGCGCTCACGGCACCGCCGGTAAAACCACGGCGCCGACATCCAACAAAGCCAATTCCGACAGATCCGTGATGATACGGAGAGGCCGCACCCGAGTTTGGACAATTTGATTTCCTGCCACCAAAAACCAAACCTGAACCAGCCGTTCCCGCCGTCAGAGCCCCATGGTGCCCCTCGGTGCCTGCATGGAGGCTCGCGGCGCGCTCACCCGCCGCGGTTCCAGTGACGTTACTATAAACCACGAGAGACTCCAATAAACGTTACCCTCTCACCCTGCACCGTCGGGTTGTCTCCGTGTCCCCGTTATTTGCCCGCTTGCCTCCTCCGTCCCCCCTCACCCCTTCCTCAGCGTGGCCTTGGCGGCGGAGCCGCGCGCGGGGCAGGATGACCTCGTGGAAGGGCCTCTTCGGCGGCGCTGGGGCTCTGGCCGCTCCGTCCCCAGCAGCTCACCCTGGCTCCGCGGGGCCTGATGCTCTCGGGGGGTCAGCGGCTGCGCTGGGCTCCCGTCCCCGGGGCAGGTCGAGCTGCAGCGTGAGGCGGGTGCGTCCCGTGTGCTGCCGCTGCCGGGCTGGCCCTGCTCGGGCCAGCGAGGACCCACCCGGCAGCACTAAAAGGCGCTAGAAAAGATGAGCCGGAGCTCCCGGGCACAGCCGGTGCCGCGGGACCTCGCCTGGGCACGTCCCTGCCACCTCCCGGCTCCAGAACCAGCTGGTACTGGTGGGTCCCCAGTGCAGCGACACGGACTGGTCTGGGGGACCGTCCCCATGCTTGGGGCACAAGCGCAGGGTCCCGCTGCTGAAGGGCCCTAAACTGGGGCTGCAGCCAGCGGCAGGTGACCCCCCCAGCCCATCGTCCCGCTCCCCTCCCAAAGACACCACTGGCTGGAATTTTTCTTTCAAAACAAGTAAAATCGAACCACCCCCCCGTCTCCCCCCTCAGTTCGCTGCGCGTTGTGGTTTTACCGCGGGGTCTCCTGCAGCCTCGCGATCGGCGCCCCCCCGCCCCGCTTCTGCCTGGCTGTAAACGGGGCGGCTCGTCCCCCACCTCACAGGGGTGTTGTGAGGTTCCGCTTGCGTACTGCACCGGGAGCCGCCGGCACCGGGGTGTGCGCGGC
>JAODLK010000032.1:12467217-12478147 GCA_027563805.1 Buceros bicornis | reverse complement strand
CGGGCGGGCAGGGGGAGTTGTCGGGGGGGCCGAAGCAGGACGTGACTGAGGCGGCGGAGCGGGACAGATGTTTCAATGGTCCCCTTGGCAGTGTGAGAAAATTACTGTCCAGTGACCAAATGGCCGGGCCGGTTCCCACCCTCGCTGCTGCCCATTATCCCCAGCGCAAGACAAAGGCGGGCAGGGGGGGCTGGGCAGGGGAGAATCCTATTGTTCCCGCCCGCCCTAATTATGGAAATCTTGTTAATCTATTCAGCAGCGACTCTGAACTGGGCTTTTGTTCGGGGGCTCTTTAGCGGGGCGCACCGCCGAGGGTGTCCAACGGCTCGGCGCTGGCCGTGGGGGGCGCTCCCTCCCGCCGCCCCCGCCCTGGGGAAAGCTCTCGCCGGGGGATTTGAGGCCGTGGGGACACAGGGTGGCCCCAGCAGCATCCCGGAACAGGCCACCTTCACCGGAGCACGGACATCTCATCCACAGCCTTCGTACAGGACACACGTGTGTGCAGGCACGCGTGTACACGCGTTTGATCTGCTCATGTCCCGGCCCCACGCACACGCACCCGTCACCGGGGCATAAAAACCTGATGGCAAAACCCGCACTGGCAAACACCGAGACGCGCCACTGGCAGCGGGTGCCGATGGCTGCGGCGTCCCTGGGGTGCTCCGGGGAGGGATGGGGTGGATCTGGAGGGGTAAATCCAGCCAAACGCCCCCGGGAAGAGAGTCCAGCCCCGCAGGAGCCACCGTGGAGGGAGCGGGGTGCAGCCTGCGGTGCCAGCGCGGCCGGTGTCCGGCGGCCGTGGCCAGCCTCGGGTGCCCTGCAGGAGCACCCCAGCCCTTGGGAGGGAGCAGCCACTGCCGCCCTTCGGCTGCCGGTGCGGGAGGGAGCCGCCGCGGCACTCCCGTGACGCTCGGCCTCCGCTGCGGTCTCGCTGGCTTTCGTGCGGCCGGCTCCGTTCTCGGCAGAGCTGTCAGCTCGGAGCATTTATGCCAGTTCCAGAAGATATCGAGCAGCTGCATTATCCCCGGAGCTCCCCGACGTGAGCGGCTCCCCGGGCAGGGAGAGCCTGTCCCCGCTCCAGGGGCTGCTCACCCACGTCCCCAGGGTCTGAATTCTGGGATGTACAAACTTTGGGCCAAGAAGGAGCACGTCTGGGTGCCGGTTGCCCCGTGCCACAGCCCAGCCTTCTCCAGGACGTCTCCTGGCAGGGACGTTGCACGCGATGGACCCTCTGTGGTGGACTTTGCTGCCAGCACCTGACGGTGGGTCCAGACTAGAGCCCGCCCCGAGCCCCCAGAGCACAAACGCGGCTTCACGTCAGCCTGTGCCACAGCTTGGTGCCGCAGCCAGACCCGCGGAGCACCGGGTTCTGCCGCCGCTGACGGGTCCTGCAGCAGCCACAGCCATGTCTTTGTGGAAGAAGGCAAGGAAGAACTCCAGGGTGGGGAGAACAGACTCTCCCCAGTGAGTGGGAGGCAGGGAATGACTTCTTCTTGTTTCCAAGTGAGGCATTTCCTGACCTTCATCTCCTCAGCTTCTGCTGCCGGTGGCTCCTCCTGGGCTGGGGCTCGTCTCTGCCTCCTGAGAGCAGCGCCGGCAAAGTGCACGGGCGAGTCAAACCACAGCCATAAATCAGCATTAGAGCCCCCGCGGACCCTCGCTGCCGTCCCGAGGCTTGTGACAACGTTTCTGAAATGCTTCATCATCGCTCCTGTGCTGAGCCGGTGCTGGTCATCGCCGCGAATCCCCACAGCGGGTCCGGAACAGCCGGCAGCAACCGGCACCAGTGGCAGCGCTGGTGCCAAAGCCAGGAGCAGGGCAAGGAGAGCACGGAGCCCCGCTGAGGCACGGCACAAGCCAGGCACAGTGATACCTGGCAGCACTCACAAATGGTGGGAGGCTGCGACCCCCCGGCCCTCCCCGCGGGTCGGGACGGGGACCCCCCGTCCCGCTGCCAGAGCGCAAACATCAACTTTTCCATGGCCAGTTTGGGCAGTTTGGCAAATCCATCGGGGAGCTGCATCCCTTTGTCCGCCACGTTCCCCGTCCCCAAATAACGGGTGCGGACACGGCGAAGGCTGGGATTGCAATCAGCGCAGGGTCAACGGACACATGTTAAAAGGATTTAGGTGAACTCGCACCCTTCCCTCTCCCCACCCCCCGGGAGAAACAACCTCCAACCCGGCCGGCGCGAGCTGAAGGCTCCCGCGTCCACCCCATCCACTCATATATCAAGTGCAGAGCAGCTGGACACCAGCACGGGCCCGCAGTGACCAGCGGGCCATCGCCCATCTGTGCTGCTCCAGCACCCGGCCAGCAAATGAAAAATTAATATGGATCCGCTCAGCCCGGCAGCAGCTGAGCATCACCCATCTGTCACGGCGAGCGGAGCGGCTCCGCTCAATGTCACCGGCAGGAAACTGTCCGCAGCGCACGGCCCCGGAACCCCCAGATGGAGGGGGTACGGCAATAAACCCAGATACAATGAGCGCCACGAGCTGATGCAACCGCCGGCGCTGAGGAATTTTGCTCCACCTTTCTGTAGAAGATGGACGGGAGAAAAAACAGCAATAAAAGGGACCCAAAAAAAAGTGAAAAAAAAAATCAGCCTCTTTCTCACTCTATATTTTTCTTAATGCGACTTGTGGCCAGGGCTCATGGGGGTGCTGCTCGGGTCTGCGGGGATCCGAGCTTCAGCCTTGCCCCCATCCCCAGGAACACGGGACAAAAACGCTCAACCATTAATCTGGGTCCAGAAAGCACGGAAAGGCGGGACGGGCTGATCCCCCCTGCTCCAGCCCCTCTCCAGCACCCTCCCTCCCGCGCTTCCCAGAGGAACAGTAATCCCCAAAGGTTAATGATCGCATTAATCCCTCACCACCTCGCCCACTCCCTGCCAGGGGTGTGCTTCAGCGCGTGCGGAACGCGGCTCCCTCCAGCAGCGGTCCCTGGGGGTGACCTCCCGCTGCCCACGGGGCGGTTCTCAGGGAGGCAGGAGGTTTTCCAGCAAGAGCATCACTGAGCATTCATGCCATCGAAGTCCACCACCCCTCAAGGTCACCCCAGGGCAGGTGCCCCAGTGAAGGGTGCCACGGCCTGTGGGTGCTGCTCAGATCCCCGGCGGGTCTGAAGCCCTTTGCCGAAGTTTCATTCCTTGACACTGGATGAGCTCCCCGGCGCCCGGCGTTGGAGCCAGCCCATTTTCGGAGGATTACGTTAGCGCGGAAAATCCATTTCCAATCAGCAGAACCATTTCCCCAAACAGACGTGGCCCCATAAAAAGGTCAGGAGGTCAAACAGACCCAATTTGCATGCAATCTGCATAAGAGCGGCCACGCCAGAGAGGGTGGTGAGAGGTCCCCGAAGCTCCTGGTCCCACCACCCAGCCCCACACGGGACTTTGCCTCCTGCTTCTGCCCCCGACCCGTGGCGAGGCTGGAGGACGCGGCGAGGCGAGGCACTCACTTCTCCCACCCGGGCTGTACGTCTGCACTTGGTGCTGGCGCCACCACACCGGCTCCTCCTCGAGCCCATCCCGAAATGCCCCACGTGAAACCACCTGCGGAGCCTTCGGCGCGTTGGCACGGGCTACAGCGGGATGTGGAGAAAGGGTCTTCACACCAGCTCCACCTCTGCTCCTTCGCCACGACGCGCTGGCAGCGGGAAGCTGCTCGGAAAAGCTTCGTGTCCTGAGCTCGCGCCACTCAAAACCACTTGTTGAAACCCACCGGGACTCACCACATCCCCACTGACAGCGACCGCCTGACCCCGCCTGAACCTGCCGCAGGAGGATCTGGGGGCCGTGCCCTTCCGATGGCCCCCCCCAGAGCCCAGCCAGCGCTGAGCCGGCAGCTGGGGACCCGTGATGTCGGTGCTGGTGGGATGCCTGGAGGACACAACCTGTGGGATCTGCGCTGCAACGGCATGAGAAGCAGCAAAGCCAACGTGTTTTGGGGCTGGACGTCGAGCCCGGCTGCTGAGCCGCTGCTGCACCCCAGGGCAGACCCTGTGGGTGGGGGGTCCGTGAACCCCGATACACACATCAACCTCAGAAGGCTGAAAACAATTTTAAATGACTTACATATCCAAGAAGAAAGCATTGCCATCACATTTCACCTTCCCACGAGCGCTCGGATGAAGGTCATTAAACACAGGAGATGCTCGGCAGCTCGTGAAGGGGCCCGGGGTCCTCTCCTCCCTCTCCAGCCCTCTCCTCCCGGGGAGGTTTTTCCCAGCGAAGCTCCAACAACAAACCCCCCCGGGGCAAAAGCCAAGGCAGGAGCCACCAGCCCCTGGTCCATCTTCTCCAGTATCTGGCCCTGGGCCGGGGTCAGCGCTGGGGGCTGTGGTGGACGCGGGAACCGGGTGGCAGCAGGGACATCATTTGTCCCGTGCACTGGAGCCTGTCGGCAGCGGCAGCAGCAACGCTCCGGCTCATCTCCTCCTCGGAACGAATCAATCTTCATTAACGCTAATTCTGAGGAGCCTCCCAGCCCTACCCAGCGCGGCGCAGCGCGGTTGTATTTTCCGCCCGGGCGCTCCGCCGGGAGCCCGGCAAAACCGCCTCATCTCTGCCACCTCTGCAGCTCCCTTCTCGCCGTGCCCGTGGGTCCCCGTCACACACCCCACGGGATGACGGACCCCATCCCCGTGCCCTGGGCACCACCTCCCCTGCCCTCGCCCCGCCGGGGCTGGAGCTGGGCTGGAGCTGGGCTGGGGGAGGCCTCTCTCGGTGGCTTTTGTTTTCACAAGCCTTTTGACTCGCGGATTCTTTTTTAAACGCCGCCTCAGCAGCCTGAAAAGCCGCGCTCCCTCCTGCACTCCATTCACTAATGGATTTTCCAGAAGTTCCCTTTTTTTGGCTTCTTTCTTCACTGACACCGCGGCCCCCATCCACGTCCCGGGCTCCCCTCGGAGCACGGACAGACGGACAGACGCTGCCTTTGGGGACAGCGCTCAGAGCAGCCAGCCCGACGACTCCCACCTTCAGCCACAGCCACGTGCCTGTGATAAGCCCATTATAATTAGATATAATCGTACAGCACAGGGTGCCAGCGCCTCCACCTGCACCACAGGACTCAAATAAAAAAAGGTTCAAGAATAAAAAGGTGGGAATTCACCTCAAAAAGGGAGCTCCAGGGACAGCTGCTCCAGCATAGACCCGCTGGCTGCTCCGTGCCGGGGGGACGCTTCGCCCCCAGCCCCGCACAGCAGCGGCGGGGTGGGGGTGTCACCGGGAGGAGTTGGGTGCCGAGCTGGCTCCCTGCAGCCCACGAGAGCGCTATCGATCGGGGCAGCGCCACTCCCGTCTCCTACGGCAGAAATAATTCATTTTCCTCCCTTTTCAGCAGCCACTCATTAAAAAGTAATCACCTCGCAGGAGGAGGATATGAACTGCCCAAGGTCAGATCCATAACGATGTTACTGCTGGGGCGCGTACCTGGCTCGCGCCGAGCCGTGGCCACGCAACGACCCCAGCCCGGTCCCTGCCCCGCCGTGCGAGCCGGTGGTGACGAAGATGCAGATGGGAACATCTTTCTGTCGGCAGGATAAAACATAATTTATCTCAGAGTACGATCGCACCCAGCTCGCGCTGCGGACGTTGCGCCCGTCGACCCCAAGCACCCACCACACCCACGGTGGCAAATGGGAACCAGGCTTCCAAAGGTCACTTTTACATCTCAAGATCCGGTGGCAGCCGGAACAAATGTCCCATTCTCCAGCTCCAGTTGCTGGGACTTCACCACAGCTGCTAAAACCTCTTTTTCGAAGAGAGCGAAGCTGTGCGGTGGAACACGATGAAGCATCACCATGTCCCTGACGGTGGCATGAGCAGAGGGACCGTGCGGGTGCCTGCGCCGGGTGGGATGTACACGGGGAGACACCGAAACGCGCGTGGACAGCCGGTGTCCGAGCAAGCCCCAGGGCTCAGTGTGAGCCGCGGGCACAGCATCATCCTCCTCTTGCCGTGAGGGACCTCCTGGGTAGAGCTGGCCAAGAGCGATGCCACGACACGGGGCTGCAGCGTTCAGCCCCGAGGCCGCGTGCTCCATAACCACATCCCCTGCCTTCCTCACCCGGCACGGCCACGCCGGCACCAAGCTCCATCCCCACGGCTGCGGCACCTCGGTGTGCTCTCGAGTGGCCATAAACGTCCCCCAGGACATAGGGGTGCAGCCCCGGGGGGTTCCCAGGAGGGAGAGCCTGGGCTCAGGGCAACCGCCCACCCCCGTGGCTCAGCCGAGGGCCGCTGGGTCTAGCAAAGCTCAGCCTGTTCGCGGCACGTCGGTGTTGTAGCGGATTTATGTTTGCAACACATGGCCTGATTCAGCGTCTGGAAGGAGGAGGAGGAGGAGGAGGAGCGGGCAGCGGTGCTCTGGGAACCGGCTGGAGTGCAGAGCTGGGCTGGGGGCATAGCACAGGGGACGGGAGGCAGGATGGGGCTGGTTCCAGGGATTTGGCAGTTCCAGCCCCAGCTCTGGTGATGCCAGAACAGCCCCTCACCCAAACCCTTCCCGTGACAGCCACAGCGGGGCCACGGCGCAGGCTGGGCTGTCCCACCCCGCTGACAGGGGGTGCCGGCACGTGGAGCACCCCGAGCGGGGCGACCTGCCCTGCCGAGGCGGGAGGCGCAGGACAAGCCCTTCACAACACACTCAACCTCTCTAACCCCCCGCGCGCTGCGGGGCCTCGCCGCCGTCACCCCTGCCCTTTAATTACACATTTCTGCAGCCATTAGTGCGCTCGCCATCAATTACACCCCCATTACCCCGCTCCGGGAGGCAGCGGGACGCGCAGCCCAGGCAGGTCCTTCGCAGCCCCTTTCCAAAACAGCCTCCGACGGCAGCGCCCGCACCATCAGCCCGGCAGCCGCTCCCGCTGCCCCGCGGAGGCCTGAAGCGACGCCCCGAAAGAGGAATCGTGGGGAGAGGACCCCGGCTGCGGCGTCCCCTGATGCCAAGAGGCCCCCCCAGCTCGCTGCCGCGCTGCCCCTCTGGGCTGTGTACACAGCAGAGGCTTTGTGCCGAGCAGGCTGCTCCGCCGAGTGCGCCGGGGCAGGCGGCGGGGTACTTATTCAGCTATTATTCAGCTTTTTTTTTTGTAGGCAAGACAAGTGTGGGTTAAAGTGCAGTTTGTCTTGACATTAGTTTTCACTTTCTTGGGGGAAAAAGGAAAAAAACTGCGGCTCTTTTCTCTTTCAAAGGAAAACACTCGCCTGGGTAGCAAGCCTCCACCAGCCGAGCATCCCACCCCGGAGAGCACCCCAGCGTCCCTCCCTGGGGACAGCACCCCAGCATCCCACCTGGGAGGGCGCCGCAGCATCCCTCCCCGGGGGAGCATCCCAGCATCCCGGTCCCGGGCGAGGGGCCCCGCACATCACCACCACACAGGCCATAACGGCATCGCTGTAATTAAATAAACGTGCCTGATTTTTCCATGACTGATTGCTCTGTCCTCGGGAGATGGGAAGAAAACCTTCCCTTTGCTCCCCCCTCCTCTCAGCAGAAGTCAGCAGCATCTGCGAGGCCTTGGCGGGGGGTTTTAGGGCCCCTATAAAGATCAGGGCTCCGGATAAGCCACCCAAGGCATGTCCCACCAGCGGAAAAATGGTGCTCGCGATCTGTACAATTTAACCAGCGCTGACTCTGGCGGGTGACAGGCCACAAGGCCAGGAGAGGGATTTTACAACACCCTCGTTGCACAGCAAAATAAACGTCGCTGCAGAGCCCGTGTTGCCCTTCAGCCCGTGCTCCCGGTCGGAGCAGAGCCGAGCCCAGCCGGGTCCGCCGGCGGATCTGCTGGGCAGCCACCGCCGCTGCTCGCCACGGCTGGGGTTCGCGGAGCAGAAAGGGCACCACGGCCCCGCTCGGGGCTCGGCAGCACCAGAGTGCACAAACCAGGGTCCAGAGGGAAAACCAACAGGAAAGGACACCAGCAGCAACCACGGCGATGAAGCACGGCGGCAGGACCCAGCAAGGGGTCCTCCAGAACTGGGAACTGCCGGGGGGGGCACTGGGAAGAACTGGTCTGTTCCCTGCTCGGCTGCTGACCCAGCAATGGGAATTTTGGGGCTAAATGCTGATAAAGTCTGGTTTAGTCCCAATGGCTCCCTTCGACTGGGAGCTGGGGGCCATGCCAGCACGAGGGTCCCCTGGGACGTGAGTGGCGGACGCCCATTGACACACACAAGTGACCGAGCACCGGCAGCACCAGCAGCACCAGTAGCATCAGTGACACCAGCACCAGGGAGGAGCTTTCTGGAGCCAGAGCACCACAGAGCTGCCAAACGTGCATTAACCCACCGCGCCCCAGGAAGACCCAAAACACCTTTATTTCGCTAAAAAGCTGCGAGAGGAGGAGCCGCCCCACGGGCACCGGTCCGGGGGGGTCGGCTGGAGCAAATGAGCCGCTCGGAGCTGCCAGCCTCAAGCTCTTCCTGCACGCTGCAAAATTCCAGCTGACACTTGGCCAGATGCGACGGGATGTGCCCCGGGATGACAAAAGGAGCCTCCCCCGACAGCCCCCGTCGAACGGCAAAGCTCCGCTTCCAGCCATATAATCACTGGAGCTCAAAAAATAAAACTGAAAAGTGTTTACAATGGCGTAAACGCCAGGGTCAGCGTCGCGCAAGGGTCACGCTCGCTGCTCCAGATGCATTAATGTCATCTGCGGGAAATTCCCTGCAGGAATCCTCGCTCCGGCCCCCCGCTCCTGCCGGCGACTGGGGATGGGGGGATTCCTGGCTGCCCACCCGCACCCCCCCGGCTGCAGGGAGGAGGGCAGGGCAGCGCAGAGCCCCCGGACCACGAGAACCGCAGGGACAGAGGGGGCGGACGGCGCATACTTGGCCGTTTGCAGAAGCGGCACTGTGGCCCTCGGGGTATCCCCCGCCTGGGGGGATGCAGAAACCACGGACAACGGCGCAGGCCAGCGAGACGCAGCACACGCCACCAGAGCCCTTCCAGGAGCTCTCTCCAGTGATGGTGGCGCTGGTGTCGTTACGGAGGTGCCGACGGGCCAGGCAGAACCGTTTCACCCAGGACGCGGTATCAGAGGGTTGGTGTTTCCCTTTTCCACCGGGGACGGAGGAGGAGGAGGAGGAGGCGTAGGGGACCTAACTGCCACTCCCTTGGCCTGAGGTTAGGTCCTCGCACCCAAAGAACGGCCTTTCGGGGGGTTTCCAGCAGCTGCTGAGAGCTCCTGGAGCAGAGGAGGGGCATGGCGTGGGGGCTCCGAACTTTCCCCCCACTTGCTCCATCATGGGAAAATCACAGCTCGTACCGGTCTGTTCAAACAGGCACTGGGACCATCAACCTCCACCCCAAAAAAAGCGAACGGAGCCGCGGCTGCCTCGAGGGAGAAGCCCGTTACCGGCCAGGGCGTCAGTCGATGCGGACACGCCGCTTCCTTCAGCAGCTGCTGTCTGGGTTCCAGAGCATCCGGGAAAAGCCGCCCCGGAGATCACTCAGCGCTTGATCCGTGTTTTAATGTGGGGGAATCATCTCTGGTGGGACGCGAGAGGAGAGCGTTGGGTTACGGGACCGCGTTGAGGCGGCACGAAACCCGAGGGGCTGTTAAAGCCCCAGCCCGGAGCTCAGAAGGGAGAAAAAGGCCGGGGGAAAGGGAGGGAGGGGAAAACACCGGCTCCAGATAAGCAATTGTTAACATGATCCATATGGTCCCCAAGTTGCCTCTCTGTTTAACCCAAATGATAATGGCAAACGGGAAGAATGCGGCGGGGGCTCCGCGGGAGAACAAAGGCGGCTGCGAAACGCTTCCCCGCTCCGCAGAGAATGACCTGTGAGTGGGGAGAGCCCGCTGCTGCAGCTGCCCAGGGCCGAGCCACCCCAAAACCCACCCGGCTCCGCTCGCCCCTTCTTCTTCACCAGCGCTTCCCAATGGCCGCACGGAGCCAGGGCTGAAAGCGGCTGTAAACCAAACCAAACCGCTGACAAGCATTAACAGGGATGTTTTCATCATCAATAATAAACTTTAAACACGAGCTGCGGCTCGGGACCGGCGCTGGTGTAAACACGGAGCCCATTCGGCCCCGCTCGGGGCTGGATCCAGCCCGGGGTGTTTATGTTATTGCAGGATCCCGCGGCTCGCCGAGGAACACAATACCGTACGTGCCATTCATTATCCCCGGCGGTCCCCCACGAGAAAATGTCAACACACTTCTGCTGAAGATAGCTAAAGCAAATGTTTAATGTGATCAACAACTGCTGGGCCCCGGCCCCCGCAGAAATGTTTAATTCAGAACCAGGTCTAAGGACAAACAGGCGCCGGAGCCGTGCGCCGGCATCTAGGAACGGCGAAGCTGGCACCCTGTCACCGCCGGAGCAGCGACCGGCCGCCAGCACCAGCGCGGAGCACCTGGAGGGAGACCAGCGGAAAACCCCGGCAATTCCCACGCGCCGGTTCAGTAAATCAATTCCGAGCCGTTATTGTTGTCTTCGCGCACCCTCCGCAGAGAGCAGCATTCCAGCAAAACCCCACGCGCGCCCAAGTTCGCTGAGGAATTCCGTCCAGCGCATCCGCACCCCTGAAATCTGTTTGTCGCAAAACCAGGAGCCGACTCATGGTAATGTTCATTTTTCCAATCCCAGAGTGAGCTAGGAACGATGGAAACCAGCACGGTGCCTCCAACACCAGGAGAATGCATGCGGGAAGACGCAGTCTAAAGCTATTTAAAAACCTTTCTGGTTTTTTTCCAAGTGCCTTTTGTCCCCCAAGTGGAAAAAGCACACTTCAAAAAAAAAAAAAAAAGAAAAGGACCTCTCAGGCAAAGCTCCTAATTAGAAATCGCCAGCAGCATCTCAACGCCACGACTGTTTTGAAGGCGAGCGCTCCAGCGTGCGCTTGACGTGCGACAGCGGGCGAGGGGAGCGAGCATTGTTTCTGGGCGGAGGATGGATGGATGGATGGA
>JAODLK010000032.1:12450037-12465752 GCA_027563805.1 Buceros bicornis | reverse complement strand
GTACCCCTGCTCATCTCCCCTCCAGCCTCCACCATCCCTGCACCCCGTCCCCCGCCTCCCCAGCACCCTGACCCCCGCGCCCCTGCTCCAGCCCCAGCTGCGGAGCCGTGGGCTGGGCCCTCAGCTGCTGGACTGCGCTCGGAGGAATCCCAAATACCTGGAATATTTTCCTACTATTAGTTTACCATGCAAAAATAAAACAGTTGCCCCAAGGATACTGTGTCAGTGGGAGGTGTCCGCAGGACAACCCCTTTATTAAGGCATTATCTGCCCCACCAAAACCTCTCTGGACCCGCAGAGCCTTATCTCAGCCTGGGGTCAGATCCTCTGGGCCCAAAACTGCCCCTTTTTGGGATGGTTTTGCAGCAAGAACAGGCTGCCACCGCCTCGCCTTTGCTCTCCAAAGCCCCGCTTGATTTTCTTTAACCAGCTCAGGCTCTTCCCTGCTGTAATCACATTACGGCATTATTTCCCTCGCATGAACGTCGTGTCATACCCCTGAGGGATTATGACACATTTCTCTTTCCAGGAGCTGGCGAACGTTGCCTGTTCCTGAATGGATTCAGAGCCGCAGCCGCCTCTGCCCGCACCCACCCGCTCCCCGAGCCGTGCAGCTCAGCCCCCATCCCGGCCGCCGGGGCGGCTGCGCTCCAGACCCAGCAATATCGCTCCTTTGGCTGAGAAAAGCCCCGAAAGGACAAATCACCAGATTTTAAGCTCAGGCAGAGCATGGCGAGGAGTCCCTTCACCCTTGTCCCATGACAGTCACCCTCGCCTCGGCACAAAGCCGGACACTGGGGACGCTTCCAGAAAGAGCCTTGTCTTGGCCTGAGCGATTTGACGCGATTTCACTAATTGAGGTTGTCCCGTGGAGATGAATTCCGGCAGCTTGTCGGCCCTTTCCCGGCCGCCGCTTCCAAGCGTCGCCCCATCTGCCAGCACGTTTTGCTCCCACCTTAAATTCTCTTAGTGCAGCTTATTTATAGGCCAAAAAATCCTATTTCCCCCCCCAGCTGCAACAAAGCTTCATTGTGCTTTTTGATTTGGCTGCGACAGAGGAGCTGTTATTTAACGCGCACGGAGCCCCGCTCGGTGCTCGAGCACACGTGGACGTGCTCTTTGACACTGGAGGCTCAGTTCTTCTCCGGCTCAGCTTTGGGAGGAGGATTATGTGTCCCAGCTTCCTGCAGAAGCTGCTCAGTGACCCGGCAGGGACTTCCCGCTTGTCCCCTGCTGGTAGAAAACAGATGGGTGCTGGAGCTGCCCCGTTTATCTCCACCACTAAATATTTATCAGGGGAAAATGCCTAAAAACTGCCCCCTGCCCCCCAGGACCACCCACCCCTGCACCCACCACTGGTTTATCCTGGAAACCTGGTGCTCCAGGAGGGACATCTACGTTCAACAGGAAAAGGAACAAGCTCAGCTTCTTGCTGTGTCCCAGAGGGGTTCCTGGATCAGCCCCTTATCGTCACCCGCCAGCGGAGGGAGCAGCCCAAACGGCAGCTCCAGGAATGGACTTTGTGTGTGTGACCGCAGGAAGAGACCCCAAAGCTGCAGATACGTGAGCCCAGCGTGGCCATGGGACTGCTGGGCACACCGAGACATGAGCTCCATGAGCCAACGTCCCAGGCCAGATCCTGAGGTGCAGGCAGGGAGGTGGAAAGCAGGACGGGATATTTGCTGTTGGGATCAAGCATGGCTTGTTCTGGTCCTCCCTCCTATCCACCCAACCATCCATCTCTCATCCATCCAACCATCCACCTCCGATTCACCAACCATCCACCTCCTATTTACCAACCATCCACCTCCCACCCACCAACCACCCACCTCTCTCAACCACGCTGGTTAGTCTGGCCACGGTCACCCGGGAGGCTCCAGCAATGGGTCCTCCAGGGCTGGGACTCTCCAGAGCCGCGGGACCGTGACTTTGTCCGCGCGCATCCGGGTGCTGCTGTCCTGAGAACAGTATCTAACGATGCTAATCCCAGCAAGCTATAAAACGAGCCTGACATTTACTGTGGTTCCGGTTTCACTCGGAATAAGCTGCCTTTTATTAAACTGGGAAGCCGGATTTCTAGCCCCACTTGCAGAGTTCAAACTCACCTCATTAGCCAAGGAAAGGCTGGATGGCAACAGCGGGGTCACGCAATTTATTTTCACTAATCACTCCCCATGATTCCTTTAAGAAATAAACTCCTAATCAAAAGTCCGAATTCGTTAATTATTTCTCTGTTTGACCAGCAATAGAAACCATCAGCAAAAATCCGTGCTGACACCTTCCTCTGAAAAACCCTGGGGTTTCTCTTCCCCCACCGGGAAGCTGCCATTCCTCGGCTCCCATTAGGCTTTAACGACAAAATATGATAATCCGAGGGCTGCGGGTTTCGGACATGTGATGCCTGATATTTTCCGCCGGTTCACGGAGGGGTGACATCTCCTTGCCTCGGCTCGCGCGTCCTTCGGCGAGAGCAGCTGTGCCGGGCGCGGGGTTGAGGCACTCAGAGTGCCCGACACCCAGCGAGAGGCATTAATTGAAGAGGCCTCTAATTATTTAATGTCCTCGTTCCCTAGGGATTGGGAAGAGCTATAAATTCCCGCTACAAAGGGTTTAAAATCTGGCCACGAACCCGTGAGAGGGAGAGCTGAAATGCTCGTGGCTCATCCCAGGCTGGTGGAAGGCTCTTTAGGGCAGCCTTGGCTGGCAGGGGGACCCTGGAGACGTACCACCGGGCCAGGACCTGCCTCCACGCTCTGTTTCGGGGAGAGGCTCCTTTCAGCTCGTAAGAACGAGCGAACCGACAGCTCGTGGCCTGGCGGCGCTGGCAGGCGGCCGCACCCCTGGGAATCATCACAGCGGGATGGGGAGCGTCACAGAGGGACTCGACCCCCTGTAACAGGCGGAGCGTTGCCCCGCGGTGCCAGAGGCTCCGCGTCGTGTTCGGGGCTGGCTGAGAGCCCTGGGGACCCTGAGGAACCGGCCACCCTCCAGCCAAGGGGACCCTCGCTGGGATGGCCGGGAATCGCGGTGCTGCTCTCGGGGGCATCTCAGACCCACCGAGCGCCCAACAATCCCGCTGGACACCCCGTGCGCAGCAGTGAGACCCGCGGGCAGAGCTGGAACACGCTGCCCGGTGCCGGGGAGCTGTCACCGTGCCCCGCTGCCCTCCGGCCGCTCACTCAGCCCTTCACACCTCCCGAAGCGGTGAAACACACCGCACCGCAAAACACGGCACGCAAACGCTGTGCCCGGCGGCACCAGGAGCTCCTCTGCCCATGCCTGGCTGGATGGGCCATGGTGGGAGAGCGTGTGGGTGGGTGGGCACCCACTGGGTGGCTCCAAAAACGAGCGGCAATGGGGTCTGAGCACGGCCAGGTACCGGTACAGGTTGCGAGGTGCAGTGAGATCCAGCTCAGCCTGGCGGCGAGCATCAAGCCTGGGAATGCTGGTGAAGAGCACCAGTTGTGCCAGTACAACCAGTTACAGAGTCTGGGTGTGGGCCGGGTTGCAAACAGCGGTGAGCGGGGTCAGTGCCCTTAGGAAGGAGCATCGCTCTGAGGGGCAGATGAGGAGAACGAGGCCGGTAAATGGTCGCCCACCAGCAAGTGGGAAGGATGGGGCCAGACCCGGGAGCCCCGACCCCACACTAACGCTCATGGCACCGGAGCCCCGAGGGCCCCCCAAGGGCCGGGAGCGCCCAGAGATCAAACCCCGGAGAGAAGCTGATAGCAGAAACAACCCCCCACCAGCAGCACTGGCCCCTGGGTGTGATACCAGCGCGGCCCTGGGGTTGCTGCACCATGCCGGTGGTGGCAGGGCCAGCAGCGTGGCGACGCCGGTGTGTCCCCAGAGCCCGTGGGAGCTGCAGGGCAGGGCGAGGGGTGGCAGTTTGGGATCAGGGCTGGGGGGGTCCCTTGCTCTCAGGCCAGCGGCACTTTTGGAAGTGCCAGGCTCTGCCAAGCTGCACGTCTCCTGCTGCTGTCTCCTCTTCCAAACCCCTCGAAGCCCTCTGCGACAGGAACAGGGATCCTGTGCTGGCAGCGGCGCCACCCCAAGACCAACAGGACGAAGGTCACCCGGTTCCACCACGTTTACACCCAGAACCAGGGTCACCTCAGCTTCACCGCTCCAGAGAAGCCGCCGATCCCGCCGAGGGGCACCAGGCTGAGGTTCTGCACGCCTGGCAGTGCTGGCGCGGCCGGCTCGGACCTCTGCCCCGCTCCCCACCTTGCAGCCATCCCCCAGTTCTCTCAGAGCCTCTTCTGACAAACTGGGAAGGGGGGAGGAGCTGGGGCTCTGCCCGGGGAGACATTGCACCACAGCGGTCATTAAAAATCTTCCCAGGCCCCCGACTCCCTCATTCAGCCAGACAACCATCAATCTACAAATTATTTTAAAGCACCATGCCAGAGCGGAGGGGTGATTTATGCCGAACAAGGCTCGCGCTATTTTCATTTGTCTGATTTATTAACGTTACATAAAATTACCGAGAGCCGCTGATTTATTGGCGGGGGGTGCTGCTGGGCCCTCCCTGCTCCCGCTCTCTCCCGGGATTCGGGGATACCTGCTCCGGGTGACAGGACCTCAGGCACATCAGCTTCCCGGAGGGACAATCCCTGCCGAGTCCTTGTGTGCTTTTGGAAAACAAAGTCCGTCACCCTCCAGAAGCTGGACGCCCCTCTCGGACAGGGGTCTCCTGCTCATCAAGGGCTTGTGCGGAACTGCGGGAGGTGACGCTTGTGAACGAGCAGGACCTGAGGAAGGGAGCTGGTGGCATCAGCCTTAGTCCTGCTTTTAGCGGCGAGGGACTCCACGGATTGTCACATTGGAAATACCTGAGCGGCACCGTCCCCTCCCCGGCCCGAGCAAAGCCTCTGGTTTCAGTAACCACAGTGGAGGGCGCACGGGGCGGTGCTGGGGCTCGAGACCCCCCTTCAGCCTCCACCGAGAGCACAAAAGGAGTTTAACAGCTTCATCTCCCACATCTGGTTGTGCTTAAAACTCCTGTAGCTAATGGGGCTTTTTCCAGCCCGGCGCGAGCAGAAGGCTGGAGCTGGGGAACGTCCCCCATCCCGAGCATCCCCACTCCCGTTTGCCATTAAAGCTGGCTCCTCGTCTGCGGGGAGAGGGGAAGCTGCCTCAGTTTCCTTCTCTGTGGAGGGGAGGGCAGAACCAGGGACTGCTTTGCTCCCCACCACCACGGGAAGAACAGGGGGGGAGAAGCGCGACGAGCTCCCCGGAGCATCACCCCTGGCACGGGGACCCCGCTTACACCGAACCGCACCACGGCGGGGAAGGCGAGGGTCCATCAGCAGCTTTATTTACTTAAAGCGACTCCCAGGATAAACACGGTGGCTCAAGGAGCCCAGTTCCACCCCGAGGAGGGTCCTGGGGGCTTATCTCTGCTGCGGAGGGGAGCAGGGAGAGGACTTCCAGGAGCTCTTTGTTTGGTCCATTTGTGTAAGGAAAACCGTAACTCAGCCCTGAGATCTCACCCCAGGGCAAACACATCCCCCTAATTAAAAAAAATAAAATCCCGTGACTACCAGAGCGATTTGGGGCTGAGCCACCAGCACGCACCCGGCAGAGCGGCCACTGCCACCAACACCGGGGGTCCGGCCGCGGGGTTTAATCCCCCCGAACGCCTGATTTAGCGACAGCGGCTGCGGAGCCGGGGCCGCGCTCTGCATGCACAAAGGGAAAAGATTTATCTGGAGAGGCTAAATCCACTTAGAGGAGCTTTAGGGGCCATAAATTGATTGCTCAGGGGACACCGCGACGGCAACAGGAAACAGCTCCATATTTACGGAGGTTTCTGGGTTTTTTCGGCGTCACGAACCACGCGGGGCTGAAACCTCACGCGGAGCCCGCGAGCGTGGGGTGGGATTTAATGGAGGCGGCTGGACCCTCTGCGGAGGGGGGTCCCACACCCCCATGGCCCTGTCCCCACTCTAACAATCGAAACCCTCATGGAAGGCAGGAAGATCGCGGCTCTCCCTGCAGCTTGCGGCGTCCCAGAACCACTCCCAGCACCCCAGTGTCCTGCACCAGTAGGGACTGGGAGTGCAACCCCGAGCTGCAGCCAAGGGAAGTACCACCTGGTGAAGAACCTCATCCTTTGAAGATCCTCATCCTCCCTGAAAATAGTGGAGCAAAGCAGCAAATAACCAGCAACTCTTACTTTTTCTGCTCCTTTCATCCATCCGAGCGCTGTTTTCTTTCTAACCCCGATTTTCAGTCAAGGGAACGTTTCTCTCTGAAGTGAGAACCAGGGGGATTTCTCCTGAAGGATTTGGTTCCCGGGCAGGGCTCACTGGGATGAGCCTTCCCTTAGTTCTGCCGTAGCACGGGGAACACCGGGAGGTCCCTTGTGCAGCACCAGAGCATCCTCGGCGCAACCCCCCGACCCATTTCCCACCCGTTTGCAGATTATCGTGTTAAAAACAGAAAGACCCCGATTTCCCCTGCACTGCTTGATTTATTTTTTTCCCAGGGGTCACAGATTCCTCTGCGCAAGTGGCCCCATGGCCAGCGGACACCAGCCCAGCACCTCCGGCTCCGCGGGTGAAGCAGAGCCGAGCGACGCGGTGATGGCTGCGGTTTGGGGCGGGCTGAGCACAGGGAGGGGTCCGGCAGCGCCGTCCTCCCTGTGGCGTGTGTGCTGGGGGTTAGCACCGACCTGCGTCTCGGAGGGGCTTAATTCAAGCATGTGCTCAAAGATGAGGCAGAAGGAGGGGGTGGACACCCGCACCCCCCACGCAGATGGAGGAAAAAGCCACGAGACCCCTGCGCATCCTCCGGGCGTCGCACCCGGTGCCTGCCCGCGCACCCGGCCCTCCAGCTGCGGCGGTTTCGCTTCGGACACGTATCAAAATTTCGTAATTAAAGGCTCGTTTGCCCCTTGCCTTTAACCCAGGCGGTTTCTAAGCCCCAGCAGCCCACTGCCCCGCACGGCGGCGAAGCCCCAACGGGAGCACAATGGAGTCTTGTTTCTGGTAACCCGAGATGCCTCTGGCCCAGCTCTTTAATTTTAGACTCCAACGCGCTCGCATTCCTCAGCACGACAATGGCAGATATTTATACTCTGGAATGCGGAGCCCGGTGCTAATTTAACAGGGCAGGGTAACCCAGGGCCGCTCTCCAAACCGGGCTCTGGCGGAGATAAAATTGGACCAGGCAGAGTTTTATGGGTTTACAAATCTTTGCATTTGTTCACTGGCCCCCTCGGGTGCCCTGTAAAAGTTAAACGATGCTCCCTGGAACCACCGGCCACCTCGCCCAGCAGATGGACAAGCCAACTGGGTTGGGTGGGAGAGGGTGGCATGGCCACGGCCGGCCCCTGCCAAGGAATGGGATCCCACCTCTGACCAGGGGGCACGTCGAGCGGTTCGAAGCCTGCCCTGGTTGGGCTGGACCTGAGTTCATCTCCTGGAGGCAGGAGAGGGCTGCCCAGGCACGCGGAGCATGAGGGACCTGCAGAGGCTGGTTTAGCTCGTGACGCAGGACCTCTTGCTCGAGCTGTTGTGGTTGTGGAGGGTCCCACATCCCAGGTCTGCTGCAACACTGAAAACCCTTGACATGACGTGACTCTCCTAGCAAACATTTTCCACTGTCATCCTTGGGAAGGACCTTCTGGCTGGGCCACAGGAGATGGTCTGAAGGCGTCACTTTCCTTTGGTTCACCAGAGGAGGTGGGACCTCGGAGTGTCCCTCCTGATGACCTGAAACATCCAGGGAAGGGAGGAAAGTGCCCTTGAAGTCTCCTCAATGTGGTTGACGAGGCTGAGTCTGCCACAGGACCCCCACAGCAGCTTCACCTCTGCTTTTCCCTCTGCCACGCCTCCGTTCTCCCCATCAGCATAAAATGAGGACGTGGGTGCTGGGGCACTGGTGGCCATCCCTGCCTGGAGGCCTGTCCCTGGCGAAGGCTGCTGGAGAACAGTGGCAGCAAACCCCATGACACCACCAATGATCTCCGTTTCAGAGCCACGGAGGCGGGCGCCGCGCGGCGTTACCCACTCGTGCGTGGAGGAAGCCACGCTGACGCCTGCAAAGTGGTCCCGACTGCAGCGGGTTGGGGGGACGGCAGCTAATTGAGAGAGGAGCAGTATTAGCAGATAAGGGAGGAGGTCAGCGCCGCAAAGCTAAATCCTTGACCTGTTATTTAAAAGGTCAGGCGGAGTTCAATAGACTACTCCAGGTCAATTCACTCAATTAAAATATTAAAAGTTCGAGGCAGGAGCACAGAGATGGAGGTTATTCCCCTTCTCCTCCTCACAGGGGGAGAGAGATTAGGGATTATGTCGGGGGGTCCTGGTGGGCCACAAGAGGCGAGGAGCAGAGATTCATTCCCCAATCGGATGATTGCAAGACAGAATCTGGCCACAGGCGATGCTGCAGACCCAGGAGCCCAGGCTCTAGATGGCATTAGGGGTCAGAGAGGGGAATCCATGAAACTGCGCATCCTCGGCAGCCACCGCCAGCCAGCGTGTCCCATCACCAACCAACTGTCCCACCTCCAGCCAGCATGTCCCACCGCCAGCCACTGCGTCCCACCGCCAGCCACTATGTCCCACCTCCAGCCAGCATGTCCTGCCTCCAGCCACCGTGTCCCATCGCCAGCCACTGTGCCCCATCACCAACCAACTGTCCCACCTCCAGTTACCATGTCCCATCTCCAGCCAGCATGTCCCACCTCCAGGCAGCATGTCCTGCCTCCAGCCACTGCGTCCCATTGCCAGCCACTGTGTTCCACCTCCAGCCAGCATGTCCTGCCTCCAGCCACTGTGTCCCACCACCAGCCACTGTGTCCCATCGCCAGCCACTGTGTCCCATCACCAACCGACTGTCCCACCTCCGGCCAACGTGTCCCACCACCAGCCAACGTGTCCCACCACCAGCCAATGTGTCCCACCTCCAGCCAGCATGTCCCATCACCAACCAACTGTCCCACCTCCGGCCAACGTGTCCCACCACCAGCCAACATGTCCCATCACCAGCCAACGTGTCCCATCACCAGCCAACGTGTCCCTCCACAGCCCTCAGGATGGGAAGACCCCACTCCCATCCCTGCTTGGCTCTACTGAAGGACCAGGTACCCGCCTTGACCATGGTCCTCCCTGGTACCCGCTCTGGCTAAAAGAGGGCTGGGGTTTGGGCTGAGATGGCAGAAAACTGGTGCAAAAGGCAATGGGGAGGTGGTTCTGCTCCTGAACTGAAGGGGTCATGTCTTCTACCTCCATGGGTTTCTGGGCTTTTCTGCTGATGGTGGCCAGGACACTCAGCCACAGCACAGTTGAAGCAGGCAGGAGGTGTCCAGGTGCCCGGCGCTGTGTGTAACCCACTCACACCCACATCGAAACCGCTTCCCGCACCCTCCCCACAGCCGCAGTCCCCTGCAGCAGCTCCAATTCATCTTTGTCACGGGGGAATCAAAAGGAGAGGGGACAGGGGCATGTAGAGCGTCAGCAATTAATCTAATTCTGTTTAACGGAAAGAAGGGACGGGCAGACTCCGGAGGCAGAGGCACGGCCTGGAGGGACCCCCAGACTCCCGCGGTGGCCAGGGCTGACGGGGTGCTCCAGCCTCTGCGCACAGGGAGGAGGGGGTTAGTCAGACCATGGAAACGGCATCTTTAAAGTCCTGACCCCCTTGCCCAACCCTATCACAGACAGGTCTCCTCCACCAGGAGGGGAGTCATGAGAACCTCATCCGCAAGCTGCCCGCGAAGCTCACGGACCAAGCAGCGAAGCGGGGATGACATCCTCGAGGGCTGGCCTGCCTTTCCATAAATGTTTGAGGATAAGCTGTGATCCTTCTTCCTACTGCCCCAGTATTTAACCAGCTCTGAGCCGGGCTGGTGGGCACACGTGGTCTTGTCAGCAGCCAGGCTGTGGTCCCGGCAAAGCTGCCGGCTCCATCAGAAAAGCCAGCGCCACCAAAGATGGACAATTGGCCCGATCCCATCAGGCGGGTGAAAGCAGGCAGTGTCCTGCCCCGCTGCAGCGAGGCCGCCCATGCCTTGTGGCCGCAATGGCCCACGTGAGCTGTCACAGAGAAGCAAAGGCTTTGTCCGCAGCGGATAAACAAAGGTTGCTCCTCTCCGAGCCGGCCTCGCGCCAGGCCAGCAGCCTTATGAGAATAAATAAAAGCTTTCAGCAAAATTAGCAACAGAAGGAATAGATAAACACTAAGGAGATATTGACTTCTGTTAAGGTGAACGTCAAGATTTATTGACCTGGGGAGGTAAATATTGACCAAGGCAAAGCTAAGGTCAATAATTAACTCAAGGGATGATAAATCAACGGGCGATGAAACATGAACTCTGGGCGGGTGTCGTTACAGACATTTCGAATGTCTCCGTTGAGGAACCTCTTGACTTTCTGCAAGACTTTTGGTCAGGTCGCAGGACTACAGACACCTCGTGGATGCGCCTGCTGACCTCCAGACACCAGGGGAGGAGAACAGTGTCTTGATGAGGAGTCCAGGTTTCAGAGCTGGTCCAGTTCTGGATGAAGAAAGCCGTGGGTGGATTTACACCAGTACCGAGGTGGCTTGACTTTAGGACAGAGACCAACTGTGTGACTGCTTCCAGGCTTCTGCAAGTCCAGATTTGGTCCCTCTTGCTCCTGAGTCCTTCAGGACGAAGCTTTCCTTCTGAGCCGAGGCAGTGGTGGGAGCAGAAGAGGGCTGAGGAGGTGATCGCTGCTCCGACACCAGGATGGCAGCATTTCCCACCCAGTGCAGGTTCATACCAGCTCCTCAAACCAAAGGGGCAGAGGGAGGAGAAGCCACAGCTCTGCTCCAAGCTGAAGGAACACGAGTGGGTGGACTGCAGAAGGCAATGGGACCTCAGCCTCTCCTCCCTCCGCAGAGAGTGGTGAGTGGGTCAAAAGCCCCTTCATACGAAGCAGTGAAGGGGAGGGAGGAACACGCCAGGACAGCTCAGCCGTGGCCCAGCAGCTCCATCATGTCCTCACATCCCCAGCGTCTCCATCCAGCCACGTCCCACCTCTCCGGCCAGCTTGACTCCTCCTGTCCCCAGCGTCTGAGGGCACGAGATGACCTGCTTGGTCTCCCTATGGAAAAGACCAGGCGACCTCAGCAGCTCCCGCCCTTCCCTGAGGCTATTTTTCATGCCTGGTTGGGTGCAGCACCTGGATCTGCTGCTCCCACAACAAGCCCCTGCAAGCAGCTGCCTCCTAAAAACCTCCTGACTCTTATTTCCCACCCTGCTCCGGGCAGTCCTGCCGGTGCCACGGCTCACCGCAGCCCAGAGGCCGCCACCTCGAGCCGTCGCGGCACGCAGAGCCTTGACCTGTCCTCTCCCATGGCTCTGCCCGTGCAGACAAGACCAAACCTTGGCCACAGCACACGCAGTGAGCTGGTCCCCAACGACATTCCCCGGTGACTCCGTGCCAGCAGCAGCGAGGTGCCACGTCCCTGGCCGGCGGCTCAGCTCTGACCCCACAGGGGAGCGCTGATGGCAGCAGGGCCAACCGGCTCTTGATGGAAAGCAGAGCAAGATGTCCTTGGTCAAGAGCTTCCCTCGTGTAGGCGGCAGCGCCCGGCACCCCGGCTGACCCCTGGGTGCAGGAGGATAATTAGTGAAGGCAGAAGAAAGGCCCTCGTTAAACTCTTCAGCGTGAAACGGGGGGTTGTGCTGGTGGGCTGGCCCCAGCGAGTGCTGGTGCCCAGCGCATCAACCCCCAGCGGTGGTCCAGAGGTGGAGGAGGTCTCCTCCAGCTGGTAGAACATCCCTAAGGACACGCTGGCGCTGCTCAGCTCCATTCCCAGACTCTTCTGCACTGGAAACTGCCAAGAAGCTAATTCTGGGGCCGTGTTTTTCTCCGCAGGGACCGGTCGCAGCAAACCGGGATGAGGGAGCGTTTTCCCAAGCCCGGGAGAGCCTGGGAAGCCCACGCTGCCCCTTCCCGGCTCCCCGCGCGCGCGGCCCCGTCCCCGGGGAGCGCAGGGCCGATCTGGCAGGGTTTGGGAGGGAAAGTCCAACCCCTGCTGGGCTCCCTCAGCCATCAATGTGTCACAAGCCAGACGGGAGGTTTCCCAACCGCCAAACTCAGGTGTCATCAGCCGTAACCCGGTGTAGGTACGAGGGGCGAGAGGCCCAGCGATGGGACCAGCCACACCACCCCTGTCCCCTCTGCTCCCTGGATTCTGTCGGAAAAATGGGGGAAAAGGGGGAATGTGAACAGAGCGCTGGGGTCTGGGGGAGCACAGGGAACCCCCGCAGAGCCGGCGCAGCCAGGGGCAGATTGGACCGTCTTCCCTGACCGCACCCAGCTGTGGAAACATCTGGAGGAGCCAAATCACTGTTGATGACGGTGGGTACCAGTCATTTCGGCAGGGCTGGGGAGGCACCCAGCTGCCCCAGCCCCGTCCCGAGGGGCTGCCGAGGGTGCCCGTGCTCAGAGCCCAGCTTGGCGGCGCGATTCCTTCCCCCAAAGGCGCCGAAGCTGGCGCTCATTGACAACGTTATTAGAAAGGCGAGGGTGAGGAATGGAAGTGGTTTGACCTTGGAGAGACAAGCTTGGCTGTCATCCCTCCCCTTCCCCCCGCGCCGTAACGAGGGGCTTTGCAATCTGTCAGCGCTCGTGACGTGCCAGCAGAAAGCACTTTTTATCACAGTAATTAATTTAAAACCTATTAAATAATTTTAGAAAGAGGCTGGTGGATGTCTCGAGGGGAGCAGCGCTGCAGCAGAGCACCAGGAGACAACCTGGGGCACAAACCCCCTCGGGATGTTGGACATAACCCCCCCGGGATGGGGCGGATCGTTCGGTCTGTGGAGCAGCTCTGGTGCCTGGTGGGGAGGGACCCGGTGGCCGGCAAGCTCTGCCTTCCCACCTCAAACCCCAGAGCAACCCCAGGGGCTGCTGCCACCTTGGGCAAACCAAGCAGGGGCACTTCAAACAGCCCCCCGGGTTGTCCCCGCGGCGCTGGGCCTGGGCGAAGGGGTCTCTCCTCCGGGCCGGGGGCGAGCGCGGAGGGTCTGCATTGTTTTTTCCGCGTTCATAAATCACGGCTCTTTGTGGCCCCTTCCCCGGGCACGGCACAATTCAGGTTGGGTTATAAATAGGATCCTGGGCTCTTTCAGGTTGATAAAGGCCGAGGGGGGTGGAGCAGCAGGGAGG
The DNA here is from genome assembly GCA_027563805.1 of Buceros bicornis. Classification (NCBI taxonomy): domain Eukaryota; kingdom Metazoa; phylum Chordata; class Aves; order Bucerotiformes; family Bucerotidae; genus Buceros; species Buceros bicornis. The sequence goes on along the minus strand of JAODLK010000032.1, from coordinate 12,452,601 downwards.
CGTCACGACTACATAACACTTTCATTGCCCTGTCAAAATAAAGAATACCGGCTCTGCCGACCCCTCTTTTTGCAGCATATATCAGCCAGGCTTCTGACACCACATTTCAGACCAAACCAGAGATTAAAAAACCCCACAACAACCCCTCCCCTGTTTCCCAACAGGGCAGAGCTGTGGGTTGCCCAGCCCCACAGCTGGTAGCCCAGTTGCCGCTGGACTTTGCCGGGGAGCTCAGCACGGTCCACCCTCCAGCGAGGCGTCGGGATGGAGATGCTGGATCTCCAGGAGCACATCCAGACCTTTGTCTGCAGGCAGGGGAAGGGGCAGAAGCCCCCGGGGTCGATGTGGTGGCAGGAGGAGGATGCTGCAGCTCCAGGGGGGATGTGATGGAGCTGCCAGCACCAGCGCTGCAGGAGTGGCCAAGGCTGGAAAGGTTTGAGACGAAGCTCCCCACCCCACTGGGGTCTCTTAGGGTGAGCTTTGCACAGTGACAACGTACGGGGACGATCTCCCCCGACCCGCAGAGCTTTTGGGAAGACCCAGCCCTGCAGAAAGCTCTCCCGTATCAAACGCCTTCTGAAGTACCACGCATGTCCATCTCAGCTCTGTCACACTCTGGACCACACTCAGATCTCGTCCCCAGATGTCCCCAGATGTCCTGGGACGTGGGGACTCACCCCTCTACAGCCAGCCCAGACCACCTCCTCCTGCAGAGAGGAGCAGGGCTGATGCTCCAGCCACCAGCCGGCAACCCCAGGGACCCCCCGAAGAGCTCGGGCACCCCCGACAGCAGCAGCACCCACTGCTGGGCCAGGGACTGACCAGTGATGAGATGGAGGACGTACCTCGAGCTGCGGGAGGGTTGTGCTCCGTCCTTGGGTGACAATGACAGTCAGATTCACATCAGTGAAAGGGCAGGGGGGGTGCAGCGAGGTCGGGAAGGTGTTTGTGAGCAGGTGAGGTGGGGCTCGCCCTCACAGCCCGGTGAAATGTTATCAACACAAAGACAGGAGGTCCCCGCTTCTGGGCTGCTCCTCGCGGGAGGACGTCGGGTTGTGTTTTCCCAACACCCCCGTTGGCCGTCGCATTATTTGAGCTACAAAAGTGAGGGCTGGGGATAAAAAACAGTAAGAAAGAGACGGGCCCCAAGGGATCAGCCCTGGCTGATGGGGGACCAGCACCCAGGCAGAACCGTGCTGGACCCAGAAGTGCCACCGCGGCAGCCACGGCCCCCTCCCCGGCCCCGCACCCCCCGATACAATGAGCCCCTTGATGAGGGCAGGGAGGTTATCCCCGGCGAAGCCCCGGCCGAGCCCAGGGACAAATCTGACACAGATCTGCCTTTAACAGCTCCAGTGATAAAAATGCCAGTTTATTGGAAACACATGGAGTATTTATAGGGGACATCAAAGCGGGAAGGAGGTTTACATAGCAACAGGCCAGATTAAGCAGAAGGCATCTGCTTTTTCGGCAGCCATGGGGCTCTCGGGAGGCACCGTAAATTGGCGGCACACTGGCCCTTTCATTCCCTCCTCCGGGGAAAGCAAAGGTTGGCAAAACAAAATATAACCACATGCCCGGCCATGTCAAACATGACAGGAATGGCAGCGCCGGGCTCCCGGCGGCACCCGGCACGCAGCCGGCGCTGGCAGGGGAAGGCACCGGGAGCCAGGACTGTGCGGCACCACAGCCCTAGAGGGCACCTCGGCTCCAGGGCAGCTTGGTCTGCCCCTCGCTTCCTCCATCCCAGATGCTGGGACAGCCCCAGGCATCTCCCACCACGGCCGCCCCTGCACAGCGATGCTGGAGGAGACCCCACCGCCGCCCGGCTGCCGGGCGCGGGGTTTTCCTCCCAGCGCAGTTTATGTCAAAGGGAAAACCAAAGTGCACCATCAGGAGCTGTCGCTGGGGTTGTTTCATCCTTGGGGCTCACGTGGGGTGAGAAGCAGCACCCAGGCAGGGCTGCGAGGTGGATTCTTGCTGGTGAGCAGCAGCATCTGCTGTGTATGGGCCGAGCCCCAGCCCAGCTCCCCCCGTAGCTTCCTTCCTCAGTTTCCCCACTGGTGAAGCAGCTCTCCCATACACCCGGTACCTACAGAGCTGGGATAACTGGGAAGCCTCGTGGTGGGGATGCTCTGAGGGTTTTGTGCCCTGATGTTGGACGCTGCCAGGTCTAATCCTGCGCCGAGGAGACCGAAAAGGCAGCGGGTGGTCCTGGGCGATCGTGCTGGCGAAGGTTTTATTTCAGCTCGCCAGCCTGAACCCGGCTGGACGGGGGCGAACCCGCTGGCCACGCCGCGTTCCCATGCTGCTGTGCCTTGTGTTAATTAACCTTCCAAACACTTCCCTAATATTTTGCCAAATCTAATAATGCGGCGCTGGGGGAGGAGCTGCGGGAGGGAGCGGCAATGCCTGGGGCCCGGGGGGTTCCCAGCTGCCCCCCGTTACCTCCGCTCCCTGCACGGGCGATGCTGGGGATGACCCCCCTCACTCCTGTGATGAGCTGCTGACCTCAGCCTGCCCGGTGCTGCCCACCCAGCCCAGGCCCCCCCGCCCCCCCCCAC
>JAODLK010000032.1:12409204-12426154 GCA_027563805.1 Buceros bicornis | reverse complement strand
GTCTTGGGGGTCTGGGTGTGTGAATCACCCCGGGGGTATTTTGCGGCCCCAGTACCGGGGGCTCGACGTGGGACTGGTACCGGGTCAGCCCCAGGGCGGGAAGTGCCACCGTGTTTGCTGACCCTGGTCAGACCCCAGGAGTTTGTGGCCTCGTCGCATCGGCCTGTTGACGCGGCTGAGGGGGGGTTCGGCAGCCCCCCGCGCACCAGGGACTGCAGCGTGCGCTTCACCTGGAGCCTCCTGGGCTCTGCGGGGCTTTGCCAGGAAAGAAGTCGTGCGCAAACGCTGCGCCTCTGGGTGGGAGCACTGTAAATACTTGTTGGGGGGGGGCAGAGTGAGGGAGAACTCTTTATTTCGGGTGTTTGTTCTGTGACAATCCCTTTGCTTTACATGGGGGGTGAGGGGTGTCAGCTTTGGTCTCCCCCCTTGTTCCCTAGAGCCGGAGGGACCCGAAGCATCTCCGTTGGCAGGGACCGAGGCCAGGCGGGTGCCGGTGGCCTCTGCAGGGTCCGAGGCTTTGTCCGTCCCTCCGTGGCTATCGGGGGCGATCACTGCTTGTGTAACGCAGGTGCCTGTTCCGACAGGAACCGCGCCGAGGCAGTTTCCTCCTCGCCGCCCGTGTTGGGCATCACCAACCGGCCGTCGGGAGGGAACAGCGTGGTGCGAGGCAGATCCGGACTTGTTAGCCGCAGCCAGGGCTTTACACCCCGCTGGGGCAGGGGGTTAGGAGTGCGTTTGCCAGTCCGGGGGGATCTGGTGACACAAACGGGGCCGGGCTTTGCCTGAACCCAGAGTAAAATCCAGCCTTGGGACAGTGTTTCAGCTTTGCTGTGATAAATGGCAAAACAGGAGCGAGCGTGACCCGTCACACGTCTGCCCTCAGACTTTTGCCTTGTATTTTCTACCCAGCTGGTGTTTATTAAAAAACCCCAATAATAAATAAGCAGGAAAGGGCCAATGCGTGTCTCTCCTGTAAACTCGGCCCACACTGGGCTCTCTGTGGCTGGGTGGTGTTTCCCTTCAGTACCTGCTGTGGCTCTTTGGTGGTAAAAGGTGTGAGCTCAGGCTGGCTTCAAGGGGGCAAGGGAGCAGGACCCCCACCCCAGGGACGCTTTGCTGCCATGATACACGTTCCCTCCTCCTCTGCCCTTAAACTGTTGTGCTTTGCCCAAGAGATTGTAACAGCTGCTTATTTCAGGGTAGGTTGGATAAACACCCTGATTTCTGTGGTGCTTGGGAGCTGTGACCCTCTGTGTGCGTCGGTAAACAGAGTAGAAAACACCCTCCGCGTGCTCCTTCCTTTAAAGTAAAGGGAAAGGGACCAGAGAAGGTGGAGCGGCGGTGACGGGGTGGCTCTAGCTGCCCTCTGCTTGCCTCTGGCGTACAGCAGAACACAACCTGGGCCAGCAGATTTGATTATTAACACCCGCCTGAAATGTTTACCTGGTTAAATGAGGCAAACTCCACCCATCCATCAGCCCTATCTCACAACTTTCCAAGAAAGACTCCTCTAACTGGAAATGAAAAACGGTGTCCAAGAAGCATTCTTGAACTCCTTCAGCTCCTTGGCCAGACAGCTCAGGGTTTTTTTTATTCCCCGGCTACGCCGGCCGCTGCCAGTAGTGGATGCTCCGGAAATTGCTATTGCGAAAGGAGCAGAGTGAAACGTCAGTTCTCTGAACAGCAGGCAAAGTTCACTGGGTGGTGACCGGTGGAAATACGTTCTCCACCGCACAGCCGGCGCGGTTATCCGAGCAGGCCGGGAAGGAATCGCTCCTCTCCAGGGAGAAGGCTGCGGTGGCATTACGGGGATGAGATGTTTGCTGGGGCTGAGCTTGTGGAGCACGAGCCTGCTGCGGGAGCCCTCTCCTGTCCTCCCAGCCACCCTTCTCCTTGATTCTCCACCCTAACAGGCTTTAAAGCACAGTGAAGCCCCTTGACAAGGTGCTTGCTGCCTTCCCTGGGTGTTGGGGTAGGGACCGGCATTAAACACCGCATGAGATGGCTCCGGAGCAGCACATGCCAGTTGCCCAGGAGGACTCGGCACCAGTTCTAGGTCTCGAGAGCCATCGAGACTGACCTGGGCACCTGCCTTGCCGGGCGGCCGGTCCGCAGTGCTTCCTTCCGCGGCGCTGCCGTGGTCTGGGTGGCTCCTAAACTGGTTTCCTAACAAGTTAAAACACAAAATAGGTGTCAGACCAGAGCCTGGCAAGGGAGTTCGGAGCCATATGGCTGTTTTCTGAGTTGAAGAACAACAGCAGCAGAAATGTCAAGGCTTCTTGTAATTAACCTATTAATGAGGAGACTCCTGTCAGTTCGCTTATTTAACATTCATTTAGAAGCTCTTCTTTTGTGTTCCTTGACTAGATGCGGGGAACGTTCTTCGCTTTGAAGGAGAGAGCATGTTCTTCCTGCCTTTTTTTTTTTTTTCTTTTTCCATTTGGTCTGTGTTTTCTGGTCAGCCATGATCCGTTCACGTCAGGTTCAGCCCATGCCAGGGGACTGCAGCCAGCTTGAAGAAGTTGAGACTCTTGTTTCCAACCCTAAATATCCTGGTATAATTTTTAGTTTCTGGATGACTTGCGTGAAAGTGCTTTTTTTCACAGTGCCTTGCAGCTAATTTTAACTCTGTTTCATTTAGCAGCAGCAGGTCAGTAGATTTCATAAGCTCTAGCAAGGAGCAGAAGAGACGTTGAGGTCTGGAAGCAGGAGGAGAAGTCGAAGGGGCAGCGAGGTGTGGGGAGGATATTCGAGGTGGTGGGGCTGGAGCTGCAGACGGGGACATCTGGCTCGCTCCTTCAGCTCCCCTGTAAGGAAAAGGGGCAGCAGGAGCGTCCAGAACTGGCCTCGCGCTTGGCTTTGGAGGTGGTGGGTGTAGGCAAGCTGGCTCCAGGGCTTGGAGAAGATACTGGGTGGGCTTTTTGGACTGGGACCTATCTAAGAGGGGGCTGTAGGGGTCCCAGCTGGTGAGCCCAGGCAGCAGGAGGATCGAGGTGGGTATACTGGAAAGGAAATCTTGGCTTTGAGTGGCTTGGGGTCACACGGTTGAACGAGGAGCGCAAAGGGCCTCTTGGAACAGACCTCTGCTCCCTGCCACGAGGGAGTGGAATTTCTTCCCAACCTGCTCCTGGGCAAAACGCTCTGTGATAAAGGTTATTCGTTCTGTCTTTCAGCGCAGCACAGAGCGAAACACGGAGAGGCATTTCTTTCTTCCAAGCATGTTTACACACGTCGCTCTTCATTAGAGCATCTACAGAAGTACAAACCCAATTGTTTTCCATTTCTCTTGCTGCTGCAGCATTAAAGTCTCGCTACCAGATTGGGCCTCGTTAAGCTGGGTGCTGCGCAGAGCCGTAATGAACTGCAGCTCCGTTCCAGAGGCTCCCGAGTCAAGGGAATCGTTGTTCTTCCAGCCTCGACTCAAACTGTTGAAAAAGAACAGCAGCTCCCAATCGCTGCAAAAATCTGTTTATCTGGTAAATACGGGGGTGGTTATTGGCAATTGCACCAACGATCATCTTCAGGTTCATTATCTTAATACGTCTTGATCAGGTAGCAGCGAGCCCCGAGAAAACGGCGCCTGACGTCGCTCAGCTCAGGGAGAGCTCGGAAAACCTCTTCCAAAAGGTGCTGAACACCATGCCATGCGATTCTGCCGTGAGACTCGCCCCTTTGTGGCTGCACAGACATCTTGACACGTGCAACCCTGCGCGAGAATAAATATGTGCAAAATGAGCTCAAATAGTTGCTGGGAAAAGAAACAAAAAAAAAAAAAAGGCGTGTTCTTCGACTGTCAGAGCTGGATACTTCATCCTCCCTGGAGCCCAGAGCCCTGATCCACAGACCCCACCTCTTGGGCGTCACTTTGCTCGGGGTTTGGTACCAAAGGCCCTTCTCTTGTTCTCCTCCCGCTAAGGGGTATGAACACCGTGTTCTGCTGGGATCGATCCTGCTGCCCCTGGGAGCTGGGGACCTTTCGGGGAGCAGAGGCTCCTCGTGGGCTCGGGGGGATGCCCTGATGGTCAAGGAGGGGTTGCCTTTTGGTGGTGCCGACTGCCCACCCCGGTGTCAGGGAGCACAATGAGGACGCGCACAGGGTGGGCTTGCTCCTCGGTGGGTGTCACGACCAGCCGCTCCCAGCCACAGGTGAAGTCCCAGCGAGGGTTCGCTTCAGACTCCAACCTGATCCGGCTCGCAAGTGAGAACAAAGCTTCACTCTGAGGATCTGCAGCTTAACCCTGGCTTGTTTAAACAGCTTCTCCGAAGGGCTGGGTTTGTCTCCGAGCAGAATGTCAGGGTGCTCAGCAGATAGAGCAGGCTCTGCTGCCAACTTCATAGCACCTTCCATGCAGACTCATCCCCAGGCGTTCTGCAAGGGGAACTCGCCGCCCCGGCTCTCTGAACTGCGCTCTTGTTTTCCTTTGCCCCATCTATTTTCTCCAGCCCAGGCGGTTTATTAAGTAGATTATATGTTTTGCTCAATAGGAGCTTTTCTTCCCCAATCAAAAGAATGCTGTTGGCATGAAAAACGCTTTTATTCACTCCTGTCTCCTTCAGCTTCACCCCGGCGTCCCCAGCTGCTCTCAGGAGCACCCAGGAGGTGCCCGGTGGGTTGGGGGGGGCTGTGGGTCCATTTTCTGACCCCCACCCGTAGGAAAACAGCAGATGCTTTTTCCTGGCTTCTGGAGTTGCTGGTACGAGAAGGACTTTTCCTTCTGGTTAACCAAACCTGAAATGCCGGCCCTGCACGGGTTGCCCTGGAATTCTCCTCTGTGCCAGAAGCTCCCGGTGCAGCTGGACCTTTCCTCCCTGGCACAGCCGGTGCCCGCGGGAGCAGGGCCCTTCCCACTGCCGCTGGTTGGTGATGCTTCGGGGGAATGCGGCCACAGCAATGGAAGATGCATGTCCTTAGTTCAAACAAAGACAGAATCGACTCCTGGCTGGGCAAGGGAGGCTGCAGCTGGCCACCAGCTTCTCCCCAGGGGTCTGACCACCTTCCCTGCAATCCGCAGGTGCCTTGCTGCAGCCTGGAGGTGATGGGCAGTGTCTGGGAACTGTCTGGGAAGCCCCTCAAGGGGCTCCGATGGAAGATGTAGAGGAGTACACGTGCGCCAGAGGCTTGCTCGTCTTTGTTCACGCTGCTCCCCTCGGCGCAGGGGTTTTTGAGGTGCAAGCATAAGAGTTTTTGTTAAAAAAGAGCTGTTCTCTCAGCAGGGGGAACATGAACAGCCACCAGAGCGAGGTGAAATGAGACTGTGGGGTGAAATCCTCCTGAGCAGGAAACTCCGGTGTTCTGGTACAACAGATAAGGCTGTTCTTACCCCGTCCCTGCTCTGGGGGATGTCGTACCTCGTGGGTCGAGGGATTTTGTCTTTAATTTTACAACTGAAACTGAGCAGATGCAAGCAGCTCCTCTGCTCCCCGCTCCAAGGGACGCTCAGTTTCAGGCCAGATCCTTCAGTAAGAATTTCCAAAACCAGTTTTATTAGCGTGCTGAAGTGTTGTGTTTACTTCTGGAAGCAAAACTGCCATAGCCTAACTCTTGAGTTTGAGACCTCAGAAACGAGTCTGTAATGGGAACAAAGTTCAGTTTTGCCGTAGCTAGATCAAGGTGAAACGTGCGTACGTGGGGAAACGTGTGTGGTTTACATGTGTTTAATTTGTACCTTGAGTTTTTGATAATAAAGGAGATGCTTTAGAGCACTCTTCCCTTTTAAGTATACTTGAAGGCAGGAATGTGCCCTGGCTGCTCTTTCCTATCTCCTGTTTTCATAAAATCTCCACTATAACCCCCCTTTCTTCCCCCGCGCGTGGGCATTTTGAGGCAGAATTGTCTTTTCTGTGCTCTGCTGAGCACTGGGAACCGGGAACTCGGAGCTCTGGCAGGTTAACCCCATGTTAGTGGGGTTCAGACCCTGAAATTCTGGCATCTACTGGCTTTTTGCTGCTGCAGTTCTGAATCTGTTGGTTCAGTCTGAACCACCACAGCCCACCCCGGAGCTGCTGAGCAGCTCACAGCAACAGCTCGGAAATGAGGAGCGCAGCGTCCAGAGAGAGCGAAGTGCCCAGCAGTGCCATTAGCCCAACTGGTTTACCTCGGACACTGGCCCCAACGGGTCTCTTCGTCCAAAACCAGCCCTGACACTGATCAAGGCCTCCTTGTGTCTCATTAACTCAAGATAACTCCGCTTCAGAGCAAGCGGCTCTGCCAGCCCCATGAATATCCTCGACCGCCGACGCTCCTTGAGTCTGCTCTTGGCAGAGATGGTGCAACCGGGCTCGGCATTTCCCCTGCCCCACGGGCAGGCGGTGACACACACGTACACGAGTGGCGACGGTGCCTTTGGTGGGTGTCTTTAGAGCGAGAGGGAACACGCAGGGGTAGAGGATTTAGCTCTCAGACTGGGGAAGAGTTAACTGTGGCGCTTGTATCTTTTCAACCACTTCTACAAACTCTCTCTACCTGAAAGACCGTTTCTGCAGCGGGTAAGTACATGTTCCCAAATCCCTCCGGGGAGGCTGAGAGATGTGATGAAAGCCAGAGAGAATCCTGCACTGCTAAACAAGCCCCACCCTTCTTCTTGACATTGTTGTCTTGGCTCTTTGTTCCCCGGCTGCGATGCCTGGGGATTTGCTTGCAGCCTCTCAGGCAGCTCCAGAAAAGCACGATGACAGCTGGGAGGCGGAAAAATGTGGGAATCTGCCGCGGAGCTTCTCCGCGCTTCACCCAAATAATCTTTGTGGAGAGCAGGCAGAACGCCAGGAATTTATTTGACCCAAGGTAGTGTCTCGGATCAGGAAGGCGGTTACTAAATAAGTGACCGATCTGGCTGGGCGTAGTGCGCCCGGCCTGCGCCGTCGGGATGAATTGGTTTGGGTTTGGCAGCCACCAACTGCTCGTTGTCTGCCGCGAGCTAGGGCCGTCGTCCCGCGCTACGCCACCGTGGGCAGCTCATCTTCGGCCTGGCTGGGGCAGCCTAGACAGCAAGGTCGAGTGGAGTCGAGTCTGGCGCTTTGAGTAATTGTTGTTTTCAGTTTTAGGTCAGCTTGGGAGAGGAGCTCGGTAAAATGTAGCCTGGTCTGTGGGGCTGGAGGGGGTAGCGGTGGCAAGAGGGGCAGGGAAAGGGCTCTCTGGGCAGTCACCTCCTGGAAAGGCTCCTCTGCCTCCACGTGGTATTTTGTGCTTCAGTCAGGTCTGAAATACTGTGAAAGTCTCATTCTGTTCCTGAAGCTGGTTCCTCCTAGGCCCAGGAATGGCCAGTCCCATCCCCTCTGACGGGGAAAGCATTGAGGGAAGTTTTCTGTGCTCTGAGCAGTCGCTCTGGGGGTGTTAAGGGGCTGCTCTTGGTTTGGTCTCCGCAGCTCTGACATGTCTGTGCTCCGACTGCAAACAAGCAAACTCCACGTGCGAGACGGACGGCGCCTGCATGGTCTCGGTCTTCAACCTGGACGGCGTTAAACACCATGTGCGGACCTGCATCCCCGAGGCCAAGCTGATTCCTGCGGGGAAGCCTTTCTACTGCCTGAGCTCCGAAGATCTGCGTAATACTCACTGCTGCTACTCGGATTTTTGCAACAAGATTGATTTAATGGTTCCCAGTGGTGAGTGGGGAGTTGAATCAACGGGCTGTTTGAAGCAGGAGGAGAGAAGCTGTTGGTTTGGGACTGGGAATGAGCAGTTCCCAGCCCTGTTTTCACTTCTCCCCTAAGGTTGCTGTGTGAACTCGAGCACTGGGTTTATTTCCTTGATCTGTAAAGAGGAAGTAATAACAAACTACTTCAAATTAAAATGTGAAGTTGCTTGCACTCCCTTGTGGCCAGCAAAAAGTCACCACATGATGAGGTTGTACTTGAGGGTAGGAGAAGCTTCCAAAGTTTGGGGTTTTTTATCCTGCCTGCTCCGTATTACGAGACTCCTCTGACCTTACCAGCCCTGCTGCTGGCGTCCACGGGCTCCTAAAGCAGCAGCAACAATCATCTGCAGTTAAACTTCAGCTTCTGCTGCACAATGCCTGTTCCCTGGGCAGAGCAGATCCCTCTCCTGCCTTCCGTCAGCCAGAGTCACTTCCCTTCTGCTGGGGCTGCAGATCTTTGCGTTGACGAGCCACAAGTACGGGAACGCTGCAGGAACTTTGGAGGAGTGTGTGGGGCGGAGGGTGCCCAGATCCTGAACACAGAAGGAAGCAGCAGCCCTGCCTTTGAGTGAGGGTGTGGGAAATGTCTGCCGCTTTCTAATTCCTGGGGCAGAGAGGGCACGTGGTGCTTGGGAGAGAGGGAGACCTGGGTCCTTCCTAGCTGGTTGGGGTTTCTCCCACTTGGGGAGTTCAGGTGGAAGGTAAAATGCAGGTGGTCCCCGTGAAGTCAGCCCAGAACAGGCTCCCAGACGCTTTGAAGCAGCAAGTGCCGATAATCCCCGCTCCCACAAGTGAAGCACCATCTTCTCTGGGGGGTTTTACCCGTAGTTTGCCTGTGTGATGACGTGATCAGTCCCAGGTTAATGCCCTTATTTGGTGAGTCCTCTGCTGTCCTGGAGCAACAAGCTAAAATCGTGCAGGTTCTGCAAGGATAATGAAAACACAAGATGAAAGTCCTTAAAGAACGCTGGAGAAAGTGTCTGATTTTCTTCTCCCTTCTCTCTCAAGGGCATCTGAAAGATAACGAACCCCCGTCGAGCTGGGGGCCCGTGGAGCTGGTGGCGGTGATTGCTGGACCCGTCTTCCTCGTGTTTGTCGTCATGATCATCGTAGTCTTTGTTTTCCATCACCACCAACGGGTCTATCACAACCGGCAGCGGCTGGACATGGAGGACCCCTCCTGCGAAATGTGCCTGTCGAAGGACAAGACCTTGCAGGATCTAGTCTACGATCTGTCCACCTCTGGCTCTGGCTCAGGTACTCAGATGGGACTGGGAAGGATGAAAGGGAACTTGCTGTTGTAGTGGAGTGTCTGTGCTGGGCCCCTGGTTGCCACACGGCCATGAGTCACATGAGTCGTCGTGAGTAACGTGCAGGGCGTGTTTTAACTCCAGTCACGCAGCAGACGCTGTAGCCCTGTGTTGGTGTTCTGCGCTTCGACCGAGCACGAGCAGTAGTTCAGCTGCCCCTCAACCTCCTGGTGTGTGAAAACTGTTCTGTGTCGCTCCCTCCTTGCCTCAGACGGCTGCATCTCTTTCAGATGGAGCCTCAGAACCGGGTTGTGGTTGGAAGCAGGCGCTCACTGCCAGCCTGAGGGCTGTTGGCTTTGAGGAGGGCGCAGGATGTCACCTGCCTGAAAGCTGGCAGGAAAACAGGGATAATACCGGCAACCGAAATTCTAACAGGGGGCGAATGCTGCGTTTGTTTACACAGCCCAGAGACTCTCTGGGTCTTCCACGGTGGACGGTGTCCAGCGTCCACTTCCATAGCACTGAAAAGGACTTCCCCCCAGAACAGGGGGAAGTCATCGTTTTACTCCTGACTTTGAGCTGTGGAAGCAGTTAGGTTAAAAAACCACGATAATTCAGCAGGAGGTGGAAACTGCAGGATAATCCACGGAGGCAGAGACTACCAGAAGCTGGTATTTGACCCAGGAATAAACCTTTAGCACCACATCTGCTGTGTGGAACGTGTGTTGGGGTCTCCAGTGCACACGCTCTCAGCAGGTCTGATGATGTTCTGCTTCTGACTGCGGAGTTTCAGGAGTTTGTTTCCGTTCCTCCAATTCCCTGTCCGTAGGTTTGCCACTTTTTGTCCAGCGCACCGTGGCTCGGACAATCGTCCTGCAGGAGATCATCGGCAAAGGCCGCTTTGGGGAGGTGTGGCGTGGCCGCTGGCGCGGAGGTGACGTAGCCGTGAAAATCTTCTCTTCCCGTGAGGAGCGGTCCTGGTTTAGGGAAGCGGAAATCTATCAGACCGTTATGCTGCGACACGAGAACATCCTGGGGTTTATTGCTGCGGATAACAAAGGTGAGAAGCACCTTGGCCCGGAGAGCAGCGCAGTCTGCCCATGGGAGCTGTCTTTCTTCCCTTGGCTTGACAAGGTGCATCCGCTGTGCCTTACAAAGTCGTGTTGCCCCTGAAGTTCTTTGCCTTATTTGCCCCCAGGTTGGCTGTTGAGCTGCAGCCGTACCCAGGAGCTCTGTCTGTCCCAAAAAGCCAGGGCTCAGGGTGCTCGATGGCTGTCGCCGTCCCCGTGGCATGTCTGTCTGAGCACAGTCTCTTTCCTGCTGCAGATAATGGCACGTGGACTCAGCTGTGGCTCGTCTCCGATTACCACGAGCATGGCTCGCTCTTTGACTACCTGAATCGATACACGGTGACTATCGAGGGCATGATCAAGCTGGCCCTGTCCGCTGCCAGCGGCCTGGCCCACCTGCACATGGAGATTGTGGGCACTCAGGGTAAGAGCAAAGCTCGGGAAGATGCTGGGAGTTCTGGAGGGGAGAACAGAGCAGTACTGACGAGGGGAAGTGAAAAGCTGCAGAGAGAACACAGGCAGAGTCAGGCCAGATTCATCTGCTCGGTGCTGCCCGGGAGCGGGCGTTGCTTTGGCTGGCTGCAGAGCGGGGGAGCCGTGCGCTGGCTCCAGGCAGTTCCATCAGCATTTCACACCCTATCCTAAAACCGGTGCTGCTGGGGTGGGGTGTTAGCGCAGGCAGCAGCGGAGCGATAAACCCCGGATGGGCGCAGGCGGTGGAGCCCATGTCCCTCTCGAGGGCTCTGGATGCTACTGCATCCGCGGAGCCTCCGCAGCGAGCGGCCCCTCGGCACTGCGCTGCGCTTCAGCGTATCCAAACAGGGAAGTGTGTCGCAACACCGAGAGTTGAAGTAATGCCCTGAAATCCGGTGCTGCCTCCGTGCCAGTTTGACCAACAGATTTCAGGAGACCTTCACCCCCACCGCTTCTTGTTCTGCTCCCTTAGGAAAGCCCGGGATCGCTCACAGAGACCTGAAATCCAAGAACATCCTGGTGAAGAAGAACGGCACGTGTGCCATCGCTGACCTCGGCCTGGCTGTCCGGCACGATTCGGTGACGGATACGATTGATATCGCACCGAACCAGAGGGTCGGAACCAAACGGTAGGAGAGCAGTGCTCTTGCCCAGCATTCGAGGGCGTCGGAGTGTGACCAGCAAATGCCTGAGCTGCTGGTCGCACGCTGGGGATGTTCTGCTTTAAGCACTTGCAAGCGTCCCGCAGCGTGTCAGCGTTGTGCCTGCTCCGATGGGGAAGGGACGTCGGTCCCGCTGTCCCCAGGTGCCATCAAGCTGAGAGCCGTGGGCAGCTACGGAACCTGCACCAGGGAGCTCATGTAACACGGGACAACCAGCCTGGCGTTCTCGCAGCCGTCCGGGGCCTTGCTGTGGCGCCTGATGGGCTTTGGGAGGGTTTTATCTTTCCGAGTTGTTCTTTTCGCTCTATGAGACCACGGGGCCCGGTTCCGTGCTGGTGACGGCTGCGCAGAGCAGAGCTCTGTCCGCTGGGAAGTGCCATGCGGGAAAACTCGCCGTTTACCAGAGAATCCCCTCCAATGTCACACGCTGTCCCTGTGTTGCAGGTACATGGCCCCCGAAGTCTTGGATGAAACCATTAACATGAAGCATTTTGATTCATTTAAATGTGCCGATATCTACGCCTTGGGCTTGGTCTACTGGGAGATCGCTCGAAGGTGCAACGCAGGAGGTAATTCCCGTGGCATGCCCGTGCCGCCAGCTCGCTTGGCTCCCCGGCCTCTGCTGGGAGCCGGCGATCGCAGCACCCTGACTCTGTTCCAGTTCAGGCAGCTGCGTTTTATTTCCCTGCATTTTTTCTTGTAAACTCGAATCCCAGATTCTTCCTCTCTGCTCTAAATAACGGCGAAGTGTTGACGCATCTCAGCCATGACTCATGTGGCCCAAACCAGCCTCGCTCTGCCTGCACCAAGCGCGGCGCTGGGGATCCGTCCTCCCAGGAGCTGCATCGCCCCTTCTCTGCCTTGCAGGTATCCACGAGGAGTATCAGCTTCCCTACTACGACCTCGTACCCTCGGATCCGTCGATCGAGGAGATGCGGAAGGTCGTGTGTGACCAGAAACTACGGCCTAACATCCCGAACTGGTGGCAAAGCTACGAGGTAAGGGCTGCTTTCCCCCCCACACCCCCTTCCCCCTGCGTAAGTTAAGTCCTGTGAGGTGAGCGCCAGTTTCGGGAGCCGTGGAGGCAGCAGAGCGATGGGCTCAGAGCGCCGATGTCTGCCGTCGTTTCTTGCCCAGGCGCTACGGGTGATGGGGAAGATGATGCGCGAGTGCTGGTACGCCAACGGAGCGGCTCGCCTCACCGCCCTCCGCATTAAGAAGACCCTCTCGCAGCTCAGCGTCCAGGAAGATGTGAAAATCTAGGCCCTGGGCTGCAGCAGGAGGAAACTGCACGAGAGCTGCCGTGCTAGAGTAGACGTGTGATGGAGGCCTACCTCGTGTTTCTGCCCAATCTACTGCTACCCACCACAGCGTGACCCGCAGGCTGCTCGGCAGGGCGGCGGAGCCTTGCGAACCGCTCTCTTCCCTGCTTGGGTATGAAACAATCCGAAACCTTGACGATCACCTCCTGACAGCGCGAAGACTCGCGAGGGACTGAGCCCGAGAGATCTCAGCCACGACTGTAACTCTCGTTTCTTTCACGGAAATCCCTGTAACGTCGGGTGCGCACGGCGCACCCCTGGGCAGCGCCCGAGGCCATGGTGCCGGCGCTGGGAGTGGGAAGGGAAAGGGAAGGTTTTCTTGCCGTACTCTGAGGATTTTTCCAGGGACTGGCTCGTTAATGCAGAAAAAGCATTTGCAAAACCAATGGTGCTCCCTTCGGAGAGGCTGAGCCTGAACCGTTCAGCAGCTTCACGACGCCGTTTCCCTCCTTTTTTATTTTCTTTTCTCTTAAGCTTGAAAAATTCCAAGTCAAACCCCAGCCGCCCAAGGGGCTGCGGGCATGTGCATGCGCAAGGGCGCGTGTCCCTGTGGCTGTTCATCTCCTCCCGTAGCCCCGCCGCGTCCGCCGTGGGGCAGCTCATCTCTGTCCGTGCTTTCTGTGCATGTGCAAACCCAGAGTGTCCCTTTTCGGTTTGAGCTGTGCGCGCCGGTGCTCTCCTTGGTGGGTCATGAGCGTTGTCTGGCTTCGACAGGCTGCTTCAGACGGGGTCCCAGGCTCTGCGATGGGTGCTGCGGCCTCGCCGGCCGTACGCTGGCCGCGGCAGCTTCCCAGCGGGCTGCCTCACTGCCACCCCCTCCCTCTTTTTTAAGACAAAACAACTGAGGAACTGATTCCTTGATCCTGAAATCTGGGTTTTGGGTTTATTTGTCCTGTGCCCTTGGGGCTTGTTCGTTCTTGTAGGGTGGAAGGAGAGGCCTGGGGCTGGGGGAGATGCCACCGAGCTGAGGTGCGTGTCGGGAGCAGAGCAGGCACTGTGCCCAGCCCCAGGGAAACGCAGGAGACCCTTCTCTAGGGAGGCAGATCCTGAGCCCACTGTCCAGGCGCCCTCGGCAGCGCGGGTCAGGGCTGGCTCCTCAGGGCCAGGAACCCCCTTGGCAGCAGAGGGTCAGGGCTGGCTCCTCAGGGCCAGGAACCCCCTCGGCAGCAGAGGGTCAGGGCTGGCTCCTCAGGGCCAGGAATCCCCTTGGCAGCAGAGGGTCAGGGCTGGCTCCTCAGGGCCAAGGACCCCCTCGACAGCGCGGGGTCGGGGCTGGCTCCTCCGGGCCAGGAACCCCCTCGACAGCGCGGGGCCGGGGCTGGCTCCTCGGGGCTGGGGACTCCCAAGAGGCGCTTGGAAGGGCCCGACGGCAGGGTGGGGGTTTGGAAATCCACGTCCCTCTTTTTACTATACATATATAAATAGCTCATAATCTGGAAGTGGCTGTGTATAACTTGTGGGGTGGGGGGAACTGCATGAATTTTCTTTCAATTAAATGCCGAATCGGGGTGAAGTCGAGTTGGTTTGGCTGGGCTGCGGCTGGGCCTGGGGAGAGCGAGCGAAGGCGAGGGCTGGGCCCGCCGGCGCAGTGGGCGGGCGGTTAGGTCAGTATCTACGGGAAATACTCTGAAGCCATAACTTTTAACTGGAGTGGTTTGGATTATAATTTTTTTAAATTATTATTATTATTATTATTATTTTATGGGAGGGTCTGGATTTTAACTTTTTTTATTGTTAATTCTTTCTAAGAGAAGAAACCGATCTCTAGTTATTACCTCTGACCTGTTTGTTTGTAAAGAAATCACTGCAAAAAAAAAAAAAAAAAAAAGAGGAAAAATGCCCAAATGCACAGAGCTCGATTTACACTGGAACTGTTCCTCTCAGACCTGCTCGGGAAGGTGAGGTCTCATCTCTGCTCCGGCCGACGGGGTCCGCTTATGTCGTTAAGCTCTGTTCTTGCTGTCCGTGTAGCTGTCCGCGTGTCCGTCTGCCCCCAGCCTCCCTGTCTTGTCTGTGGCTTTGTGCAAGTGAGGAGCGTGGTTTGTCACGCCGTGTTCGGAGCCGTTTTGCGTCGCCCCATGGAGCCGAGCGGGGCCGGGCCGGGCAGCCTGCGCCCCGTCACCCTGTGGCGTCCCTTCCCCTCCCAAGTCGTTCCGCCTCAAATCTCAGCAGAGGCTTCTGCAGGTCTCCGGTACGGACATCCCTTAACCAGACCCTTCTGCGTTTAGCACCCGAGGTGGTGGGTACTTGCAGAGCCCCGAGAGACTCTTCTGGCCCCTGGCAATGGCCCATCCCGGTGGGACGGGGAGGAAATCGTAGCGCCTGTGAAATGAACTGCCATAGGAAAGCCCGTCACGCCGGTAGGTACGTCCGCCGCAGGCTCTCGCGTCCCAGGACCAGTCCCCTGTCCCTGTTACCTGAGCTGCTTCTCGCGGACGCTCCATCGGCTGCAGGACTTGCCCTGCCGCCCTCGCCCGCCTCTCCAACTGTAGCCACACATGCATCTGCCTCAGCGCTAAACCAAACGGCCGCCGGCGCGGCGGCTTCGCGCCCGTTGGGTCAGACGGGGCGAGGGCACGACGACGGGGTGTCCCCCGTCCCCAGGATGGCAGCAGAAACCTCGCTCGTAGAGACGCCATCACGAGATGGTCCAAACCGCGGGGGAGCCGAGAGGGGACCGCTGACCATGTAGCATTTTTACAGCACTTTTCACGCACTCGCGAGCCGGGGAGGCGCGGAGCTGACCGGCAGCAGACATAGGAATCACAGCCCGGCTCGGAAACGTGCCCAGCGCAGCGGCGGCTGCAGCAGCGGCGGGAAAACCGCGGCAGTTCAGGACGAGAGCGGCGCCGCAGCAGCTCGACGCCGCGAGGGAGCCAGCGGATGCTCGGAGCACGTCGGGGAGAGGCAGAGGTACGGAGCTCGGGCTCCTGGGCCGGGGCGCGGGGTCCGTCAGCGGTACGTGGCTTCAGAACAGATCTCTTGGTACTTCTCTGCCCCTTTTCTTTGTTTGGGTTTGTATATTTTATTAGAACTGGACTGTAAAATAGCCACTTAGACACTTTACCTCTTCAGTATGCAAGTGTAAATACGATGTAATATAGGAAATCTTTTGTTTAATATAAAACCAGGCTGTCGATTTCTGCTGTACATGATTAAAAGTTTGTTTTATTCACCTGTGGGGTCGGAGTCTCTCTGCAGGGGTGGTGTGGAGGGGGAGCAACAGAGCTTGTAGTCCCCCGGAGAAGCATCTGGGGGGGCTTGTGCCCCCCTGCCGCTAAAATAATCTCCCCGGGAATCCTCAGCAAATCTTCATGGCAAACATCCCCTGCACCAGCGCGGGAGCTGCCTCGAGGGGAGGCGACGTGGCGGAGCGGGGTTCCCAACCCCCCAGCGATGACACCCTAAATCGTGTCTCCCCCTCCAGGGAACGGTGCTGGGCAGCAGGAGGGGGTTCGGTGGGCAGCTTCCCGCCCCCAGACCAGCCCCCCGGGTCTCCACACGCGGACCCACAGCTCCCCAGAAGGATAAATCTTGGTGACAACTGCCCCAAATCCCGTTCGCTCCGAGGGCAGCCGGTGCTGCGCAACCTGCCCCCACTAATTCTCCCTAATTAGAGCCCCCCGTGAAGGAGCATGTTGTGAGCGGATCAAGGGGAAAATCCGCTGGGGCCTGGGGTCCCCCCGGGCTCAGACTGACGGTGGGGAGGGGGAGCCGCCATCTGGGTCCCCCCTCCTCGGGCTCCAGCTTTGGCTGCAGCTCCTGCCGCAGCCCCCGGGGATCTGAGGAGTGGGCGAGTCGAGATAAGTTGGGGGGGTTAAAGAAAAAGTTCTTTACTCCTCTGTTAACAGGTCCAGGAGGGCTTTGGCCAAGGGGTGAGGCATCCCCTGGGCTGCCGCCTTTGGGGATCAGGTTGGGGTGGTCTTTGCTCCCCCATGAAGGGTTGTCGTTTGGTGCCCTGGGACGGGTGGTGGGCTCGATCCTCACTTCCACGCCGGAGCAGCTCAGCTCTGGGCGGGAGCTGTGCCTCCTGGTAACGCCTGACCAGGGTGTAACACCAGCGGGATTGTTACAAACTGATTATTTTGGCAAATTTTGAATAAACATCTCGGCAAACCCCTCAATTCCAGCTGGAACATTCCTGCTCCCCGCCCGGGGCAGCGCAGCAAGGGGCTGCCCGGAGCCGAGCGACGTGTCAGCAGCAGACACCGCGTCTACCTCCGGGAATTGTTCTTCCCTCCGCGTCCTCGTCCTCGACGCGGGCAAAGCTCTCGCAGGAGCGGGCTGAAATCCTCCCGGCCGCCCGCGCAGGGCGCGGGGCTCCGGCTGCCTCCGGCTGCTGCCGGGGATTAAACCCGAAACGCGGCTTTGGCGGCGGAGCGGGGGGAGCGTGCTGGGCTGGAGCCGGGCTCCGGGACGGCAGCGGCAAAGCCCGGGGCCGGGCAACCGGCTGGTTTTCCCCGTTACCGTCCCCGAAATGGTCCCTGGGGCAACGCAGCCACGTCTCGGTACCCGCCAGGGCGACCCCCGGCATCCCC
>JAODLK010000032.1:12349985-12363587 GCA_027563805.1 Buceros bicornis | reverse complement strand
GGCGGGGCCCGGCGCGGTCCCGGCGCGGCGGGCCCCACGCGTGTGTGCTTTCCCCGGTGCAGGGCTGGCGGAGATCGCGGGGAGCCGGGTGGCCGTGCTGCTGCTGGCCGGCGGGCAGGGTACCCGCCTCGGCGTCCCCTACCCCAAGGGCATGTGCGACGTGGGGCTGCCCTCCCGCAAGACCCTCTTCCACCTCCAGGCCCAGCGGCTGCGGCGGCTGCAGCAGCTGGCAGAGGAGCAGCACGGCACCCCCTGCCACATCCCCTGGTGAGCACCCTGCCCTGGGACTCGGGGGGGTGGCACTGGTCCGACCGTGAGGTGGTGTTGGCAGGGTCCTGCTGGCCTCGGTGGGTCCGGGTCCAGTGGGCTGGCAGTGGCAGGGTCCCCTCGGTGTCAGCCGCACGGGTGTTTGTGGGTTAAGGGCCCACGTGTTGGTAACGTTCTGTTGGTTTTGGCTGGGTCAAAGCCCTGTTAGTTGGCCTTGGCTGGTCAAGGTTTTGAGGGTTGGCATGGGCTGACAGATCCCCCCAGTGTCAGCCTCAAACTCGCAGCCCTTGGGAATGTGTGCCGCGTCGCCTGTGGCCAGCCTGATGCGTGGACCAGCAGCCATGAGGGTGTGGGAGGCAAGGGGCTGTGGTGATGTGACCTGCTACGAGCAGAAGTTTGGCGTCATGGAGGGATGCAGCTGGTTGTCCCCCCTGCCGCACAGGGTGTGGTAGGGTTTTAGAGATGCATCTGGCAGGGAGACGTGAAGCCCTTCGTTAGCTTGCCAAGGAGGTGGGACCACAGCGAGTCACATCCTTCTGAATGTTTGTGGGGGGAAGAAGCCTGTCCTGGGCACTTACAGGCTGAAGCAGTTTGGTATGAGGGGTGTGAGACCCCGTCTCCTCCCTGCTCATCGGGTCTTTCTGTCCACTGCTACAGGTACATCATGACGAGTGGCCGGACTATGGACTCCACCAAGGAATTCTTCCTGAAGCATCGCTATTTTGGCTTGAAGAAGGAAAATGTCATCTTCTTCCAGCAGGGCATGCTGCCTGCTCTGGGTTTTGATGGGAAAATCCTGCTGGAGGAGAAGGGCAAGATTGCTATGGCACCAGGTTGGTGGCTGGGAGCTGGCGGGAGGGATGCGCAGGGGAGAGACGTGCTGCTGAGGTCAAGCTTTTGGAGTTGAAGCCTGCGTAGGGCAGTTTTGCAACGTGACGTGGCCCACGGGTGGCGCAGGCTGGGAGGTGCCCATTTGGATGGGGAGGCCCAGGGTGGGGTATGGCTGGGACAGTGATCCTCCACCCCAGCTCTCTGGGGAAGGAGGAGGGGCGTGGGTGGCTGATGGCACAGCTGGCCGCTGTTGCAAGCAACCCAAATGGTTTTTTCTCTTCACAGACGGTAATGGGGGCCTGTACCGGGCCCTGGGGGCTCACGGCATCATGGACGACATGGAGCGGAGGGGCGTGCAGAGTGTCCACGTCTACTGCGTGGACAACATCCTGGTGAAGGTGGCCGACCCCAGGTTCATTGGGTTCTGCTTGGAGAAGGGAGCGGACTGCGGGGCCAAGGTATGGCTTCAGGAGCAGGCAGGCACTGCTTCCCTGGAGCAGAGCGGGGTCTGTCATCCTCCTTGCTTGGCTTCCTGGACTCCTCACCTTTCCCTTACCAGCTTCCTGCAGCCAGAAGGGATAGTTAAATACTGGGAGCCCACTGGTGGCTGCCACAGTCCCACCTGCTCTTCCAGTCTCTGCCCACTGCCTGGCACTGCCTCCCTCCTGCCTTGCCTGGGGATGTGGCACTGGCAGCCCCAGGGCCCTCCAGTACCTTAGACCCTGGGTCTGAGAGCTGCTGGGGAGCCCTGTGGGGCTGCCTGGTCCCCACCCAGATGCTGGGCAGCTCTTGTCCGGGTGGCTGTAGGCAGCACCTTACTGCAGGTGCCGGCTGACCCCAGCTGTGATGTTCTGGGCACCAGACCAGGATGTGGTGGGTGCAGCTGGCTGGTGACGCTGAGCTCAGCCCTGCACCTCGTGGGAAAGATGTTGCACACCTGAAGCTGTATTTAAAGGCTGGATTAACAGCTGAAGGGGCTGTGTGATTGTGTTTGCCTTGGGCTTGGCTCTGGCAAACAGCTGATAGGGCTTGATGACCGTGAAGCTTTCGGAGAGCGTGCTGGGAAAGGGAAAACAGTTCCTCCTTCTGGCTAAAGAGACAGAAGGAGGAAATAAACTCTAGTATGCGTAAAGGAGAAAGCCCTGTTTCCCTGCACGTCTCCCTGCCGTGAAGGCAGTGTCAGGTAGGGATTGTCTGGGGGGGGTCCTATTCCCAGAGAGAGATGTGTGGGTTGTGAGGAAGAGGAGGGAGGCCAGGTGTAGGGGGATGGCTCTGCTGAGCCAGCAGCCTCCTGCTTGTGCACAGAACACTGGCTGTTCCTGTGCGGGCTGGGTGCTAAAAATATCTGTGCCCTCTGCCAGCCGTATGCGGGCTTGGTGCCAGATCCTGCCTGCGCCCTCTGAGTGTGCCTGACACCCTGTCACCCAACCCTGCCATCCCCCGTCTCAGGTCACCATCACCAGAAGCACCTGGAAGGCGAAGGCTCCAGCATCCCTGTCCCTGCGCTATCCCTGCTGTCGTGCACAGGGAGGAGAATGCCTCCGCAGCGGCTGCCAGATGGAAGGAAGCGTATTTGAAGGGCAGGGCTTTGGGGCTCTTCCCCTGACAGTGCTTCCCTTGGGCAGGTGGTGGAGAAGACCAACCCCACGGAGCCAGTGGGTGTGGTGTGCCGAGTGGATGGTGTCTACCAGGTGGTGGAGTACAGCGAGATCTCCCTGGCCACTGCCCAGAAACGGGGCCCAGACGGGCGGCTGCTCTTCAACGCAGGCAACATTGCCAATCACTACTTCACCACCGCCTTCCTGAAGGATGTAGTCAAGTAAGGGCCTGCCAGGGTGCTGGAGGAGGAGCACCGGCGCCGAGCGGAGCTGTCTGCCTGTGCCTTGATTTCAGCTGGGTGAGCTCCAGCTGTTTGCAGACAGCTGGATGAGGCCCCTGGGGTCTGACCCCTGCCTCTGCGCATGCTCCTCTTTGGGATAAGGTTTTTGTGGCTGTCACTGGCTGCTGGTGCTAGAGTGTGGGTGTGTGGGGCTGTCCTCTCCTGGGTGCTCTGGGAATGAGCAGCCTGTGCTCGGGGCAGCTGGGGTTCACGGCAAAGCAGCTGTCCAGCCCCACTAGTGTCTGAACCTTGCTCGGGCTAGTGACAGCTCTTTCTCGGCCCATTGCAGCACTTACGAACCACAGCTGCAGCACCATGTAGCTGAGAAGAAAATCCCACATGTGGACATCACTACAGGGCAGCTGATCCAACCCGAGAAGCCCAATGGGATCAAGATGGAAAAATTTGTCTTTGACATCTTCCAGTTTTCCAAGTATGCCCTTTTCTCTGCGAGGAGCGTCTGCTGGCTCTCCCTTGGGCAGCTCTAGAGGGTGGGGGGGCCAGGGCTGTGCCCGCTGGTGATGCCCTGGGTCAGGACATGAGGACAGCTCCAGTGCTGTTCAGCAGGGGTTGGATGGTCATGCTCTGCGATGTGGAGGGATGTGAGCAGCAGCGGGGACTGGTGCTGTGTGCCTCTTTCTCAGCAGAGCCCTGTTCCTGGGCCAGAGGAGTGTCTGCTTGACCTTAGAGCCCAGGTCCTCTTCCTCCTTCGTGGCTGTGAGGACAGCCCGTAGGTGTGGGCTGCAGAAGGGCCATGGCCTCGGCTCAGCCACCCCGGCTAGGGGGAAGCCAGAACGGCAGGGAGCAGCCGCATTTCCCAAACCTGACCCCCCCACACACGCCCTGTTCCCCCCCAGGAAGTTTGTGGTGTATGAAGTGCTGCGTGAAGACGAGTTTTCTCCCCTGAAGAACGCAGACAGCCAGAACGGCAAGGACAACCCCACCACAGCCCGACACGCCTTGATGTCCCTGCACCACTGCTGGGTTCTCAATGCAGGGGGGCACTTTGTGGATGAAAACGGCAGACGCATCCCTGCCATCCCTCGGTGAGTTGCTGCTCCTGGTGCTTCTGCATTCTTTTTGGGCTGGGTAAAAAGCCCTAGGAAGTCTCCAGAGCTTCTGAAACCAGCAGTGCTGGAGGGACCAGCCGTGGGTCCGTTCTCGCGGGTGGTCCATAGGGCAGAGCTGGGTGCAGGCTGGGCGGTGGCTGCAGGAGGGGCACTTCCTTGGTCAGCAGGAGCTTTCCTTCTTGATTCCACGCCTGTGAAGGGAATCCTGCCAAGCTCCTTTGCACAGCCGAGGTTGCCTGTGTGGGGAGGAGGTGGCTCTCTAGAGCCCAAGCACACCAGCAGACCTGTGCAGCAGCCAGGGGTTGCAGCATCCCTTGACCCTGCTGCCTCTGTTTGGAGAACAGCAAGCCCCCAGACTCGTTCTGCTCTGTTTATCCCCACCCTTGCTAACCCTTGTTTATTCCCATGTAGTGTCACAAATGGAAGGTCAGATGCCACCCCAGCAGAAGTCAATGACAAGTAACTATACCGTGCAGCGTGCATGGTGGCGGGGCTGTGCTTAGGTACTAATGGGCCGTAGGTGGAGCAGCGTGGTCTGTGGCTGTGGTCGCTGTGACGGGTGTGTGCTGGTGAGCAGGCGCCTCTAGGGACTAACGGGGCTGCGGGGCTCGGGGCGCATGCTGGGAACGGGGCATGTCTCGCTATGGGACCCTGTGGTCACCGTCTCTCACGGACTGGGCTCCTTTCCGCCGACGCAGCCAGTGGGGGTAACTGGAAGGGGCTCGTGCCGTTGGTGCAGAAGCAGGGCAGCAGGCAGCCTGCCGCTGACTGCACGCAGCCCCCAAAGGTCGCCCCACAGGCCGGGTGCTGTTGGGAAACACGCCGGCATGTCCCATTGGTGCCACTCCCCTATTTGTCATGTTGTGGTGAGGCAGCCCGGACTGATCCTGGCCGGCCTCATAGCTGGAGGCAGCTGCCGTCTGCTGGTGGCTGCCAGGCTTCCAGGCAGGTTGAAACGGGATTAAAAACGTTCAGTAAACGTCAAGCAGGCTTTGATGTAGCGTGTGTAAATCTCGGCGTAGGCAGACAGCTGCGCGTTGTGCGACTTCAGCTTGAAGACCCAGGCTGTGGCACCAGGGAAAGCCCCTGGCTCAGCACTTGAAAGTGTACAGAGGTAAACGGGAGAGTTGACAGAAGTGTAAAGCCACTTCTGTGATAATAGCAGAGCGTTACTGTGTAGGCACATCTGTAGCTGGGCTTAGGGCTGGTGAGCATCAAGGGCTTGCAGAGGAAGCAAGCTTCATCACCTTTCCCTCTCTCCAGGAGAGTTTGTCTTGTGCTCTGGTGGGATACACCTAGGGTCTCTCTTTTTAATTCAAGACTCCAAGTGCTTTCAGGCTTATAACTAAGCCACCACACTAGATCGGCAGGAGGATAAGGGATGTGCTTTATCCTACACTTACTCTTCATTGCCAGTTAATAGCAATTCTCTTTTTTTTTAAACAATTATCTTGGAGTGAATCTGACTGTAAGGCAAACAAGTGCAAGGGCTGGGTTAGGATGGGTGAGTTTTATTTGCTCACAGCTATGACAGGAGGGGCTGAGTGAATGTGTGGCAGGAGGAATGAGCTTCGACCTGTGCAAAGGGAGTGTTGTCGCAGCAGACATCCTGCAATGCCTGGCTGGCTGCAGTGGCGAGCGCCTGTGAAGGGACACCCTGGGGTGCTGCCGTGGCTCCTCGTCAGCTCCGCATGGCTGCACCCCCCAGCCGGTCTTGCATGCCAGCTGGATCCAGGGAGTCCTACAAAGACTGCTGGCAGCAGGAGTGGGGTGAGGGACCCCATGTGGACCCCTGCCCAACAGTGCTGCTGTGGCAGTCCCCATGGCCAGTGCTGGCATGGTCTGCTCTTGTCCTCGCCGGCTCGGGCTGGCGTGCAGAATAGAGGAGCCGAGACAGTGGATCTAAGAGGCAAAGGCAGGAGGAGCAGGCAGCGCCACGGGGAGTATTTCTGAGTGAGCACACAGGCTGCCTCTGTGTCCTTAGCTTGTGCTTTAAACAAGGAGTTTAAGGAGTTGTGACCAGCCAAACAGGAAGGTGCTGTGAGTGCACCTCTCGTTGCCCCAAGGGTGCGGGAGGAGGAAGGGATGACTGGCTGTCACGCAGCAACAAATCTAATGGGGCTGTGGACCCGGCTGGGTCGTGGGTGCTGCTGTAGTTGCACACGCAGAAAGGCATGGAGAACCTCGTTAAAGCCACGTCTAAAGCTCTCTTCCCTTTCAGTCACTACTGGTCTCTAAACTACAGCTTGCACCTCCGTGGAGAGCACGCAAGGCTTGACTAACCCAGGGCAGCTCGGTGCTGGCGGGCTCTGCGTGGGCCGGCAGCCGCTGACAGCCACTGACCCCCATGCTGGTGCCCCTAACCAGGGGACGTGTCTGACCCTGCTGATTTCTTATTTTCCTCTGTAGCTTGAAGGATGCAAATGACCTGCCAATCCAGTGCGAAATTTCTCCCCTCATCTCCTATGGAGGAGAAGTGAGTACTGGCTCTGCGGAGCAGATTAACTGGGTGGGGGGGAGGCTGGGGGGTCCCCGCAGCCCCTGGGGCACAGGGGTGGGCGGCGAACTGCTCCTCGGCTTCACGGGTGTGGGAGGAGGGAGGTGGCGCCGGGAGACCCCCCAGCAGCCGGGAACACAACGCCGGGAGCCGCCGCCGCCGCCTCCAGGAAGGGGCAGCCCTGGTTTGGCTTCGGAGGGTGTTTGACACCGGGGCGAGGTGCCAGCGACACCCGAGATAAAACCCAGCTCAAGCTCCGAGCCCACACCGAGCTCTCGGGGGCGGCTGCGGCTCGACCCGGCGGTTCCTGCCGGGGCAGGGCTCTCCCTCCTCCCGCAGCAGACGCCGAAGCGTCGAGATTTGACCTCGGGGGCACGAGCGCTGAGGAGCGGCTCCAAGCGACCCCGCCACAGTGTTTGTGTTCTTAGTTTAAACAAATTTCAGAGGATTTTAAAAGCATCTCGGCTTAACGGACGTCCAGGACAGCAGAATAATCTGGGGATTAAAATCCTCGTGGGGAAGAAGAGGGGGAAAAAAAAAATCCTCTTTTTCAAAAGCCTCTAAATAGGGATTTAACCGAGCCCAGGCCTAAGGGAGCAGCCACCACCCCCCAGAAACAACCACCCCCAAAGCCTGGGGGGGGTCTGAGACCCTCCTTCCCCAGAGCGGCAAACACGAGGGACGTGACGGGATCCACAGGGTGGAGGCAGCGCTCGATGCGACACAGTGGCAGGGAGCAGCGAACCCGCCGCACCGCAGCTCCCCGAGCGCTGCGGGAGCCGGGAGGCAGCCGGGGAAGCTCCTCGGCAGAGGGGGCTCTTGGCGGACCTCAACTCACGTCGCTGAACTCCAGCGGGAGGCTCTCGGTGGGCTGCAGCTCGGCGGCGCTGAGGTACAGCTCGGTGGGGGCAGCCTCCAGCTCCTCGGGGACGGCCAGCGCCTGCTCAGGGACGTACATCTGCGGGGGCAGCCGGAGGTGCAGCGGGCAGCACGGCTCCTCCGACAGGCTCACGGGCACCGGCTTGGTGCAGGGCACCTCCTCGGAGCCCTGGCACAGCTTGAAGAGCGTCTGGTTGGTGTCCTGGCAGATGTCTGGGCACAGGCGGTCAAGGGAAACCGCGGCAGAAGCTGCGGACGCAGCCAGAGGCACGAATGCTCCCCAGGACCCCCGGTGGAACCCTCAGACCTCCTCCAGAGCCGCATCCCGCACACAGGCCACCTGTGCCGTGGAAAACGGGGGGAGCAGCTGTGGGAAAGGGGGGCCAGGTGCTGTGGCCAGGCCCCCGTGAAGCCCCGGCAGCTCCTCCAAAGGCCCCGGGCTCCTCCTCATCGCAGCCACCCACAGCACCGGCCCCAGCCCGAGGCCGGAGCACGGCGGAGACGCGAGCACAGACAATGCGTTTTCCAGAGCCAGGGGGCTGGTTCCGGGATCTCTCCCTTCCCAGCGAGTGCATTTTCCTTCCCAGTGCTAAACCGGTTCCTGCCAGAGGTGTCAATGGGATTTCCTGCCTTTCACCACCGCCTCCGCTCCCGCCGCACCGCGATGCGCCGGCAGAGACCCAATCCCACCCTCTCCCACCGGGCACTGGGGCCAGGGGGTGGGTTTCAGGTGCGGACTGAATCCATCGGGTCGGATTCCCCCACACCAGACCCCCCAGTACCCACCCAACCATCCTTGGTGTCCGTGGGCTTCCTGTCGCCGCCTCCCCTTGGCCGTGTGGGAGAGGAAAAACACCCCCCGAGCGAGCAAACCCGCACCGGGTGCCGAAAGGCGCCAAGTTCAACCCGGTTTAAACCGATCCATCCCTCCTCCTGCCCTCCCTGCGCCGAGGGGTGACCCCCCAGCAGCCCCAAGACGGAGCCCAGCCTGGCGGAGCAGGGTCTCTCCCCGCTCCAGAGCAGATGTAGCGAGGGAAAGCGAGAAGCAGGGCAGGGAAGGCAGATTTTTCTCTCTCTGAACAACTCCCAGACCAAGCCCTGACCCCAGCGGTAGCCAAACCGCGTGGGCTGCCGGGACAACCCCCCCGGCTCCACCTGGAGCCCGGTTGGGCTCGGTCCCTTCACCCCCCCCAGCTCCCCACGGGCCAACGCAGCGCGAGCGGCCGCAGATGTTATCGGCTCAGTGGGGCCGGAGCGGAGCGGGAGCTTGTTTGTGGCAGCGAAAGTCAGTGACGGCTGCACCGATGGGAACCAGCCCTCGCTTTTCCCAACCCCCAGCCCGGCCCGGAGGTGTTTATCCTCGCTGGATTCCGAAGCGTGTGGTGGCTGCAGAGTAACAAAGGCGGCTTCCTGCTCCCCGCGCGCAGCCAGCGCCAGCCGCAAAGCCGGAGCTCCAGCGGAACGGGCTCGGCGCCCCCCTGCGCCCCCGCAGCCCCCCCATCCCAGCCAGGGCCACGCTGGGTTTGTGGAGGCCCCGTTGGGGTGGTGGTCTCTGGGCTGGGGGGATCCCCAGGCTGGGGGGATCCCCAAGCTAGGGGATTTCAGCCCCCCGGGGGATTTTGAGAGCCCCCTGGCTCTCCAACAGCCGAGGCTGTTTCGGGCTAAGATGGAGCTCGAGGCTGCTCACACATGTGGGAACCTTCCCAGGGGTCAGAGGAGACTGAGCTGCTCCGGGGCAGCTATAAACCCCTCCCGCACTCAGACCCCCCCAAAAGCCCCTGAGCTCCTGCTCCAGCTGCCAGACACCCCCTCCCACGGACACCCCTCGCTGCAGGACTCACGCCAAGCCCCTGCTCGGGTGGGCGGCCGGCACCCAGCACCCACAGCTGGCTTCCGCCCTCCTCCGAGAGAGCCCAAGCCCAGCTCATGCCTCCCGGGGGCTTTGAGTTCCCTTGTCACCTCCCAGTGACCAGCCGCCCCCCTGGGACGCTCTGGGTGGACCAACACTGCCCAGGAGGCTGCGGCAGGACCCGCCGGGGCGGTGGCGAGGGCCAGCCCGGCCCTTTGTCGCTCCCACACGAATTGGCCGTTCCACGGGGAAGGGAGCGCCAACAGACCGGGAGACGCTTCCTCTGGGCTCCTGCTTGAAACCAACGGCTACGGCAAACCGATGGCCTTGATTGAGGGCCACAGAGGGGGACAGGAGGACGAGAGACGCTCCGAACCGCCCGCAAACGCCGGGGGCAGACCAAAGGATACGCGTGAGGCAGTGCCGGGTCATCGGGAGGGACGGGTTGGAGCAGCGGACGTCGTCGACAAAGGCCAAGCACCGCTGGCTGGAGCGGGTGGTGTGAGCCTGCGGGAGTGAGAGGAGAGCTCGGGGCTGCGCCGCACCGCCCCCCGTCGCCGAGCCCCGCCGAGAGCAAAGCCCCGGAACTGCGAAGCCTTTGGGTTCCCGCAGCTCGGGGACCCCGATTCTCCACCATCCCCATTTATCGCCCAGTTTTCCACGGGGAAACTCGGGCTCCCTCGCTCTGCGCCTCCCCGCTTCCAAAGGGAAAACACCTCCAGCCCCCCACCTGAACCTCCCGCCCTTTTAAACCGGGACCCACTGCAGCGCGGAGGGCGCCGCCAGGACCAAGCCCCATGTCCCTTACACCCCAGTGACAACCCAGCTGCTCCCAGCCCGGGACCACCCCCAGGAAAGGGTCGAGAGGGGCCACCCAGCTGCGGAGGGCGGGCTCAGGTCCGTCCCCACCGCCAGCACCTGCTGGGCAGCGCCGTCGGTTGCCAGCATCCTGCGCTCCTTCAGCTGCCGGTGCAGCAGGGCCTCCACGCCGTAGCGCTGCCGGTAGCGCCGCAGGCACTTCAGGCGCTTCAGGTTCTCCCGCTCCTTGGCCATGAGCCCCTCCGGGCCGGTCAGGAGGCTGCTGCCTGCGGGGGAGCGAGGGAGGGGGGTCACGAAACACCCCCCGGCCACCACCCAGAGCCCACACGAGCCGTTGAGAGCCACGGCAGCCACGGGCACCCACGTCTCGCGCTTGCACGAGCTGGTGACAAAGCGGATTCCACCCCAAAACCCACCCTGCCCCGCACCGCGGGCAGCTCTTGGGAGTATTTTTAAAACTCTTTTTTTTTTTTTTTTGGCCGCTCCAAAGTCGATTGTGATTTCTGCCGGAGGAATAACGCTTGTCTGATCCCCCCCTGCTCCTGGGCAGGTTCTGGAAGCTTCCCGGCAGCTCCCAGCTCTAATTACAGGGCGACGCTCGGCATCTGCTCCTCCACGACCGGTTTGCTAACGAGTTCTACCCAATTACGCCCCAAACCACCGTTATTTTGGACCGAGCTCTGCGACGGCCTTTTCCAGGGTGAGCTATTCTGGGGCTGGGCTGGAGCCCGCCCGCCTTCCTCCGCCAGGCTCCGCGCAGCCCGGTGCTGCCGCCTCCCGCTGCCGGGAGAACCCCCCCGTCGGCGGCAGCGGGGAGCGAGCGCCGCGGCTGGGTCAGCACCGCCGCTACAGACGGGACCTTCCAGAGGAACCATCCGCTGTTTACAAACCCCCCAAAGCAGGAAATCCCAGACAAAAAAAGAACTTTTGTCTCTGGATTCGCTTTGTAGCCTCATTTCCTGACACCGCTGCAAGCTTTGAAGAGCAAAGCCTCGCGGTGACCTCTCTAACCCGGCCGATGCCAGTCCCCGGGCACGGGGCCAGCCTCAGAAATACCTTCTCTGACCGAGTCTCCCTCCTACGCTCGTTTTCCCCCTCACTGAGACAGCACTGCTCTGAAATCTGCTTCTACAAAGGGCAAAAAACACCTTTTTAGCCTCGGAGCGGAGCGGTCTAGGCCTGTCTGAGCGCGACGCCGTGCCCCGGGCCGGCGGCGGTGGCTCTGCTCACCTATGGCCTCGTGCTCTGCCTTGCGGCTGTGCAGGTAGCGGCGCTTCTTCTCCTTCAGCAGGTGCTGGAGCCGTTTGAACTGGTCGATGTAGAGGGACTGCAGGCGGATCAGCTTCTCCCGCATGATCAGAGCCACCTCCTCGGCCGTGTAGACGCCGGCGTGCCTGGAAAACAGCGGCAGGGGGGCGGCGGTGAGGGGCCCTGGGGGCTGCTCTGGCTGACGGGATCACCGAGAGGGGCTGGCAGGGACAGACCCGAGGGGGAGGAGGTGCACACCGAATTTATGGGGGGTTTTGAGTTAAGGATCACCCAGAGGCTGCCCCTGAACGGAGCACGCTGAGGGAGGCGACCACAAACACCTCCCAGGTCCAAGACCCGCGACCGTTCACGCCTGACAGCCGCGACACCATCGACACCGTCCCCTCCTCCACCCACCCGCAGGCACCAGCAGCCCCACGCCGAGCTCCGACGCTCCCCGCGGCAGCCGCCAGCACCCCACTCACTTCAAGGGATCCTCCTGGTCGCTGTCGATGCTGTCGGCCTCGCTGTCGGGGTCCCCTCGCCACGTCTGGTCCACCGTGAGTGGGTCCTGCTCGCCGTCGCTCCAGCTGTCCTCATCTGGGAAGAGCAGCGGGGCTGAGCGGCACCCGGCGGCCTCGGGACAGGGCGCTGGGGGACCCCGGGAGCTCGGCTCTGCCTCCTGACAAGAGGCTTCTCCTCCCCAGCACAGGGGAAGCAGGGACGGGGAACAGGGAAGCTGCCCCCTCAGCGCAGCCCAGGTTTGCAGAACACGATTTTTTACCCTCAGACGCCCGGGGTCTTTTTTCCACTGGATTTAAGTGAAGTTTTTGGTGTTTCCAGACAAATCAGAGATCTCCAAGTGCTTCTCTCCATTCTCACCTAGGATGCGACTGGCTTCGCTGCGGCTGCTCTCGGCGCTCTGGGGGCCCAGCTCGCTCCTGGCGTACGAGCTCAGCTGGCACAGCAGCATCTCGCTGATGGGCCCGGGGTTGGGCTTCTTCATCTGCGCCTGCAGCGCCAGAGTGTTCCGGCGGGCGTGTTCGGCGCAGAACGAGGTGCTGGGGGGGGGCAAACCACGAGTCACAACCCCAACACGAACCGGGGACACCCTGAGGAACGCTGGCTGCGGGGGGAACGCCGGCTGTGGGGGGAACGCCGGAGAGCCGCAGGCTGGCACCAGGCGCCGCCAGACGCCACCTCCAGCACCGCAAGAGAAAAGAGCTTTTGGTTTCCAGCCCCCGAGGTGAGCCCTCCTGCCACCACACCTCCCCAGGGGGCTCCCAGTCCCCACGCAGAGCAACCAAGGGCAGAGAGGAGAACCAGGGCCTCTGTCCCTGTCCCCTCTGAGGGGGAACCATGAGGCGATGAGCCCCTGAGGGGAGCCGTGCTCTGCCGACACACTCGGCGGTCGTCGATAACTGTCCCAGCTCCGTCCGCCCGGAGCGTTTTACGCGCCTCAGAGCACAAGAAGCAGGCGCGGGGCCGGCAGCTCTGGGGGACGCGTGCCCAGCGGAGCCGCGCCAAGGATTATCCGCAGGTGGAACCGGCCGAGCTGAGCCGAGCGCGGCCCCTGCGGAGGACCTGGATCGCTGCAGCCACCTTCCGATGGCAGCGGGCAGCGCCCAGCGCTCGCAGAGCCTTTTTATGGCTTACAAACACTTGGCAAGGAGGGAGCTGCTCGATCGAGGTGACAGAAGCTGAGTCAGGAGGAGGAGTTTCTCCTGCCCGTTTTAACTCCACGGGCGGAGGAGCAGAGGAGAGTACTCACCCATCCTTCTTCTCCGGCTTAGGCGCGGCGTTGGGACACCGCTTGCCGTTCTTGGTGGACACGTAGCTGCACTGCTTGAAAGGGGCGCTCCGGTCTTCCAGGATGTGCTTAATGCAGAACTCCTGCCCCTCCAGCCGCGGCTGGGAGCACTGGCGGGGGGCGAAGGCGCAGGACAGCGGCTCCTGCGGCCGCGGCACCGGGGTGAGGCGGCCTCGGCTGGACGGCAACACGTGGATCCGGATCCTGTTCATGCCCGAACCTGCGGGAGAGAGGGCGAGCGGTTAGGAGAAGGGAAACACGTCCTGACCGAGGCATCCACCGGAGCGGGGCTCATCGAGCGGGGTGGAGCTGCTCCTGCAGCTTCTTCCAGCGCCTCAGGAACCTCCGAGCTCTGCCCCGTTTCTCGCCCACCGGAGCAGCAACATCCAGGCGAGGGGTGGCGGTCAGCGCTGTGCCCCGTGGGGGGGGGGTCTGTGTGCCCCCTACCCCCAG
>JAODLK010000032.1:12193347-12208509 GCA_027563805.1 Buceros bicornis | reverse complement strand
AGGGCAGCTGGTTCTTCCCGGGGCTGCAAAGAGGGAAAGGTGATTTCCCCCCGTTACCCCCTCCCAGGGCTGTGGGGCTTAAAAGCTTGACTCAACCCGCCTCCCCTTATCGGGGCTTGTCTCCCCGAGAACACTTCAGGCCAGCAGTAAGTTAGGAGGAGGCTTCCCGCGCCTGGGCCCCGCTGCTGTCCCCCGTGGGAGCTCCCCGGCGCTGGGCGATGAGCTGCCCGAGCGCTGGCGGCTCCGCAGAGGGAGCCCTTGCAGAGGAGTTGTGGAGCCGCTTTCCCCGCAGAGACAGGCCCTGTTCGTGGGGAGGAGGGGAAGAACTGCTGGGTTTGGAGAGGGGAGAACGTGCCGTGAGGGATGTAGGGGTTGTCTCTGAGGGTGTCTTAACGGTGCCCCTGGTTTAATCGTCCTCAGCGGGGCGGTGGCGCTCGGATCAGCTCTCCTGGTCTGGTCGATGGCCACGTCAGGCCAGGAGCAGCTTGAGGTGCCAAAACAGGCACAAAAGCTTCTGTGTGGAGCCTTTGTCGGTTGTCGGCAGGTAAACTTGGAGCCGTCCCCAGGCTATTCCCCTCCTCTGGGATCAGCTCCCATGTCCCGCCAGAGCCGGGTCACGATTTTCTTGATTTTTGAGCTTTTTATAACCGTCACTTCTCACTGACTGTGTCTCTTCCATCGGAGAGCTCTGGCCGCCACGTTTCTCTCCAGAGACATTCCAGATCTTGAGGCCTTTTGCCTCAGAAGCCCCAGATGGAGGGTGGGGAGCGTTCAGCTGGAGTAGAGCCCTCAATCTGGGGGATCTGGGGACCTGGAGGAGGGCTGGGAGGGCAGGAGGGGCCCCGGGTGTTGGCTGTGAGAGCTCCTCAACGCCTCCAGCCGCTGCTGGCACCGAGCTCCCGGCTCCTCGGTCCCGTTGGCGGGGCCGTGGCCACGTCTGCTGAGGTTTGCCGGACTCAGTCCTCTTGCAGGATCTGTCTGATGTGTCAGTCAGGGGTTGTTTGCTTTTTTAATTGTGACTAACTCCTCGAGGGGCGTTTAAATATTTTATGGTTTTTCTGCGCCCAAGCGGGAGGTTCTCGCTGAGCTCCAGAGCAGCTCAGAGGTGACTCTGGCAGCGGGGAGAGGAGGGCGAGCTGCCACGTTTCAGGAATTAGAGATCCAGCAGTTAAAACCTGGAGCTTACTGATATTGTCAAGCTCTTTCTTGGGATATCGGAGCTGGAGATTAGCGCTAATCAGGGAAAAAGCTGAGGGAGAGGGAGGGACCAGAGTGACCCCATTAAAAGCCCGTTTAAACGGGGGGGAGGTGAAGGATGTTTTCACCAGTTCAGGTGGGACCGAGAAGCTGCTCCGTTTCCCTTCATTTCGTCCTTCTCAAAAGCTTCTGATTTTTTAGATGCTTTGATAAAAAGTGAGATTTCAGCGCCGGGAGCAGGAGGCGAAGCACAAAGAGATCTGTGCCACAGGAAAGCCGAAGTCGGCGCCCGACTCCAGAGGGTTTCGCTTCTGCCGGACTGTAAAGGGTCCGGAATCCCACCAGTGATTCCCAGTGCCTGGACAGGGAGAGCGGCTGCTGCCCAGGCGTGCTCTGCATAATGTGCTTAGCCGCAGAACAATAAAGGGGCGGCTTTGCCCGGAATACAGACGGCGAATTATCGCAGGGGTCAAACGGTCAGCTCCTTCCTGGGGAAATACAAAACACCCCCCAAATCCCGAGAGGGATATTAAGAAATTCTGATTTTCAAGCCCTAAATGGTTCTTTTTGTCAGACAATTCCGTGATCCTTTGCCCGGGGTGGAAAAGAAGCCGCTTTGTGCGGGCGGGGCTGTGGCAGTGGGACCTCCCCGGCCCCGCTGCTCCGCCTTGTGGGGCAATAAACGTACCCCTGAGTGTTTTGTGTTGTTTCAGGGCAAAAAAAGTCACTTTTCCGAGCAGAAACGACTGAGGCCTCTTGACCAGGAGCCGAACGGGCGTATTTTGGGCTGCTGTAGCGGGTGTCTGTGGAACCCCCGCAGTCCCTGGTTTCAGCGCCGGGTCAATTCCCCAGGGAATTGAGGGAAAACCTGGTGGGTCGGGGCCGGTGACGAAGGCCGCGGGCACCGGGCTGTCCTGTGCGCGGCGAGGGCGAAACCGGCTCCTCCGAACTGCGCCCGTCACGGGTAGAAAAGCTTCCTGCATTTCTGCTGTAACTGAGCTTTATTCTTCCAGGACACGCTAGAAAATGAGTTAACTCCCTTTGTGGGGGGGGTTCCAGCACCGTGGGTAAACACCCGGGTCCTCCGAGGCGCCGGCGTCTCGGCAAGTGGATTTTTATTTGAGAATCATTATAAATGACAATTGATTCCGCTGCGGAGCCGGCGAGCGCGCTCCCAGCGCCGGCTGCTCCCCGCTTGATCAACACGGTGGAAATAGTCCGGTCAGGGGCTACTTAACTCCAAAGCCAATTAGCCAGATGCTGCCAGAGCGACGCTGAGCTGGGGCGAGGCTGCCCGCGAGCCCAGAGTGCAGAAAAACCCTCCCCAGCAGCAGCTTGATTTCATCCCGGCTCCCGATTTCTCGGCACAAGCATCATAAAAGAATCCAGACAAATTTCTCCCCCTTTATCGCCCTTCTCTTCCGACTGGGAGCTCCCGCTTCCCGCAGGCCGCTGGAACGCCCCGTCTAGACGGAGCAGGAGCCGCCAGCGCCGCGGAGGGGGTTTGGAAGTCGCTTCTCTTCTGTAAAACTTCAAATCTTTCCTGTCTAAACACACCGGGCTTTGGGCCGGGAACACTCCTGCGCGTTGCCAGCGCGGCTGGGGAAGCTTCGACCTCCCCAGCTGGCAGCTCTGGGGGGTGAATCGCTCCCCCAGCAGCTCCGGCACAGCCACAATGTCTGATTTGAATCGTGCAGGTGGATTTTGTGATGCTTTTCCGAGGCAGACACGGACCATGCGCCGGGTCTGCCTCACCCCTCCCTCTCCTGAGGAACTCGCCGCCTCTCACGGGGTTCTTTGACCCGTCACTGTTTCCTCCGTCCTGAAATGGGAGTTTAAAACCCCTCGAGTGTTTTACGGCTGGTCGAGGCTCCCGCTGACGCTCGGGCTGAGGTTCCCAGCGACCCGCCGCAGCCTGGACGGCTTGGCTCAGCCTGGCCGGCTCCGGGTTCTCACCCCGGGCTGCGGCGGGTGAGATGGTAACGGCGTCGTCAGGGAGGGAAAATCTGCCGTTTCCTTCTCGTCGGCGGGGTTTTGCTTCCAGCCCGTTATTGTATCGCTCTCCGCAGGGCTGAACTCGGAGCAGGCATAATCCAGAACCCGCCCTTTGTTTGTTTTCCCCCCCAAGACTTAATTACTGTTTCTTTTCCCTCTTTGAAGCGGGTAAAAATACATTTCTCGGGTGATAAATGTAGAGATTTTGGAGGTTTCCTGACAGCTCCTTCCCTGGCAGCTCCTGCTTTTCACAGCCCGTCCCCAGACGTGGCTGCGTGTTCCAACTGTCCAGGGACCAACGTGCTGAGGTGTTTTTTAACTCTTCCTTTGTTTTTTTTTTTAATTGTTTTAAATTTTTTAATTGTTTCTTTTAATTGTTTTTAAAGTTGGTGACAACCCGCGGGGTTTCCCCTGAAGCACCCCCAGGCTGTTGGCACCACGTTTCCGCGCTCCGGCCGGACTCCTCCACTCCTCTGCGCTCTGAGCAGAGAAGAGCAGCCTCTCCCACGCGCTTTGGGGTGTGTTTGCTTGTTTTGAAAGCCCTGAGCAATGTGTACCGAGGGTGGCGAGCCCTGGTGTCCCCGCTCCGTGCGTCAGCGCTTTCCGTCACCCTCACCCTGCGGTACCGCGGCGGGAGGTGCCGGAGCTCACCGGCTGCACCGCCGCACAGTTCCTGCTCCGGACAAGCAGGGAGGTGGATCTTGGCTGTCAGGACACGCTGCAGAGCTCCGGCAGATCAGTCCTGCCCCAGGTTCTCCAGCGTCCTGGGTGTCGAGTGGTTTTGAATGCCAGTGTCTGTGAGGTGCTGCCCGGTGCCTCCAGGCGACGGGGTGAGTGAAGGTGTTTGACACGGGAAGCTGAGGGCGGGCGTTTGGGAGCACCACCGGTTTCGGGACTCCCTCGGCAGGTAAAAGTTCCTTTTCGTGGTGATTTTTTGCCCAGCCAGCGAGCATCGACTCCGGCTCAGGGTCAGATCGCTGGGCAGAAACAGCTCCTGAGCTCCTGTAGCTCAGCAGGGAAAGCTCCAGCAACAGGAACCATCTGCTCTGAGATCGGAACCAGTTTGTCCATGAACCCTGGGCCCTTCCTCAGCTCGTAAACTGCATCCCGAAACCCGTCCTCATCCTTGGGGCGGGCAGAGGTTGAACTTCTCATTAATTCTGCAGAAAACGAGCGGCGGGTTCCTCAACGCGCCGCTGCGTTTTCAGGCCCGTGCGGGTCCTGCTAAAGCATCCGAGGGCTGATGTTTGCCGACAGCTCTGGCGTCTCACCACATTTTACAGATTGAAACGGCAATTTCTGCGCTCGCCGCTTGTGACAGGGCCAGATCCTTCCCCGGGGCGAGGCGGGCTGGCGAGGCCAGAGGTCCCTATTGTCTCCTCACCTTGCGTGTCCTGTTCTTTGTTCAACCTGTCACCATGCCGAGGTGGCGGCGGAGCTCAGCGCTGGGGACACGGGGCGGGCGGTGCGCGCGCTGCTGAAACCGGCGCAGCGAATAAAGCCTGTCAAAGGCTTTCTGGGTGCTGGCAGCGGGAGACTTTGGCCTTCCCCGGGCTGCTGCCTGCGTTAACGGGGGAGATCTGAGAGCTCGGGCTGTCACTGGCCGTTGGAGCCGCTCGGTTCACGTTGTTCTGGCTGGTGTTTGTGTCAGAGGTGGTTCAGGACAGTTCCAAATCCCCCGGCTCTGCCACTCGTGTGCTCTGAGTTCAGCCTCTTGAAGCGGTACCAAGTCCTCAGCGATCTTGTTGCTTTTTATTTAACCTGCCTTTATTTCTGGCCAGTTGTTTCACCACACAAAACAAATAAACAAACATAAAAATGCCTTAAAAATACCACCATCCCTCCTGAAAAGCGCGAGCGAGCGGCTGTGCCGAGCCGGGCGGCGCGGGGTTCGCCCTGGCCGCTGCTGCCGCCGCGGTTTTCTTATTTCCTTTCTCATCTTCTTTCTTTTTTTTTTCTTTTGTCTTTCAGAACCTGAAAAGCCCAACGCCGCAGTCAGGCTCTGTGACAAGAAGCTGCTTCTGCGGGGCCGGAGCTGTGGAGCTGCGCCGGCCTGTCAGCAGCTGCTGACAGCCCCAGACCCCGCTGCCCTCGCCGCTGGGATTTCAGCGTCCCCAAACGGTTTACCGGCTGCTTCCCGCTGCGCTACGAAGCCCTGCGCCGCGGCGGGGCCGGGACTCGCTCACTCCCTCTCCTCAGAGCAAGCACAGCATGTCTAGGAAGCAGAGCAGCAGAGGTAAGACGCCCGTGCCGGGGGTGTCAGCGGCTGTGCTATCGATTCCAAAGGTATCAATCAGGAAAGGGGTTAATTGCTTTTCCCAGACTCCCGTCACGGCTGCTGGTGGCACTTGACAGCTTATTGTCACCGTCTCGGTGACATCATGTAACCTGGTGGGTTTGGTGACATTTTTAGCAGCGTTTCAGTTGTCCGGCTGGACAGCTCTGATACCGCGAGTGCCTGAGCGGCGGGTACCGCCTGGCTGCCGCAGACAGCAGGAGCAGCCCCGGGATTTAGAGCGGCAGAGCCAGCCTCTCCCATCTGACCGGTGGCTGCGCGCCCCCCCTCGCTGGCTGTGTCCAGGGGGGTTTGGTTAATCCCAGGATTAACTCCACCAGAATTCCGGCTGGTGCCCGCAGGCACCGGGGTGCAAGGCGGGTTCTGCCTCGGATGCTCTCATCCTGTCAGGGAGCTGCTGGGTCGGACAGGGAGGTGGGGGGAGCTCAGCTCAGTCCTCGCCTCGGGGGGATGTGATTCCAACCAGACCCAGTTCAATCCCTTTCCCCCCAGTCAGGGTAACCAGCAAGTCTGTGAGAAGCTTTTTCCTGGCTTTGGCCTCAAACAAGGCTGGTTTCCCTTTTTTTCTCCCCCTTTTTCTGCCACCGCTGGTGCAGTGGCAAAGCTGCTCCTGGGTCAAGCAGCTTATTTCAGGGAAGGATCTTATTTGTGGCGGGTGCAGCATTAATTCCAGAGCGTGTCTGCGGCGGGGGGGGACGGGGGCTGGGGGTTATGGCTTTCTCTCTGTTTGAACTGACGAGTAATTAATAATTGAAGGCGAATGGGTTTGACAATTCCTCTCCTCCACCTCCGAAGAGCTTTTGTTCTTGGCAGGTTTATTTTTTTCTCGCAGCTTTGGCACAGAAACAGCATCTACCTGAGGGGCCCTTCGGCAGCTCCGTCCGTCCATGCTTAGTGACGGTTGTGGAGAGGGTTGTGTGGGACCGTGTCTGAGTGGTTTGTAAAGCGCTGAGCTTGTCTCTGCGCTCCTGGGAGCCACCCAAAGAAATCGGCTTCTCTCCGGTGCTGGGAAGGGAGCCCGGCGGTCCCTGGTGCTGGGAGCACGTGGGGAGAAACACACTCCTCGGAACAGCGGGAGAGGATGGATGGGTCTGGGGTGGGGAAGAGAAACCCACAGGAGATGACTTGGGGAGGACACTGGGGGAACCGGGGTGGGCAGATCCCCGGCCGGCCGAGCCAGCTGGCACAGCTCTGCTCAGCCCAGGGAACCCGCGGGCGGGTGTCGGGTTCCTGCGGGAAAGAAAAGGGCTCTTGGCCATAAATATTTGACAGGGAGCGGAGCCGCAGGGCAGCTCAGGTTCACACGCCAGCGGCGATACCGGATCCGCCCGGCTTTGTGAGCGGGCTCGTCCCCGGCCGCGCTGCCGCGGCTCTGCGAGCACAGGGTAGGTGAGGGTTAAAGCCGCAGCCGCTGGCTCTGCCCTGTCCTGTCCTCTTTGGACTGGGGCTGAATGTTCAATTACCCCTATTCTGCTCCTCCAGAATGTCAGTGGAGTCCCGGGCTCCTCCCCAGCCCTCGGCAGGGAGGGCGTCGTGGCCAGGTAAGGAGCGTCGTCCCAGTTTCGCTCTCTGAAATTAAAACCAAGCCCCTTCGTGGCCTGACAAAGGGCTGGGCAGCGAGACAGCCCCGTTTCCAGTGACGCGGTGGGTTGGGAACCGCCCCAGGAGCCCACCCCGGGCAGGACAGAGCAAAGCGGGGGGCGTTGTTCAGACGGATGTGCCAGGTTTGGGCCCGGTGTCACGATCTGCTCCTGCTCTGGCTGTAAATCACCCCTCGCCCGGGAGGTTTGTGCTGAGGAGAAACGGGTCCATCTGTACCCCGTCAGGTCACTGTCCCCGTTCCACACCTGAACGCCTGTAGGGCCATGACTGGGTTATACTGGGTGGCTCATTTTAGCCCCACTGTGTTCCTCAAGGGATGATTTAGGAACTGGAAGGAGCTGGTCCCGGTGGCAGCAGCTCTGCCCCGGGGTCCAGGCTCTGAGTAAAACACCCTTCGGGTTCCTGCGCCCCCGGCCGCGCCAAGGAGCCCTTTCGGTGGGTGTGGGGAAGGCAAAAGGGCTGGGGGATCAGGGAGGGCTGGAGCTGGCGGGGGCAGCCAGCGCACGGAGCCTCCCAAAACCCCCAAGCGGCAGCAATTCCGCTGCGAGCTCGAACGTGCGTCAGCACCTCCATCGGGCAGAGATTCGTGCCGGTGGCAGGGGGTCAGCCCTTTGCTCAGGCCTTGTCTGGGGAAACTGGTGGTGGAGTGGGCAAACTGGGAGCTGCCGGAGTTCTTCCCCTGCTGTGAGCTGGGTTGGAGCCACACAAAGGTGAATATTGTGGGTTGTAACCGGGTAACTGGGAACCTGAAGCGGGTGAGCTCGGTGTCAGCGCTCGAGAGCCACAGCTGGGAAACGGCTGCTCCCGACTGACACCGTGGTGGCACTTGGACTTGTGCCCCGAGCGTGTCCCTGGCCTGGGGGAGCTAGTTGGGGGCTTAGGAGAGCCGTGTCCCCCCGAGTCCTGCGGCAAAACCAGCCGGGTTTTGCGCCGGGCAGTTTAGCAGCATCACTTCGGGCACATTTTGGTTAATTTGTGAATTCTGTACCTCATTTCTTTCTGTTTCGCTGCTCCGAGCCCGTAGCTCGGCCTTACACCGGGGAGGTGACGGGGTCGCTACGCGGGCTCTTCCACCACCAGCCAGCCTCTGCTGGAGCTCCGCGCTCTGCGAGGTTTAATTCTCTCACCTTAGAGGAAATTCTCCAAGTTGTGGCTGGCTGAACCAGCAAATTTTTCCCCAATTCCACCCTGGTGAAGCGCTCGCCTTCCCAGCAGGTTCGGGCGCTGCTGCGTCCCTGACCCCTTTGAGAAAAGAAGCGAGAAAGCAGCTTTTGTGGTGGGGACTCAACCGAGGCGCAGCCGCCGCCTCCGCCGGTGGCAGGAACGTCCCGGAGGCAGGAAAATTATTTCCGCAACAGCTGAGGGAGGCCCTGAGCCCTGACTCTACGCCCGGGCAGCGAGCAGGGGCAGAAACGGAGCTTAGAAACGTGAGGGACCCGCTCGAGGGTCTTTATTTTGGGGAAGGGAGGGCCCAAGGGGGTGGAGGTGATGCTCGTCCCCTTGCGAGAAGGTTCATGTTTCTGTGTCTCTTTTCCCCGACTCAGTGAAGTGTTGTCTCGAATAATGATATTCCTGCCCTGTCGCCGCCGGGCGCAGAGACCTCCCGCCTCTCATAAATTCCTTATTAATTTCTTACGCTATTCTAACTGTGAGAACTTCCCCGGCGCGGGCACGTGGCTGCAGGGGGGGTGAGCAGCTGGGGGGTTCGGAGTTGCTCAGCGCGGTGAAGTGTCCCCCGTGCCGGGATAAAGCCCCTGCGCCGCCAGGCTCCTGCCTTTGTTTCCTTCTCGGTGTGAAGTGGCTCCAGTGGGGAGCCGGGAGCTGGCTGGGGGGCTCAGGGGGGGATTGTGGCCCCTGTCCCGGCTCCCTGGAGGTGCTGGGGTGGAGCTGTTGCATTTGGGGGTCCCAGGAAGCAGCGCGGGCGCGGGGTGGGTCTAGCTGGAATTCTGGCACGTTTCGTGGGCTGTCTAGTGGAGTTCAGCTTTGTGCCGGGTTTTTCCCGGCATCATTACTGGTTTTACTGGAAACATCCCGCATTGGCCGATCCAGTGACTAGCGCTGAGACGCGGCAGCACAGGCCAGGCTGAGCAGCTTCGTACTCATCGTGCTGGGGGATGCCGTGACGAGCAGAGAGGCAATTAAGGCCGTCGGCCTCGTCTCCGGGGTTTTTCCCGTCAGCTCGGGCTGAGAACTGTCGTGTCAGACACGACACGCTCGGGCTGAGCCCTGGCTGCGGGCCGCCGCTTCCCTTCCCCCCGACATCGTTAATTCCAAACTCCGGTGGCCACCAGACCCCCGTCCACGCTGCTTCCAGCGCTTAAAATTCTGTCCCTTCTTGCAGATCCCTGCCGCCGTGAGACCCCCGCGTGCCCGCTGCCCTCCTAATGACACCGGGGAGCGCTCGAGGGTGATATCGGATGTACACGGTGTCGCTGCCGCTGCATAATTTTTGCATGATGAATGTTTTAACGCCGGGAGGACTCGGGCTGTAACGAAGCGGCTCGGAGCTGGGTCCCCCAGAAGGCCAAGCGCCAGCGGAGCTGTGGGAAGGGGCTGGGATCGAGGAGCTGAAAACGCTGGGCGGGGGGAGCCAAGCTCCATCATTCCTGGCGCCCGGGTCCGTGGTGGCCGCTCTGCAGCGAGCGTTTGGAGAACAGATTGTGAATTCACCGGCGGTGACGGGAGCCCGAAAGCCATTTCCGAGATTAAGGACTCGAAAGTTGGTGATTCGGGCTGCCGCGAGCCGGGGAAACTTGAGCAAATCTC
The DNA here is from genome assembly GCA_027563805.1 of Buceros bicornis. Lineage (NCBI taxonomy): Eukaryota > Metazoa > Chordata > Aves > Bucerotiformes > Bucerotidae > Buceros > Buceros bicornis. The sequence goes on along the minus strand of JAODLK010000032.1, from coordinate 12,198,653 downwards.
GCTCCTGGGGCTGAAACGGGTGGGGATGGTGCAGGGAAGAGCCGAACCGCTCATCTGTAGCCTGAATGAGCGTCTGACCTTTCCATCACGCTGCCGGCTCTGTCACCAGGCTTGGAGGCATCGCGCTTTAAATGCTACATCAATGTCTGGGAGCTGCGGAAGTCAATGGTGTGTCTCCAGCTCGCGTCCGAGTTATTTAGAGGAGGGTGAGGGGAAGAACATGAATCAGCAGCTGAGCCAGCGCCGAAAGGGCAGCGGCCAGGCGGGCGGCCCCGGGGAGCCGCGGCACTTCCGCAGGGCTGGAGGCGGCGGGGCACACGAACCCAATTCTCCCCGGGAAAGCCGGGGCTCTGCGTGTCCCTGGGAGCTGCTGGGGAAGTGGGACAGGGGCGTTTCAAACCACGGAGGTCATGCCGTCGGCTCCGGCCCGCAGACACGTGTCCTTCCTGGCTGGAATCCCGGTTCGATGTGAGGAGCCACATCCCTCTTCCTTCAGCAAGCCCAAAATTCCGCCTGCTCGGAGCTTTGGCAGGAAAATCGAGTGCGAGTTTGTGATTCTGGGCACCGGTCGGGCTGCCCGTCCCGCAGCCGCTGTGCTCGCTGGTGGGAGGCAGAGCCCGGGCCCTGATGGGTCCATCAGCATCGCCTGGAGCCGGCGGCTGGCAGGGCCACGAGCTGCCGGAGCTGCAGACCCACTTATCAGCTGCTTCCCATTTGCCTCTCCAGGTAGAGGAAACCGTGAACCACCGTCCCGCGGCTCCAGTGCTTTCCTGCACTCTGGTGCTGGGCCCAGTAAAAGATCAGTGTGGAAGAAGAGCAGTGGCACTGGTCCGCTCTGCCTCGGCCAGCGTCTGCTGGGGCTTGTGCTTTTCAGCTGGGGTTTGGTCTGGAGGTTTAAGCTGCCCCAGAGCCGGGGGGTTAATCGGCTCCTGGAGTTCAGGGCGGGGGGCACTGGCAAACCAGTATCAACTGGGGTTCCCCAGCTGAGTGGGATCTGGTTCTGAGCGAGGCCGGGACGTCCCCCAGTGTCCTCCCCACAGCAGCTCCTCCGCTGTGGAGGGACCTGCTGGTGAACGCCGCGTGTTTGCAGGTTTCAATGGTCTCCTCGGCAAAGAACCAGCTCGGAGCTGACCTTTGCTTCCCGGCAGCTCCCAGTGCCGGTCGATCAGCGCCAGCTTCTCTCTCCTTCCTCCCCACAGATCCCTCCGGGTTCATCTTTGACGTGCAGTCCAACACGGTGATGGCCCAGGGAGGAACCTTTGAAAACATGAAGGAGAAGGTAAATGCGTCCTCTGAGCCTCCCGCTCGCCGCGTGCCGCGGGAGAGCCAGTGAAGGCTGCGTCTTCATCTCCTTGCCGAGGTGAAGGATGGCCCTGTCTGCGAGCGAGCTGCAGCTCTGCCAGGAAAACCTCACCGGGCTAAATCGTCCTGGCACGTTAAAGCCCTGTCAGGAAGCCACCGCTTACGGGTTGAGAAGGGTGGCTGCGGGCTCCGCGGGCGCTAAAGCGAACGGCCCACACCTCTCCCCACTGTCTCCCCGCAGATCAGCGCGGTGCGGGCCATCGTCCCCAACAGGAGCAACAACGAGATCGTCCTGGTGCTGCAGCATTTCGACAACTGCGTGGACAGGACGGTGCAGGCCTTCATGGAAGGTACTGCGGCGGCCGGCACGCCCCGGCACGACCCTCTTCCCCGGTTTAACGGGTGTTTGCTCAGCCCGGGGTCAAGGCAGAGATAAGTGCTCGGTAGATAAAGGGGGGTTGATACTCAATGACAGAAATCCGTGTGCGCAGAACAGGAGTGTCCCCAGCCTCGGTGGCTGCTGGGTGGACTTTGAGCCCAGCTCACGAACCCTCCCATGGGGCTGCCGGTGTTAGGCTGATCCTCTGACCCCAGCAGCGCCTGTCGCTCCGCGGCTCCGGGGCCTGCCGAGGTGTGACAGCCCCCCTCAGCCCGCTAGCAGCTCCGGGGATGGATCCCTGTCCCCAGCGCGCCCTCCATGTTCACAACACGCCCCAGTACAAAACCTTCGGTCTGACGGAGCCGAAGAGACGGGTTTTCCCCCTTTTTTTATTGCTGGGAAGAGCTGGCTCTGTGCTGGCAGGCTCTGTGCTTGCCCCGTTCAGCAGAGCGTTCCCAAAGCAAAACTGAAACCGATCCTTTTATTACCTCACCTTGGGGAAGCGAAACTCAGCTGCGGGCGCTGTCACAGCTGCCCGGGGACGGGGACACGTCCAGGGGGCGGGGAGCGAACTGGCTGCCGCTCATCGCTGCGTTTCATTTCAGGCAACGCCAGCGAAGTGCTGAAAGAATGGACCGTAACGGGCAAAAAAAAGGTAATGCTTTCCTAAAACCACCTCCCTGGGGCGTTTCTTTCTTTGCCCTGAGGGTTTAGACCACGAAGAACGGCAGGTGCCTCCTGAGCTGGGGGAGAGGGAACCAAAGAGCAGCCGTGGCCCTCGGTGGTGCGCGCAGATCGTCACCAGGTGACCGGGGGCCGCTGCCAGGGCACCGACTTACACGGGAACTCCGTGTCACCTTCCCGCTGCGTTTGCACTTCATTTAGTTGTCAGACGCATCGTGTCAGCTGGGGGGAAAAAAACCCCCGAAGGTTCTAGACTCGCCGTCCTTCAGCTTTTCTGCTGACCCTCCGCAGCCCCCGGATCCGCACGCAGCCCCGCTCCGGAGTCAATCTTCACCAGCCCATTTCCTGCAGCGCCGCAGCCCGGTGATTCACTGCCGGCAGGGCCCCGCGGCTCCATTTTTCACCGGGAACCTTTGGAGCTGAACGGTTGCATTTAATGCCGAGCTCCACGCACATCCATTTCTCTGTCACGTCGGCCTTCGCCGGTGTTCCGCCGCGGCCTTCGCTCAGGCCTCTCTGAAAGGGTTAAAAAAAGATTTGCAAAGTTTCGGCGCTTGATATTCTAATGTCTAAATCCACCAGGACAGGAACGAAATCATAATTATTCAAAAGGGCTCTTTTGAGTACGGGAAAAGCAGCGGCACGACGTGGGGCGGGGAAAAGGAATGCGCTGGGGAAGGAGGGAGCCGGGGGCAGGAGTGTCAGAGCAGGCTCCGGAAGCTGCTCCCTGCCACGGGCTCCCCAGGAGGGACCCGGCCGGGGCTGGGGGTGATGGCCACCAGCCTCCCCGCTGCTCCCCATCCGTTATTCCGCTGTCAGCCGGTAACTCGGCACAGTGGCCGGTGGGGGATGAGGTATTCACGCCTCATTAATGCCCCTGTATCAGTCCTCACTGTTGAATAAATCCCTCCTCCCGTGAGCCAGATCCGCAGCCGGGCTGGGAACCCGCTTCCTCCCGCTGCTGAAGCAGCAGCTGCCCTTTCCCTGCAGGAATTAAGCTTAACCTGTGGGTTTTTTTCCCCCTTCTTTATGGTGTGGATGCCTAATCCTTAGAACAAGAAGAAGAAAACCAAAGTGAAACCGCAAGCCGCATCGAGCCCCGGCCTGCCAGACCCTGCCAAACTGGTGTCCACCGGCGAGGAGCCGGCGGCCAAGGGTGGAATTAACGGTTTCCACGTCAACGGCTGCGCCCACGACACGGAGTCCGTGGACTCGCTCAGCGAGGGTTTGGACGCGCTTTCGGTCGATGCCCGGGAGCTGGAGGATTGCGACCCCGCCGTGCCCGGGAGAGCAGGTCAGTCCCCGCGGAGCGGGGCAGGAGGCGGGCAGCGGGGCTCGGGCAGGCAGCGGAGCTGCCCCCCACCCTGCCCTGCCTCCGGCTTGGCTCCGCACGCCCGCGGCCCCGGGCGGCTCTGCGGGACGGAGCGGCTCACTCCCCCATTCCTGCTGTTTTCGTGCTTGTCGGGGCAGAGGCGGTCAGCGTCCGCCGTCCTCTCGCTGCTCCCAGTTAAACCAGTGTGCTTTTCTACAGCAGTGCCTGAACTAGCGAATGGAATAGCAGACTTTGACACACAATCGCTCACCCTGCATCCTTCCCAGAGCCCCCCGTCCCTCCGGCAGCGGCCCGAGCAGAGGAGCACCAGCAGGTCTCAGTCCCGATTGGCGGCGAGCGGCTCCACTCCCGCCTCCCTGCCCGCGGCGCGGCTTGACGACCTCCCCGTCTCACCCGCCAACAAGAAGCTGGGTAAGGCCCGAGGCTCGGCTCACGCTCAGGTGCCGGAGCAGGTTGCTGCCGGCCACGTTCTCGCCGCCTCATCCTCAGCGGGTGACAGACGCAGCGCTCAGGCACATGGACATTGATTTTAATGCGAGTTAACGTGCCGCCTATTATCTGGCCAGTAACTCACACCCTGCTCCTCCTCCTCCTCCTCCTCCTCGCCGCACGCGGCAGGAGCCCTGACAGGGGTTCAGTGCCTGGAGCGGCGCAGCCGGGTGTGAGCGGAGCCGGGCAGGACGCGGCCGCTCTCGTTGCATGCATTTAGCCCATTCTTCTGGGCGCTCCGTCACGGAGCCTTGGGCTTGTTTCTCAGCTTTTGTGAGAGTCTGTCAAAGGCCACGAGGTCGGAGCCGTCCTGCTACGAGAAGCGACAGCCAGGGTTTATTTTTTTCCTCTTTCACATCTTTTCTCCACAGTTGAGTCCTTACGGTGACACGTGGAGACAGGAGGGACCTTGGAGCCGCCGGCTGTGACCGCGGTTCTTGTCCTTGGCTGGTGGGGGTGAGGTGGTGGCCATTCCCCCCTCGCTGCCTGGCAGGCTGTGAGGTTGAGACGCAACTTGGCACCCAAGAGCAGGGCAAGGGGACATACCCCCCTGCAGGCCGAGGCGCAGAGATCCACCTGGGCAGCCAGAGCCGGCCTGTCCTTCCCCTCGGTTGAGGAAATCGCCTCAGTTTGGCTTTTGGAGCCTCTTCCCCGGGCAGAGCCGGTGGCTGTCGGTCAGCGATGGGGTGTGTGGGTCTTTGGAGCCGGCTCTTCCCCCATCTCCAGGCCCTGGCACAGCTCGGGGATGCGTTTGATTTCTCTGAGAAATGTGGAGGAACATCCCTGCCTTGAGGAAACCTTCCCCGCTACGAAAATCTCTCGAGCTGTCCCTGCTCAACCTGGTGCCTTCACGATGGGGGAGGGAGGGAGAATGTCCATGTGGCCAGTGTTAGTGAGAGGGAAAGGTCTCGGCTCGGTCCCTGCGGGGCCGCCACGGGGTTCGAGCTCGCTCTGCCTCTCGCAGGTTCCAATATTGAGAAGTCGGTGAAGGATCTGCAGCGCTGCACTGTCTCGCTGGCCCGCTACCGCGTGGTGGTGAAGGAGGAGATGGACACCTCCATCAAGAAGATGAAGCAGGTTTTTGCCGAGCTGCAGAGCAGGTGGGTTCGGGGCGGGGGC
>JAODLK010000032.1:12088432-12099545 GCA_027563805.1 Buceros bicornis | reverse complement strand
CCCTCCCTCCCTCCCTCCAGCAGCGTCCCCGTCCGTCCCGGGCGCTCCCCAAAGGGGTGTCCCCGCGCCGGGGAGAAGCGCAGCCGGCGTTCCCGCTCACCGTGTGCTGCTGCCTGTAAAATGACGGTCGTTTCCCTCGCTTCCAGGAATCTGCTCTTCCTGGAAGGTGAGTGGCTGCGCGCGCCCCGCCAGCGACGCAGCCATGCAGGCGCAGCCAGGGCTCCAGCGCTGTTTCCAAGGAGTTGGCTGCGATAACACTCCAGGGTATCTCCGGCAAGGTAGAACAACGCGAGTGGAACGGGAGCCGGCGGCGTGGGGCGGAGGGGGGAAGGAGCCTGAAATAACTCGGTGCTGTCTCTGCTTGCGGTGCGTGGAGCAGGGGGCTGCGCCGGGCAGAGGGAGCGACCCCGGCGGGTGATTGTCGGGGTCTGAAATCCGCTGTGCGGGCAGGGAGGAGGGGGAAGAAGAGGCCTGACCTCCCCCCCGCCCCCAGGTGTGAATAGGAATGAGGTGGGCGCAAGACGCCGCTGGCAAGACCCTTCGAGAGGGTCGGTCCGGCCCCACGCGGGTTTCCGTGTCCCCAGCCCGCAGGGTACCGTGGGGCTCCTGCAGCCTCCTCGGGGACTTCTCCTGCTGCGGCTGCAGCCCTGTGCTGCGGCACGAAGCCCTGTCGGCTTCGTGCGGCCCCAGCTCGCTGGCCACCCCCGCCGGAGCGTGGGGAGGGGACAGGGAAGGGGCCTCGACGTCTCTCCCGCTGTGATCCCAGGAAGGAAGGAAACCTCCTTAGCCCGGTGCTACGGGGGGTCCCGGCGGGGTCCCGGCGAGCCGCGGTTTGGCAGGCGCTGGCTCACCGCGGGCAGTGGCCATGAGTGGCTCCCAGGCCCGGTGAGGCCGGTGAGCTCAGCATCCCAGTAGCCACCAGACAGTGGGATGAACTGGGCCGGGGGAGCACCGTGGGGAGAGTTTCTCCAGAGGGTTCAGACAGAACGTTCCCAGTGTGCCAGGGGCCTTCACAGACCTTCCGTGGTGTGAAACTCCGTCACCCGCGTCCCCGCAGCATTGTGAGGATGCGCCGAGGAGGGCTGGGGGGGCTTTGGTGAGGTGGTCTTGCCGGAAGAGAAACCTGCCAGCCCCTGAGGGAGAAGTGAGTCCAGGCAAGTGCCTTGGGCCAGAGGTGACCCATCAGGCAGCCGGACCAGGGCACGGCCGCAGTGGGCTCGGCTTCCCTTGGCTTGGGAGCGGTCACCCAAGCAGGGGCTGTCAGGAAGGGGGATCCCAGTGCCTGGCACGGGGCATTTCGGGGTGGGGGTGGCTCGACTGACACACCAGTGCCACCACAGACCCCTGGTGAGGCGTGGGACCCCTCTCCCCTCCCTAACCCCTCTGCGCTGGTGAGGGGAGCAGAGCGCCGTGCTGCCGTCGCTGAGGAGGCCGCTGAGCTCCCGTCAGATGCCGTGTGGGTGTGCGTGGCCGGTGGGATGGGGTCCCCGAAGGGCTCCTGGCAGCCCCTTCCCGCAGCGGAGCTGCTGGGAGGGCTGGTGGCTCACCGGCGTTTCCCTCCTGCAGGCAGTGGGGATTCCTCTCTGGAGAAGGAGTTCAGCGCGGCCATCGTGGGCCCGGCGGTGAGCACGCCCAACAGCCAGCACTCCTCGCCCAGCCGCTCGCTCAGCGGTGAGTACAAATGCCGCGTTTGTCCCCAAACCTGCGCTCGCTCAGCCGGGACAGAGGCTTTGGCCTCCTCCGAGTCCCGCTCGTTGTTTTCTGACAGATAAAACCCAGTGCTGGTCTCGCAGCCGCCCAGTTACTGATCCCGGGCCGGGCCTGGAAGGTGTCGGGTTGGGGAATTGGGGTCTTCCCTTGTGCTGGTGCGTTCCTCTGTGACCCCCAGGCAGCCACAGTTCCAGGCTGTCGACGACTGACGCTGCCGGTGGCAGCGGCTCTGGTGTTTGCTTTGCCACAGGGTGTTTTTAATACCGGTAACAAGGGCTGCCCCACTCCCTCCCGTGGCGCTGGGGCAGGCAGGGGTCTGCGGTGTGCACAGCCCTTCCCTCGAGCTGACCCTGCCCTGGGCGGTGCCGAGAAGCCCTGGGTGCGCTGGGATCCACCGGGAGCACCACGGGGTGATGGAACATGCCACCCGGTGAGACAGTCACCCGTCCTGGTGTGCGCCCGCTCCCGCTGCTCACGGGTTGGTGACAGTCGCGGTGCCGAGCAGCAGCGTGGCCCCGGGTGGGCTCGGGGCGGCTGGCACAGCTCCGAGGGCCGAGACGCTCCTCACGGCACGGCTGTCGCGTTTCCAGCGAGTCGTGTTGACGCCTGGAAAGGAGTGATGAGATGAGACGAGGTGAGATGAGGCGGCGAGTCCCACTCGGGGCCCGGGCGGGCTTGGCCTCGGCAGCCGGCCATTGGTCCGTCTCTCCTGGCGCGACTCAGCCGGTGCAGTCGAGTCCTTCCTTCCCTCTCGCCTCCCTGCTGACCTTCCCTCTCGCCCGGCCCCCAGCGCGCGGCCGCTTTCCCGGCGCAGGGAAACTCCCCCATCATTTATCCGCGGGGGCTTCCAGCGGGGAGGTGCTTTGGACACCTCCGGATAAGTCCCGGCGTTTGAAGGCTGCTCTGCGTGAGCCAGGATGAATCAAGCCCAAACCGCGCCGTCCTCCAGAGCGGTGAGGTCTGAGCCAGCGCTATCGCTACTTTTTCCTTTTATTACCCGCGATATATTTTACGTTTGCCCTATAAAGCTGCTCGGAAGCTCCACGGAGCGGCGGAGCCTCGGCTTTTCCACAGAGGATGGCCCTGAGCGCAGCCTTTTCACTTGATCAGAAGCCAAAGGAGCGGAGCGGAGTTGAGCGGGCGCGCAGCCCACCCGGGAGGCCAGCGCCGGCCCTTCCCCTTTAACGGCAACAGCCGGTGATGGTGCTGCCTCTGATCTGAGGTGACTTCACAGCTGGTTCCTCCAGCCGTCGCCGTGCCCCGGAGGAGCAGGAGCATTATATAACCTGCACTGCCAGCAGAGACTCCGCGCAGCGCAGCCGGGCTCCGTGAGGGGCATCGCCGAACAATAGCCGGGCTACCGCGACGCCCAGGGAAGAGATGAATCCCCGGGGGAGCGGGAGGGAGGAAAACCTAAACCCAAGCAGACAGTCAGAGTGCAGCGAACGTCAACTCCCGCTGCCCAGAGGAGCTTCTTGCTCCGTGTTCATGCACAGAGGCGTCGGTGTGTGCTGGGTCTCCTGGGTGCTGCCGCGGTGGAGGGGGGTGGTGGTGGCCCTGGCTGGCACTGAAATACCATTTCTCCCCCTCAAGAATGCCTGGTCACAGCCGCCCCTCCGGGCCGCAGCTGGCGGGGACTCTGGCCGGTGGCTCGGCTCGGCAGACACATGGGAAGCGGCTCCCGGTGCCAGGGCTGGGCCTGCACCGCTGGCGTTGCTGGGAGCCTGGCGGGGAAGGTCCAGGCAGGGAAGGGGGGAGCCGAGCCAGGATTCTTGTGCTCCTCACCCGGCAATAAACCTGGCGCGGTCTCGGATGAATCACTCCCATGCTGCTGCTCCTCGTTAATCCCCGCTTAGCAAAGCTGTACCTGGCTCCGGGGAGAGCCAGAGCCCTCCTGCCAGCTGCGGTGAGGAAGAGGAGCTCTCCGCTCCGGTAAGCGCCCCACCGCCCTCCTGCCCGCCCGCCGACGCGGGGGTTTGTTCGAACCCCCCCAGGTTTTAAAGCTCGAGCCCTCTGGCTGGTACCCAGCATGTTACCGAGATTTTCTCGACTCCCTCAGCCCGCTCTGGGCAGCCGGGAGAGCGGGACAAGCCCTGGGGTCGATGGGCTCGGGAGGCGTGTGCGCAGCTGCGCTCAGGTCTCACGCCCGGCTGCACGAGGCCCCTTGGACCCGGCCACCTCCTGCCCTCTGGGAGCGTCTCCCCAGCTCCTCCAGCCCCCCCAGCTCCCCTCGTGAGGGACTGGGAAGAGCCTCCTGCCCTAAATGGAAGAAATAATCTGGTCTTTGAAGGGATTCTGTAAACGTTGGGTTCAAGCTCCCCTTGGGCTCCACGTTACTCCCTCAGCATCTTGCTCTGGCCTTGTGCCAGGACCAGTGCTACAGGAGCAGGTCGCGGGTGCCGAGGAGCCTCCCCAGGGATTCCCTCTCGCTCCCGGCGATGCCTTAAAGCGGGAGGAAACTTCCCAATTTGATCGTTTAAAGCCTGTCTGTCCAAAGGGGCGGCTGCTCCCCGAGGCCGAGGGGATCCTGGTGGCAGCAGCGGGTACGTGAGGCGGGCCAGCAGCTCCAGAGCTCATCGGGAGGCAGCGAGGGAGGAGAGGGCGAGGTTTCCCCATCCTGGTCCCCGCAGGACCGCAGCTCGCTGGCGGCCGAGGGAGCGGAGCGGTCGCCGTCGTCTGGTCTCGGGGAGTGTTTGATTTGTGGCATTCCACAGATCATCAGAGCGGCCGGGAATGTAGGTCAGGGCCGGCGCGTCCCCTTGCCAGCTCCGCTCCTGGTGCTGCAGGAGGCAGCAAAGGTAGCGCCGGGGAGGGAAACCTGGGGACTTCGCAGCGGCGGGAAGACCCCTGCGCCCTACCATCGTCCAGCTCCTTGATCCCAGTCCCTCCAGCTCCTGCTGTGGACTCCCGGGAGTCACCAGCCCTCGGCTCTGGGACCTTCCCCTGGTCCCTGGTGTCGCTCCCATCCACTTCCCTAGTTCCACACGAGCTTTCTGAGTGGTCTCTGTGCCCTAACCCACCCCACGGGCTCTGCGAGCGCGTCCCCTCCCTGCACTGGCCGAGGGAAGGGGAAGAGGCAGAGCTGCCCGTGGGGAGCCCAGCAGCGGCCATGCCTGGGGCAGGGCAGGGGCTTTCAGCCAGCTCCGTCCCCTTCGGTCCCTTTTTCTGCCTTTAGATAGTTGGTGGGTCCCAGCGGAAGCGAAAACTTGCGGTGAAGCTGAGACACCCGAGGAGCTTGTGTCAGGCTCTCTGTGCTGGTGGATTTTGAGCCTTTGAGTGTCAAAACTTGGAGCTGATGGTTTTTCTTCTCCTCTGAGTCTGGGGAACTTAAATATCTTTTTCTCAGTCAGCCAGGACACGGAGCACTGATCTTCGGGGTGAGCAGCCCCTCACCTCGCGTGGTCCGTGTTCGGCGCCTGTTCCTGTGCCGACAAAGGGACGAGACGCGTGTTTATCGCAGACGAGTCGCGGCGCGGGGCATGTCCTGCCTTGGCCGAGGGTTCGTCCTCGCAGCACTGACCGTGTGTTGTCCCTTGTGCCCCCTCGCAGCCAACTCCATCAAGGTGGAGATGTACAGCGATGAGGAGGCCAGCCGGCTGCTGTCGCAGGATGACCGCCTGCTCGAGAAGGAGGACAGCGTCATCGTGGAGGACTCGCTCTCGGAGCCCCTGAGCTACTGCGACGGGACGGGCCAGGAGCCGCACTCCCCCGGGGGCATCCGGCTGCCCAACGGCAAGCTGAAATGCGACATCTGCGGCATGGTCTGCATCGGCCCCAACGTGCTGATGGTGCACAAGCGCAGCCACACTGGTGAGGAGCCGCCCCGCGGCCGGCCGGGCGCGGGGGGAGCCGGTTCTGGAGCCAGGTGTGGGCTGGTGGGCGCAGACGTGGCGGGAGGTGGGTGTCAGGGCGCGGGGGCTGAGCCCGGGGCTACTGGTGAGGAGAGGTCCAGGACAGCGCCTGTGGCTGGTCATTCCTCGCCACCGTCCACCCCCATACGGGGGGTCAGGTCCAGAGTGCTGCCCTTGGGGTTAACCGGGGGCTCTCCCCCTGCTGCTGATGGCGTCCAGTCTCTGCAGCTGCTGCTCGGCGGAGCTGGAAAACACCTTTAACAGGGAGTTTTCCTCCGGTTTCGCAGGGGAGAGGCCGTTCCACTGCAACCAGTGCGGCGCCTCCTTCACCCAGAAGGGAAACCTCCTGCGCCACATCAAGCTGCACTCGGGCGAGAAGCCCTTCAAATGCCCCTTCTGCAACTACGCCTGTCGCCGGCGGGACGCGCTGACCGGCCACCTGCGGACGCACTCCGGTGGGTGCCGCGGGGCGGGGAGGGGGCGTTGAGCCCGGCCTCCTGCTGCCCAGGGCCGCGCCGTGTCCGGAGGGAGGTTGTGTGGGAGCCTGGGAGCTCCGGGGCTTTGTGCCACTGCATCCCCCCATCGTTCCGGGGGCTCTTTTATCTCGGGCTTGCGCAGATAAATGTTTAATCGCTGTTTATTGCTCGGGGACGGTCCCACCTCGGGGTGTGCCCTGCCTCGGTGGAAACGGGCGCCACGGCGGTGGTGGTGCCTGCGTTGTTTTGACATCGTCCTCCAGAGATGACATTTGAGATGTGGTTTTTCACCTGCCGGTTCCATGATGTAAGAGCTGGCGGGCGGGAGGGCTGTTTGCCCGCTGGCCCCCCTGGTTCGCCACGTACCAGCGCGGGGCTGCAGTGCTACCGCTTTGAAGTTCGCGCAAACACCTGCAGCTCCAGCCTGGGGATGAGCGTCGGGGGCTTCCTTCAGAGAAGGAACCCTCCCCCCAAAGAGCCTCTTCTCATCGCAGGGGCCCCGAAACCTGCCCCGGTCCTTTCCCCACCTTCTTCCCCTATCTCTAAGGGGAGGGAAAAAGAAGCCAGAAGGTCGTAGCTGGGGGCAAAACCCCTGGTGTCATGAACTGCAGAGAGCAAAGAGCGGCTGTGGCTGCTCCCGCCCAGCTTGGCGGGTGAGGAGGCCGGTGACAGCCCGGTGAAGCTCCGCAGCGGCTGCTCCGCCTCGAGGCCTTCGGCTCTCCCCACCAGCCCGTCCGTCCGCGGCGATCAGCATCACCCATCCTCCTCCCCGCAGCAGCTCGCCCGAGCCAGGCTCCATCTTGGGCATCTCCGCCTTGGGCAGATTTGGCTTTTTTGGGGGAAAAAATCCCGTGGGTGTCTGGAGCAGCGTCCCGTGGGAAACATCTCCCTTGTTTAAAGCCTCCCCATCCCCTCTGGGGTTTGGAGGACCCCGAACCGCCCAGCCCAGGGTCACGGGGTCATTCCTGGACCCTCTGGGGTCGAGTCTCCTCATGCGGGTGGAGATCCCCGTTCCGGCTGTGCCCATCCACCACGTTCATCCTCGCTGAGTGCCCCGAGGCGGGTCCTGGCAGAGCTGCCTGGCGCGGAAAGGGTCATCCTGAGCCCTTCCATCAAGAGACACGGAAATGGGACGAGTCCTCACAACAAATCAAACAAAAATTAGCCTTTACGGGAGCTAATTACGGAGAAAACCCTTCGTTTAATGTGGATTTCACCAGCGGCACTCGGGCGGGGGGCAGCAGGGCTTGGCTTCCCCCCCACCCCCTCCCTGCCTTAACCAGAGGCCTCTGTGTTCCTGGCCGAGCCCACAAGGGAGCCGGAGCTTTTCATCTCGGAGACGCGCTGTCCAAACCGGGGAGCTTTTCGAACCCAGATCAAACGCGCTGCCTCGCTCTGGAATAGATCAGAGGCTGCAGCCCCACCACCCGGGACAGCCCAGACGAGCCGCCGGCCTCCCGAGACCTCCCCCCATTTTTGTCCTCGCCGCTTTGCAGCCGGAAAATAACCGAACCTGGAGCGCGTGTTTGGAGGGAGCTGGTTGTTCGCTTCCTCCATCAGAAGAAACGTCTCGCGGTGGGGCCCGGCGGTGAGGGGAGCGTCTGCCTCGGTCAGGGTCCGCGTATTACATGGGCGAAGAACTTTGGGGACCCTCAGGACAGACCCTGAGCAGCTGATCCCCCCACCCCAGACCTCGCTGGAAGCCTCTCGCTCGCATGGGGTGATGGAGGGACTGGGACCGTGGCGCTGGGTCCGTGATGATGTCTCCAAAGAAGGAAAAGTGACCGGTCGTGTGGAGAAGCGACTGCTCCAAGGCCAAGCCCAGCTCAGGACGGAGCCTGCCTCCCTCCCTCCCTGCCACCGCCGTAACACCCTGTCCCTGTGCCGCAGCCACCCCGTGGTCAGCACGGGCTGGGCCAGGGAAGGGGAAGGCTGGCTCCCGAGGACAGAATTCCGGGAAGCCACCGCCGGTCCCAGCGGAGCCGTCGGGAAGCACAGGCAGGGGTTTGGGGGGTGTTTTATTTAGGGGGGACAAAAACGGAGCTGTTTGAGGAACTTTCAGCTTTGAAGCTGCATGAGCAACGGAGATGAACGGGACGTGGAGGGACGGGGATGAACAGGACGTGGAGGGACGGAGATTAACGGGACATCGTGGGACGCGGAGCTGAGGGTCTCACGTGCACATCACCAGATTGGAGCAGCGGCTTCCGAAGACGGGGGACTGGAGGAAGCCAGCAGCCAGAGGCAGGGCTGGGAGGGCAGGTCAGCGCCTGTCACCAGCTCCTCGGGGTTGATTTCTGCCTCGCTGGTGAAATCCCTGGCGATTCCTAGCTCTGCCTGCGGCCGGGCTGGGGTTTGGCGCCTGTGGACGTGGCTGGTCTCGACACTGGCCGGTGTTGGGGCAGGAGCCGGTTCAAGCCGCGGCACGGGGAGGTGCTGGCCCCACTTCCCAGCTGCAGTGCAAAACACTTCACCGGAATCCAGCGCTGGGGCGGAGGGGAGCTGTGAATTCACCTACAGCCCGAAAACGTGGGGTTTGGGTTTAAAAAGTACTTAAAGGTTAAACCACAACCTGCAAAAAACCCCCAAACAGCCCCGTAAATCTGACAGGAACAGAAAGAGCCGGGTCCAGGCGGCTCCTCCTCAAGCCTCGCGCCGGAGCCGGCGTGACGCAGGGGCTGACGTCCCGGCCGGAGCGCACCGGCCTCCGGTTTCCAACCAAAGCAGCCGATTTCCCGGCGTTACACCCCGGTACTGTCCCCCGCCCCATAGCAGAGGGGAGGGACCCCGCAGCTCTGGGGCTCTTCGCAGCTCCTGGTGTCACCGGCCTGGGGCAGCAGGTCCCTTCGAGCCTGGATCCCTTTATGCCCTCCCCCCCAAACAGACCATTTATTGGGGTGGGGGCTGCCGTGCCCTGTCCCCCTGTGCCCAAAGGCCGTTGGCTGCTCCGCTCCCAGGTACTGCCGCGGTTAAACTAACAAGCAACCGGCTGGTGCACGGCACAAACCGCTGTGTCAGCACTTTCCCCGTCCCCTGCGCAGGTGGAAGCCGCGGCGGGGCCAGCAGATACCATCTCCCCTCGGGACGGGGTGCGATTCGTCACCGTCTGCCGGTTAAAATGCGCAGAGAGGGGGCAGCCGCGGCGCTGCCCGAGGCACCGGGTGCTTTGAGGCGAGGGGAGGCTGAGGAGACACTTGGAAACCTTTGGCGAGTTGGCAGTTGCGGTGAACGTCGGGTAAACGCCGCCTTTGCCATCAGGGCATCCAGCCCGGGGCTCTTCCCGGGGGCTGCTGGTGCCCGGGGAGCAGAGCGAGGGGCACCGCGGAGCCGCCGTGGTCGAGGCATTGGCCAGGCCATGGTCCATTTTTGTGGCTCCCCGTCCATGGAGAGCCAGGAGCAGCCGGCCCCGCTGCTGCGGCGCTTGAGGAGGCGAAGCCCGGCGCTGCCGGCTCGCTCTGGGGGCTGTGCTGGGGGTCGGTGCTGGTGGGAGGGCGGCTGAGGCCAAAGCTTGGGGCTGCGGGTCGCATCACCAGAGACATGCTGGCGCGGTCCTTCCTTTGATGGGGCGCTGGGCTGGCAGCGAGGGTCCCCGGTGCCCGCTCCTGCCGCTCTCCCCGGTCCCTCTGGCGTGGGCACTGTCCCTGTGCTGATGCCGGGCTCGGCTTTGCCTGTTTTCCAGTCTCCTCCCCCACTGTCGGCAAACCCTACAAGTGCAACTACTGCGGCCGCAGCTACAAGCAGCAGAGCACGCTGGAGGAGCACAAGGAGCGCTGCCACAGCTACCTGCAGAGCCTCAGCGCCGAGCCGCCACCGCTGGCCGGCCAGCAAGGTCAGTGCCGGGGGCTCGCTGGAGCCCCGCCGCCACCACTGGCACGACGAGAGGTCCCGGCAGGGGGGGACTGGGGGCTGCGGGGTCACCTTCCAGCCCTGACTCTGGCTGAGGGGGTTGAGCTTCAGGGACGTCCTTCCTGTGAGAAAAGGGGGTGTTGTGTGGGGGAGAGCGTGAGTCCGGAGCTCTCGGTGTCCCCCTAGAGCTCTCAGTGCCCCCCCCGAGCCCTCGGTGCCCCAGCCATGGTGGGACGAAAGCTGCTCCGTGTGTTGATGCCACAAACCTCTGCCCAGGCAGAGCGTTACCCCCTGTTTGCTCCCCTTGCCACCAGCCGCATTTCAAGGCCCCCCTGAACCGAAACACCCCCCTGGCCCATGTGTCCGGTGCAAGAACCACCGGGAGTGTTTGCCGTTAATCTCAGAGCAGCCCCGGCCCCGCGGCGTGGGGGATTCCCCTGCGGGTGGGCGTCCGAAACGGGCACTGTGGGGCTCAGCCTCCCTGCCCGGCTCCTCCTCGGAGCCCACGGTCAGACCCCCCCGACCCGCAGCCGGAGCCCATCCCGGTCCCTCCCGCGCCGCCCGTGCTCACGGTGCAGTCGAGGCTCCGCGGATGCCGCGACCAATGGGGCACGGGAGCGGCGGCGGCAGCGCTGTGGGGCAGCTCCCTCCCAGCCGGGGTCGAGAGCCGGCAGGACGAGCCCGGGGCCCTTCGACCCGTTGAAGCCGGCTCCTCTTCCCCACCGCGGCAGGAGCGGGCGCAGCTCGATGAAGACGGGAGGCGGACGGGCCGCCGGCGCTCCCCCGCAGCCGAGGCACCCACGGGGTAAGCGCTGGCCCAGGAGCCGGTCCGCCCGTCCATCGGTCCGTCCCCGCTCCTCGCCGGCGGCAGCAGCGGTGTGCCTGCAAGTCTCCGGCCCGGCCCGGCCCGCCTGCCCCATCCTGTCCGGCGGCCGGCGGCTGATGCGGGTCCCCCCTTGTCTTGCCAGGTGACGAGATGCGGGAGCTGGAGATGGTGCCGGACTCGCTGCTGCACCCCTCGTCCGAGCGGCCGGCGTTCATCGACCGGCTGGCCAACAGCCTCACCAAGCGGAAACGCTCGACGCCGCAGAAATTCGTGGGTAAGGGGAGGTGCCCCCCTCCCCGGGCAGGCGGCGGGGAGGAGGAGGAGGGAGAGGGGGACCCCTGGGAGCCCCACCGGGAGCTGCGGCGCCGCTCTCAGGTGCGCGGCCGGGCTTCACGCGGCGCCTC